>CM075029.1:6619347-6657979 GCA_037576675.1 Pangasius sanitwongsei | reverse complement strand
TGAACTTTGGGGGCTGGTGCCAATTATTTTTTTTTTACCGGACTGGTGGCCTCCGGTCGTTCTGGATCGGATCGGGGGGGTAAAAAAAAAAAAAAAAAAAAAAAAAAAAAAAAAAAAAACTTTTTTCAAGTACATCGAGGAGCTCGACTGCCTGTTATGTCAGAAATAACATGGGTGATGTCAAAAGGTATTACGTCACACATCAAAATGATGAATATGCTGTTACGTCGTTGTCATGTCAAACATGTCATGAGAAGCAACTATTACTGTCTTAATAGTTATTACAATCAGTATGAGATAGTTAGGCACAACAGCAGGAACCATATCACAGACAGACACACAAGTCTTGGCTTAAACTGAATGCAGTTGAAGTTAGATTCACAGATACTCTTTATAGGAAACAGGAAAGCCTGCATAATTTCCCAGAGCTGGTTATCGGCACCCGTGGACTGTTCATTTGTTCCAGAGCTTGTGAGCTCAACATGACCTCATTTACCCTCTGGAGTGCCATGAAAGTTCTTTTAGATCAGAGGTTAGGCAAAGCCGAGAAAAGGCTTCCCGTGACCGGTTTCAAGCAGAGTGTCTACAGGTATCCTCAAGTTATGTGTAATATTTTTTTTTTTTTTTTTTAAAGATTTTCAGCACCGCAAATGTGAACTATTAAAAAAAAAAAAAAAAAAAAAAAACACTTTTCAAAATAAATACATACATACAGTACCTACACCTTGGTTAAATGTCCCCATTTTGACGTGTTTGTGTACAGTAGAAAACGCTAATCTTAATTCAACTTCTGCTTCACACTAGTGACCATGGACTAGCCCATGTGGGTGATAGGAAACATTTTCAAAACAGACTCACCCTTTTTTTTTTAATCTATAGAAGCTGCCTGCTAAGCTAGCTAGCTAGCTAGCTAATCTGTGACATAACAGCACATTCATAATTAGTGGGAAAAACAGCAGATTTGGTTGTTATGGTGTATTTTATAGGTTGAAAATATGATGCAAACCGTGAAATCCTTCTCGGCTCAACATGTGATGAATGCCAGCTAGTTTTCCAGCAGTTAACTAGCCACCTACCTATTTGAGATGGGACTGTTTCCAAATTCAAAATGCATACTAGTAGACCCTGTCATGTTTAATGAGGCTGAAGGAGTAGCGCTATCCCTAGGCCATTTATAGGAATTTGGAGGAAACCTATTACCAGCAACCCTCTGGGTTTAGAGCTTTAAGTTTGATAATAAATAAACACATCTAAACTTGTATAATATGTAGAGAAAGTAAACTTTAGCTCAGATCGACCTTATGGTGAGCAAAATTACATTATGCTTGCAATTTTATTTCCCCTTTAGGGCTAAATTGAAATTTCATTTCAAAGTGATATGAAAATGTGCGTGTTCATATTTCAATGTGTGCCGTGTCTAAATGAACGTGTCTAAGTCTCGCCTTTTTCTTTTCTCAGAAGAAAAGATCAGGTCTGCTCCACATGCAGCAAACACACCAGAAGATTGGTCTATTAGTGTGTGTGTGTGTGTGTGTGTGTGTGTGTGTGTGTGTGTGTGTGTGTGTGTGTGTGTGTGTGTGTGTGTCTTACATTGATAATGGAGTCTTTGAACTTAATATGCAGTCTGTAGTTAGAGATGGCGATGATGGCATCATCGGCATGGCCCAGAAACTCCACCCCTTCGCCTTGAAGGGCTGGGAAAGGCACCTGCAAAACACACACACACACACACACACACACACACACACACACACAAATACAGATTAAAGTGGCAGTCTGTAATATTTCACTTTTAACTGCATAACTCCATTCCGATGTCTGTTTAAAATACACACCCCTTTTGAGTTTCGTTTTAAAGAAAAGAGGCACAGATGAGCAGCTGCTTCAACTGGGTGCAGAGCAAGAAAATGTAAACCTGAGTGTCACATAAGGAACTAGATTCGTACTCACTGCATGGAAATATTGCAAACCTGTTTTTCTAAGGTATCTTTAAAATGATGCGGTTATAAACAAGTGTACAAACACTTACATATGACAGACCACACCTTTAACCTTAAAACTGAAGAGCTTACACAAGACACAGAAAGTACTTGGGTGAAGTCACTCTTTTACACCATGCAGGACCAAGCCAAATCTTCACCATTATAAATCACAGAGAAAAGAAAAGGTCAGAATACCACAACGGGGTGTATTTCAGCAATGGCTTGGAAAGAACGCCCACTGCATTCCCACAGTTATCCTCCTAACTAAGTGCAGTATTTCAAACAACAAACCCACATACAAATACAAAAGTTTGACACTTTATGAATCATAAAAAAAAAAAAAAAGCCAAGGATTCTCTACAGCCGGTTTCAAAGGAAAGAGAACGATGTTTAATAGCCATCAAGTTGTGAAAATGAAGATTTAATTACAACACGTTTCACACTACACACTAGGACTACAAAGCAATCGTATGCCTCCCTGCAGTTTTAATACTTTCCCTGTGAGTCTAGTGGATCTGGTTCTACTTCACCCCTTATGTGATGCCATCACTGTCAGCAGTTTGTGAGGCTGGTGCCCCGATGGCATCGTCCATCCACAGACTGCGAGTAAACAGGATCTCAAGGCTATGCCCATGGGGTCCTGTTGGCATGGTGTTAAGAAACCAGGCCTGCTTTTAAAACCCCCTGAACAGTGGAGTGCTTCAGCACTGTGTGTGCAGAACGGGTTACCTCAGAAGCAGAAGGCAGACCAAACAAAGACGCGCTTGTGTCGAGCGGCTGGCTCTGTACACAGGGGCTTCTGAACGTTTGCGACAGAGTCTGCGAAACATTTGGTAGGAATTGGTTCAAACGAATTTATTCCAACCACCTCTAGCCAGATTTAATGTGAAGCTGCACAACAGTGGAAACATGTAGCATCAGTGGAAAGTGCTGAAAAATGTACACAACCTTTTAGTGTTCCAATAGAGCTTTTCCATTGCACATGACTGGGGATGCATCAATACTGATACTACACTGCGTGCACTATTATTCAGCAAATGCTATTTCTCAGTTTAATTTTACTGATGAACAAATACAATGGTGTCCGTTGATCCTAAATGTTTATTTCACATCAGAATAGAATGTTTAACAAAGGGGGGAAAAAAAAAAGGGAGAGATTTGTCTTTATGGGAAATTATTAGCATTAGAAGTTATTAGGCAACTTTTAGTGTGCACAATTATCAGGCAACTAAATTTCAAATCATTCTTTCACTTGTTTATTCTTCAGTCGTAAACTATTATTTAACAAATAACTAACATAACACTTAATCAATATAGTTAACATATTCAGTGATGAATATCGCCTCCCTTCTCTTCAGTATCCGCCATGAGCCTTTCATCCAGGTCAGTTTCCTGATCTGTTCATGGTCAGTTTTAGCTGAGGCAGCTACCACAGCCTCCCAAATGCTGTCCAGAAGTTCTCAGTAGGATTTAAATCAGGTGAGGAAGGTGGGCAGGTCATCATTCTCCCATCTTTGATGCCTTTATTGGCTAGCCAAGCAGTGGTGCACCTTGATGTATGCAATGGAGCATTGTCCTGCATGAAGATCTTTGCCTTTATAATGTTGCTGACTACTTCCTGTACCACTGCTTGAAGAAAATGTCTTCTAGAAACTGGCAGTAGTTTGGGAATTGATTTTCAGTCCATCTTCAACCTGTAGAGATCCAACTAACTCATCATTAATGATACCAGCCCATAGCAGGACCCCTCCTCCACTTTGCTGGTGCCTCGCTCGAACTGGCACTCTGTGCCCATGAGTGATCCACACATGGGCCCACCCACCTGGTCCATCTAGAGTCACTCTCATTTCATCTGTCCATAAAACCTTTGAGAAATCGGTCTTCAGGTATTTCTTAAGCTTGTGTGTCTTATTCAGTGGTGGTCGTGTTTCAGCCTTCCTTACCTTAGCCATGTCTCTGAGCACTTTGTACACTTTGTACTTCTGGACACTCCTGGAAGGCTGCAATTTTGAAATATGGTGGCACTGGAGGCTATAGGGTTCCTGGTAATCTCATGTTTTATTCTTCTTAAGTCATTTGCAGTCAACTTGCACCTTTTCTTCTCCACACGTTTTTTGTGACCCTGTTGAGTATTCATAACAAAGCATTTGATTGTCTGGTGGTCACGCCTCAATAGTTTTGCAATCTGCAGTGTGCTGCATCCCTTTGATAGGCATTTTACAATTTTTGACTTTTCAGGCTCAGTTAAAACTCTTTTTGGGCCCATTTTCCTAAGGTAGAGAAGCTGCCTAATAATTATGCACACCTTATATAGGGTGTTAATCACTTTAAGCCACACCTTCCCTCATTAAACAATTAAACTTCACTTGAAAATAATTAGCAGTTACCTTTTATTTGGCACTTGGTTTATGTGCAGCAGCTGACCTAAGAGAACTTTCCGGGTTTTTCTGCTGTACTTGGTGGGAATGTTATCAAACGCAACTGCGCAGTATGGTCTAGTAGAAAAGTTTGTGTTTCACCAATCTATAACATTATTTCCATCTCCACCCCTACGGTGCTACAGTATCACAGAACCTGCTTCATCTCATCATTTACAAAACGTCTTCCTGCCTCTCAAGTGTATTTATGTTTCAGTCAGTGTGTGAGTCAGTGAGGTAGAATTTCACCGTTGCTGTAATGGTGTGCGCGGTGCCTTTTCTCCCAAAATGGTCCATTAGCTGTGCTGTATTGTACTGAACAAATAACAAAAAGGGGTGTTGGGGGGGCATGCCACATTTTTGATTTTTCAATTTTGAAAAGCGATTTCATACAACAATGACATTGGGAGAGAATGTGTGCTATTGACGCATTACTGTTGGGTATTTCTGACATTCACTTTATTCGCCTCCTAATAATGCAGCATTTAAAATGCACAGGAAATTATTGTGCTAACAAAAGGCCAAATGTGAATGTGCCAACGTTTAAGCGATTGTCTGCTGGGTGTTTTTCTTTAGCAGACATAAGCTTCAATGATGGTTCATTTTCATCCACTGATAAGAGGACAGAAATACAACTCATGATGGAACATTCAGACAAGAGAATGACCAAAGATACACACACACACACACACACACACACACACACACACACACACAGATGCCAAGCAGAAGCAGAAGCCATTTAAATGGAGAGAAAACAAGGATGGCTTAAAAAAAGATTTAGCTCTTCTTAGTTACTTTAAAGCCAAAATAGCTTTAAGATGAGTGAGTGTTTAGAGGATAAAATGACTAATAATCCACAAAACCCTTACAAGTTTTTCCAGCTATCTACCCACTCTTCTCTAGCTCAGTTTTCAATTAAGTACAGTGGCAGCTCATCCAAAGAGGCAGGTGGGAAGCTTTGAGATATATATATATGTATATATGTGTGTGTGTGTGTGTGTGTGTGTTAATCTTCATCTTCATAACGTACTCATTCACAACCAATTCAATTCAATTTTATTTGTATAGCACTTTTAACAGTGGACATTGTCATAAAGCAGCTTTACAGAAATAAATAAATTCAGGATATAAATTTTAAATTAATGATTTTTTTCCCCCTAATGAGTTAGCCAGTGGTGCCGGTGGCAAGGAAAAACTCCCTGAGACAATATGAGGAAGGAACCTTGAGAGGAACCAGACTCAAAAGGGAACCCATCCTCATCTAGGTGACACTGGATAGTGCAATTATAAATAAGCCAACAACAACAACCAATACAACCGATCTGCTCCAAGCAGATGTTCCATTGATTTGGTTGCACTTCTAGATGTTGCAATGCTCGTAGTTACTACTGCACCTAATGATGAAAAATGAGACCTGCAGCAAGCACCAACAGAGGCACATTGGGGCAAGTACGACACTGCCCCATGCTCACTCTGTGAACATATTCAGTTGCGGAGGAGCAGGGGACAGGGATGTTAATGACAGGGTTGCAAGATCACATTTTTTTACGCCAAATTAGGCCAATTTCAAAATATGCCACAGCCACCAAGATCTTGTTTAGAAAAAAATCTGCAAGCAAAGGCTAAGTATAAGTGCTGACAGTGTGTATGATGTACAGAACCATTTCTCTTGCAAGATATATTGCAAAAGGAAAGAGGTATTATGGAGTGGATAATGCCCGTGCATCAGAAACGTGTGAAATGTGGCAACCCTGGTTAATGATTTTAGCTCTTCTATGTGCGCCTCACTGCCAATGAGAAACACACCTGCTGTATCAAACAGCTGAAGAAAGGTACGTCTAAAGTCACTCAAAACAAGCTGACCGACTGTATGCGCAATGACTGTATGTTAGTCTAAGGGGGCAGGTGATGGTGACGTCAGTAATCAATTGATAAATCATGACTATTGTCTGTGAGCGTTGTCCATATGTTACAGGAACAGTGAACAGAGACTGGTGAAAATGCTGGAGGTTTTATTTAAGCTCAGCATCCTCCGTGGATATGAAAACAGAAAAATTTCCACTCAGTGACTCAGTGCCACACTCAGCCAAAAGCAGCTCATCTCCCCATCTGTTATTCATCAGCTCCTTCATGTTCAACTCTCTCCCTAAACACCTGCCCTGAAGTGTGTGTGTGTGTGTGTGTGTGTATATACGTATCAGAGACAGATGGATGCAAAGGTGCCAAAACAAAGGGCACTGGATGAGCAAGACCTCAATATTCGAGAGGAACAAACGATGACTAATCGCCATAAAGTTTCAGCATATTCATCAAGCTGATAAGGTCTCTCTCACACACAGACACACACAAAGATAGATATACACAAGGACGGACAAAATAAGAGACACACACAAGGACAGACAATAAGAGACACACACACACACACACACACACACACACACACAGACAAACAGAAAAACACACACACACTTCTGCCTTGAACAATGCTCACACAGCTTCAGAAATCTTGATGGACCTTCACATAAACCTCATTCTCAAAATAATCAGCTACTAAGTGAAACGCTTTATGATTCATATTTTTAAATCCCTTCCTATCAAATTGGAAGTATGATGCTGTTCTATTTCCTTAAATAGACCAGAGTGATGTAGACGGGTGAAGGATGTAAACTAAAAACCGAGCCATACACACAGTGTAATGGGAAAACAGAAGTCTCACGCCAGTCATGACTGACTGCTGAGGCGCGCGAGTGGAACAGTGAGCGCTGAACTGCTGAGATTTATGCTCAGAAGAGGACGTTCATGGCCCGTTTTACACCATGGATTGTTAGTGCACATAAAAAAAACCTAAGAGGCACATGGGTGCACTCTAAAACAAAGACTGGCACAACCTTGTTCCACTAAAAAATAAGAATAATGAGGAAGAGGTTCAAGGACTTTCATCTTATAAAGCAAACCGAAAGTGGAGACGATGTTCGCGACTTTTCGGCTGTCATGTTTACGGAGCTGCTGCAGCGTCCCTGACGGCCAAAGCAATCTGCGGAAAAGAGCATTCATTTTTCATGGCGCTGCAGCCGAGCAGGAGCAGCCTTGACAGCAGAAAAGCTTCAAAGGGATCAGGTGAGGCCCAGAGGCAGAAATATGGCTATGGAAAGGACACAAGAAAGAGGTGAGCGACAGAGACACATGCCACAAAAAAAGGGTATGCATGTTTCCATCCAAGCGCTTTAAAACATCTGGCTGAATTTCAGAAAATCGGATGTTGTGTTTGACATTCTGAATCAAGTAAGCACCAGTGAAATGACTAAAGACACAGAACATAAATTAATTCAAAAACCGTTCTCCTCATGCTTTCATTCAGCTTTTCCTGTAGCTCCTGGCTCCTCCTCACTGCAAGCATCAAAGCCTAGTAGTGTCTAATTAGACAGCAGGAGAGACAGTGAGCCTGACCGACAGACAGCTACTGCTGAGTGAAACTGGGCAGGGAAGCTTGGATAAGTGTAAGAAAGTTCCCACTGCTCCTGACGCAGGCAGTGTGACAGAGATGATGCTATTTAGTAAAAAGAAATGTCAAAAATAAAAGTCTGCCACACGTACAACCGCTTCCTCGACCAAACTAAAACCGTGTTTGCAACGATATCGCCTTTGAAACGGCATTCCTAATTCTTCCCACGAATACCAAACATAGTGTCTGGGATAGATATGCATAATTAAGGTTTAAAGATTTGTCTCAAGCCTAGTGTTTGTATTTTGAGTTTTGAGCAACAAGAGTCATAGATGCAAGCTTCTAAACTGAGCCGTGAGGCACAATCTGAACCAAAGGACAGAGCCGTAGAGCTGCAGAGGCACAATGTGTTCTGCAAACTTGGACCGACATATACAACACTGGATGTGATGCACAAAATCTTTTAAACTAGTTATTTTATATGCTTTCACATGTGACCCAAACACTCGAGTCAGAAACATTGATTCACTCTGGGCTGGTTTGGTGGAACGGGTGTCATCACTGCAGGTTTTAGAGAGAGACAAACTTCATAAATCATATCTGTGAGCGAAATCTTCGCAAGGCCTAATAGGTACAGCCCTTTATTGATCACGTTAAATAATTAATGCTGCTTTACTTTTGCTGGTCATGGATCAATAGTTCAAGTGAAGCCTTTCTAGTCACTCGTAATCATTCTTCTTTAAATGCTTTCTTTGCTTCATATAATCAGTCCTGTAAGTAGAGGTTTTTTTTTAAACCCTAGAACCTTAAAATTGCGGTTCTCAGGTGGCGCAGAGGTCCATTTCCCAAAAACTGGGCTCGAAAACAATTTTCACAGTCGACTAAATGTAACAAAAGTGAAAACCTCCATCCATCATTCTTTACTTTGAATGCAACTAATTACAAAGTAACACAATTACATAACGCCGCCAATGATTGGGGTGCACATTATACTTTGTGTTTGTGTGTGTCCTGCTAATGCTCAGAAGCGGTGGTAGCGATTTCCTGCCATGTTGTTGACTACACAGCGTTAAATCAGTGCAAGTCAGATGAAAAGTGTGAGCTGTTCTCCATGGAGCTGCTGTGGAATGCAAAGTCCTGCAGCTCCCCTGCTAAGCCATGAGATCACCATTTGGATGAAATCCAGCAACTTCTCTTCCTAATGACCATCTTTTCTCTCTTTTTTTGCTACTCAACATCAACACACACACACACTTTCCCTTTTTAGCTCCAGTCCAATCTCCCACCTCCATTCTCGCGCTCTCGTTCTCTTTCACTCTGTCTGGCCGTCTAATCCAGCCCATGTAATTACTTGAGCTGTAGCTGTAAGCCTTCAGCAATGTGGGCTGAGGGCTAATAGAGAAATGGCAGTCACAGAAATGTGTGCTCAGGAACGCTGGCTAAAGTAGTATTGGGTTCTGTGTTTAGACGAATACACTAAATGGTTCCTTCTATGCTATTAAAAGGTAGAGAGACTAAATACAGCCCCTAGTTTGGTGCTCCCTCTGAAGCCATACCCCCAAAATACCTACATCGTAGTGCAAGAGCTTTCTGAAATGATAAGAGAATAGAGAAATAGAGAGCAAGCAGTGATCTGCGGGGTCCAAGGATGCTTCATAAATAGCGTCCCCAGTGGCCAGTCCTTCCCACGTTACATGGAACTGTCCATAGCTGAACATATTCATCAAGTTGTGTGATTGGAACTCAATGCACTGTGTGCTTGGCCCCCTAATAAGGAAAAATCTTGCTAGGTGCTAGGTCCCCTAACAAAGGGTGAAAATTCTCACAGAAATAAAAAGATTATATAGGTGTAAAATCTAACACTTTGCAAATAATTTGTAACAAATGTTAATGAAAATTAGAAAGTAATAAAACGGTTTTCTTTGTTCTCAAACAGTTTGAGCAGCAGCAGCTGGAAACAGTTAGACAATGATTTGTAATCACTGTTCATGCCAAGTATCAAGAGGTGGTACAGCGCCCAAGGACCTCTGCACTAAGGGTATGATAGACCACGTGAAAACATGGCAACAGACTCGATATGAAGAAAATCCAGAAGCAAAAAGCAAAGTCCCTGCTAGCACAGACAGCATGTCTGTCAGGCTTCCGGGTTCAGTTTTTCAGCCCAGTGTGTCCTGAATTTCGGTTCTGGCCAGGAATTTTCATTTTGGTGCATCACGTGAAAAGAAGGAGAAGAGCTGACCTGTAGACTGTCGTCTTCTTTGACCAGCTCTTTCTGGGGGAACAGGTCCTTGGCCTGGATGTACTCCAGACTGGGAGGCCCCTCCTCACCCTGCAACACAACAGCAGGGACACAATGAATTACAAAAAGCGTGCACGCGCGCGCACACACACACACACACACACACACACACACACACACACACACACACACACAAACAGAATGCTACTACTGAGCATAATAATTGTGCCTAAAGCTCTATACATGAGTAAAACCCTGTAATATGCACAACATTTCTGTGTTCTGGTCAAACTCATTGAGACAAATATTTAAAAGCTTTAATTCAGCTAAAAATAAAATTTACATAAATTTCCCCCTTTTTTGCAAATGTAGCTGATCAGGCAAGATGTGTTTACTGTTGGATAATATCTTTAATTTCTTCCCCAGGGCTATGAGCCTAATGTTGCTAACAAGTCATTTCTGGGTGAACTAGCCTTCCCATTACTTGCTGAGCACATTAGCCTTGTACCACCAGTGCAGCATTAAGCAGCAGACTTGAGACACCAAACTTTTCTTGATTGGCTACATCTGCATGAAGTGCAAAATCATGAGTCTGATTTTGCTAAACGGCTATTCTCGTCCATATCATGCACTCTCACTTTTAAACTAAAACTTCAGTAGCTACTGAGCAAGCTGACTACTGCACTGAAGGTTGACATAACAAGTGCTAACATGAGAGAATTATTTACCATGGCAAGGCAACTTTTTGGAAGTGGGGTACGTGCATGTACATGCACACACATTAAAAAAAATCAGGAGTTTGCCAATACAGATTCCTAGAAGGCTTCTTTCTGGTCTAATGTAAAATGGCATTTCAAGCCAAGTCTTAATCTGTGATTGCAACCAACAAGGTCCCAACCATCACGTAGCAGATTAAACATTGACTGAGAAGGACCTTGAGCAATCACAGGGGGAGGTGAAAGCCCTCGACTTGCCACTGGAAATGACTCTGCTATAAACCCAGACAGTGCTTTAAAGTTAAAGGACATAAATGTACTCCCTACAAGAACAAGTGGCGTGCTTGTTTAAAGTACTGGTATAAAAAAGTGAAACGAGCCAGGCACTGAAACCGGTGTTCTCTGCACTGAGGAGCAGCTGAAAGATGTGCCAGATGTCTAGCATCAGCAATACAGCCTAGTGACTAAAGTTGCAGTTGTACAATATAAACCCATGCATGCACATACGGCCCACTTTACAGGTGCACAAAACTTCTTCAGTTTCTTTAGGATTTCATTCTATATAAATAAACAGTTATAGTTGGATGCTGTTAAACACCTGTTTGTACTAGTTTGCTACGTGCAGACATGCATGTATTCCCATGCAACCTGCTGATCTATCTGTTCTAAGTATAAATTGGAACGTATGCCAAAGCTCTACATACTGGGGCGATGAAGTATCTCCACATTGCAAAACGTAACTTAATGAGGCAGCCAGACACAGACATAACACATCAATCTGGACTCGCTGGCGAGACGTGCCCAGAATATGCACCTGATCCGAGTCCACCTCACACTCAGGTATGCCAGCCTAAAAGGTTAAAGGTCAGACGGAACACCAGCAGGTTCTTTAATGTTATTATGCAGGAGCCATGATGCACGGGTCATTTTGGGAACAGAAACACAGACACACTCAACCTGGTAAAATGTTCTGTATGTAAAGCAGTTTGAAATTGTTGAACAGCTTAAGCAGACTTAAGAAACAACTTTCAAAATGTCACCGATCTGCTCACACTATATGGCTTTAATTACTTGCAAACAATTGTTTGATGCAGGCAGAAAGGATTGTCTGTTCTGCAAAGAGAACCAGAGGTACAGTCCAAAAAAAGCCCAAAAAAAAAAAAAAAAAAGAAAATTGTGCACCAGCCAGAACAATGTCATGTTTGTTTTATTTTTGCTGTTCCTAACAACCATCTGGGTATAACATGCCAAATAATTTCTTATAAAAGCAATATTATTGTGTTTACATTTTGACCTCATCCTCCCACACAAATAGACGGATGATAGAACTGGATTCAGGGATCCGCTGCACATGAGAGCAGATGAATCTGATTTCCTCTCTGACTCTCACTGGCTATTGCTCATTGCTGTTCTTGCAACTAGCCTCAGAGGGGGAGTTCAAACTACGTGATTCATCGCTTTAAATATCAAACTCGCTTAAAAAAAATAAAAAATACTGAGACTCAATGAATGGTTGAAATTATTCCATGACTTGGAAACCTGGGCTAAAATCTTAGTGTGCACTAAGCTTAAAAAGAAGCCCAAAATTCTGCACGATATCCTACGCTGCAGTCAACTGAAGGCCGGTAAGTGCAAATGCCTATATGATATAATAATGTCTAGAGCCTGGCTTGCTGACTTTGAGCCAGCTTGTGCATTTGCCTTCATTAGTGCACGGAAAGGTGAGACAAATCAAGAGGACTTCCCAAAAACATCCTGTGATCTAATTCACTCCACATCTGGCAGGGAATGAACCATCCCACAACATAAAAACCCTCTTAAAGACACATACACAGCTAGCATAATCCACATCCTTCTTTATCAAGCTCACCCAAACAACAGATGTGAGAGTGACAGACAGAAAGACAGACAGAGCAATCCAGATGGCAGGACAGAGGACAAACTGAAGGGAGGGGAGAGTTGAGGACAGTGTGACCTTCCAACGGCCTCTGATAACCTCTGCAACTTCAACTCTAATTAAACCCAGTCTCTAGAGCTCTGTAGTTATTCTCCCAGTCCGTCTAGTCATTTCGTTAAGTTCTAGCTACAATGCAAAGGAGATCGTGGAGCATCAACATTGTGGTATCATTCTTTAAAGATTACAGAATATTAAACTGCCTTTCAGTTTTCTGCTTTAGAGGGTAATACTGCAGAATGACCAAGAAGCCACTCTGCCGCTATAAATGGGGACAATGACTCAACATTTCCTGCATTACCCAACGCGGGTCCTCGCCTTATCAAAACAGTGGCCCGAGTTAACCTAGAGGCCAGGAATGTGAAGGAAGAAAAATAAATAAATAAAAAATGCTGCAATGAATGTGTGGCAGCTGGGGAAACCCTTTCACATGGTCAAATTCTGACCATATCTACTACATACAGCAACACAACGTTTAAAATCACGCAGATTAGAAACTAGCCTTTATGTTTTGTAGATGTCAAAGTATATTATTGGTAGAAAACTTGATTTTACATCACATTAAACACTGTAAGAACAGCACTGTACTTAACCAGTAGCAGACATTTCTGCCCCTAGTCCTGCTTTGATTGGCTATGAACATCACATTTCCAGAAATAATACTGATATTACCCAGCTACAAGTTAACCCACTTGCAGAAGTGTCTCCTTCACTTATTCCCCCACAAAACTCATGCTTCACTAGCACTGTCTCCAAGGAAGGTACCGAGCTCCCATCATCCATCAGTGCCAGTGTGCCGACAGGCTGGAGACGGCAAGGCAACACCCCGCGCTCTGTGTAGCCAGACATGCCAGACATTACCTGCTGAGCTCATGGTAGAGTCAGACAGACATTACTTGTGAGGGTCACAGAATGTGCAGCGGTCAGACCAATACAGTCAAGACCAATACTGACCTTTCAGCACAACAATACGAGTACGGAAGCCATCAAAGCGTAATGTTTACAGTTGACCAATGCATAAGTGGCCATATTAGAGTGATTTTCCACAGGTTATCTGTGCTACACTGTGATTCGATGAAAAAAAAAAAAAAAAAAATCCCAATAGCTTCATCTATGTGACAATAAAAAGGAATGATTCAGAAAAACAGCCGAAGTGAATAGAAAGCCCTTCATATCCACAGTCTCTCAGATTAGTGGGAGGATCTTACCTGTCCATCAAATGCTTTGACTACTAACTTCCAAACTGCCGTGATCCGCCACATCTGAAGGTGTCGACTGGAAAGCCTTTTTTTTTTTAAATTTAAACAGAAGTATAAAACAGGTTCTAACCCATGACATTGCCACCAAAGCAGATCACTTCTTTCTGAAGGTTTGACATGTATGTCTGTGCTAGACAAACCGGGAGACAAGCGGACGCCAGCGCCTGTCAGTATGATATCAAAGGAGGATACGAGAGCGACAGAACGGTCAAAGAAGAAGGAGGGATGAGAGGGATGAGGTGAAGGCCCAGAAAAGTTGCCAGGCTTCTATAAAGCATACTTCATACGAACAGTATATGTCTAGGAAATGCTGTCTGAAGTGAAATGAAGAGGAGGGCGGGGAAAGTGGGAGGCAGACTGACCAATCCATCTTAGCATTCGTTTAGAAGGGTTGCACTTTATGCAAGTAAATTAGCTTGTGGATAAGGATAAGAAAAGAAGCCACCATGAGACAACTGCATGATAAACACAAGCTTCAGTTCAGATTCACCAAACCACACGACGCCACTGATGCCATGTAGGAGCACCAATAAGCACTCCAAGTTAGCGTGTGCAGCTAATGCGATTAGCCGCTACACACGAGCCCATTGGTGTGTTAATTCTACACTATAAATCCTCATTAGTCTGGTGCTCGGATGAAGACTGCAAAGACACAAAGCGAGGGGAGACACTGTGTTAAATGGAGAAGAAAAGAAAATCGAATCAAGAGTGAAGGACCAATTAGACCTGCCAAACACACTCGACACAGCCACTAACAGAACGGAAGCACCCCGGAAAAATGACTGGACATGCTAAATCGCCCAGGGCTAATACCTCTGTTAGACATTCCCGTAAATGCCAAACTGGCTCGATTAGTCAGACGACACCTGAGGGACAATGATGGTTCACTCCTCCTGCTGTAAAGCCTTTTTGGCAGACATTTTCTCCATTTCTTGCATTACTAACATAACTTGCACTCTCTCTATTTCTTCTCCCTGATAAACACCCCACCTCTTTCCAAAGGATCCATTAAACTGATGAATGGAATTCCAGTCTTTCCATTTACACTTGGCGTGAGGCCATGAGGGGAGACATGGCAGAAGCTCAAGTGTTCGATTAGCAAATGGATTGTTCCAGTGTTGGAGGGTATGGAAAAAATTTCTTTTAAAACGGCGTACTCCCTACAAAAGCCTGATCAGCCTGAACACTTGGGCAGTCTTTTAACATTATTACTTGTTACACCATACAAGACGATCCCAATAAACTCCTGGCTGAAGTTGATTACAGATTGTGTCATAACATGTGTTCTCAGTGTCAAATTATACGAAACTAAACAAAATTATGTTCTGCTTACGTCAGCAATTAGGATGACCTGGACATTGGCAGAAAATGTGGATGCATAAACAGAAACACTTTTAAAGTGTTATTTAGGTAAGAAATATCTGATTTTTCTGACTGTTAGCATGTTTCCTTTACATATTCGTAGCTGTACCGTGAGTTTTGTGGAATTCTATGCCGTCTTTTTAGCTTTTAGATGAAATTTTAATCAAACTTTTCGGACACTGCCAGAACTTAGTTGTCAGCAGTCTTAAACTCAACCATCACGTTATGTATTCCAACACCACCAATCTCAACTTGCAACCAAAGAACTCTTTTACGATGCATGATTTTTGTCTGTGACATCAAAATCAGGCCAAAAATCATAGCGTGTAAACCCGGCTTAACACTAAAGGTGTTAGTATAAAAGATGCATGAGAGAAAGTATTACAAAAGCTCTTATTACGTAGGAGGTTTATCCAACTTTCCAACGCTGGCACAATATGCTAAAAAAAAACCCAAAACAAATTCATTACTTTACACTCTCTAGGTGGAAAATCAGGCCCTTCTGTGTTTACTTTATGTTACGCTGACTAAAATGAAAACATAACCCCAAATTTTTCCCTCTGGAAAAGGTCCCATCACTGAAATTACCAAACTATACATTATTATTACTATTATTATAATATGTATTTAAAACACTTCTGCCTGTAGGATTATTCATGAACATGTTCTACACAAATGTTTACTGACAGAATTCAGCATCTACTGTCCAATAAGCAGCAATTCCTCCCAGTATGTATATATATATATATTTAAATGGGTCAAAATTCCTGTATGTAGCAATTACATATAAACTACACATGCAGCAGATAGAGATTAGGTTGAACTCCAAAATATGAAACTCCAAAATCCAGGCCAGTTTGGTACTTTCTGTGCTCCAAGACACCAGATTCACTCAACACTTAATTAACCAAATTTATTAGGAGTGCTAGAAACACACACAGTCTTCAGGCCTGGAATTGAGCAGCCCAGTATTAAGCTATTAAACTGCATTTAAAATGGTCATGTAGAGCAGGGGTGTCACACACACACACACACGTTCTCAAGCTTCTCATCAAGCCCACCAAATGAATGTAGAATCTGCGTTGTAAATTAAAACTGTCTTGTAGACCATGACTGAACAGAAAGATTTGACAAAGAGCTAGTGTGATCACAAAATAGAGTGATCACCTCAGCTACTGATGAAAACTAATATCCTAAATGATATTTAATTAATTAACAAGCTAAAGATTTGATGCAGAATCCCAATTAAGGTCATTTCAGCTCTAGGATGGAACACTAAAAAACAAAATGTGGAGAAGTTTAAAGGAGAGGTTTAAACCACAGTCTGTTCATCTGTTTTATAGGGGATCTGTTCAGTCCAATCTTTTGGACTCAGAATGTACTTTTCAGATCAATTAAGAAGAGTTACTGATGTGTTATTGGTCTACTGAATAGATTTTTCTTTTTTTCCTGGCGCACTTGACATTGGACTATGTGGAATGAGGCTCACTGGTTTGATATACAGGGCTTCTAGATACGAGTGTGTTTACGTCAAGAGCATTGCTCAAATGTACAGAGGATGCTCAAAGGTGAGAGATAAATATGGGCTTATCTGACATGAGCACCAAACGTAACAGCGAACAAACAAGGAGCGAAGCTAGAGCAATAAATCCACTGCAACCAATTACCTTAAATTAGGAAATGGAGCAATCTTAAAATACAACATGTTTAACAAATCGTGTGCTGGCATTATAGTGGAAAGTACTGTGTGTCTACTTATTGATGAAGTGAATAAAGGAAAGACAAGAAAGAGATGCTAGAAGACCTGCAGTTCATCTGGTATTCTGGAAGACTCTCTTGCCCCAGACAGAAGCAATAAATTTCCAAAGTGCCTGAAAAGTTTGAGAGCGTGAGATTTAATACTAGCGTCTCAGAAGTCCACCATGGATATGCAGCATGTTACTCCGTCCAATGAGCTATCCATCACCATCGTTCTCCTCCTGCCATGCATCCATCTTTCCTCCTGTACAGGTTCTCGCTGTACCGATGACGACGTGGCGAGTTTCGGGAAAGCGCGAGTGCCGTATTACTGACGTCTCATTTATAACCACTCCGCATGGGTGTGTGATTATGCATGAGCTCCGAGAGGGGCTGTGAGAGCAAAATGAGAGGAGATTTTTCACTTCAAACAAGAAAAGACTAAACTATGCCCAGGGAGAAACAGAGAGTAGTAAAGTCTAAGACTCATCCAGACACACTGTCTTACATTGCCCCAGATATACAATGATGAAAGAGAAAAGAAAAAAAAAAATCCTGCAGAAGATTTGGAGACATACATGGCATGGAGATAATTGTAAGAAAACAAGAAGTGTGAGAAATATAAAAGCTAAAGGAGATAAGAAGTAGGGCTGTCATGATTATTTGATTAATTTCAGGTACCTGGTTTAAAAAAAAAAAAAAAAATCCTCGATTACATTTTACCGTTTCGAGTATTCGGCAAATGATGCGTGTGATGTGCATGATACAGTCGCGTCGCATTATGAAAGTTTTTCACGACTTAAACGCCCATTATAAGAATTCATAATCATTGTGGCATTTCTATCATAAAACAGTGGTCACAAATCAAATGTCGAGTGATAGAACCTTTCGAATTACATATAGTTTTGCGAGATTAAATTATGTTAAGTGAACTTATTGTTCAACTTATTTTTTATTTTTATTGTGGGGAAAAAAAAAAAAAAAACCACGATTATTAATTGTCAAAATAATAAATAAAAAATAATCGTCAGATTACTCGATTACTAATACAATCGATAGTGACAGCCCTAATAAGAAGTGTGTGTGTAATGGAGGGGAAAAAAGAAAGGAAAGAAAGGGGGAAGAAAAAAAAAAAAAGAAAAAAAAAAAAAAAAAAAAAAAAAAAAAAAAAAAAAAAAGATTGGCCACACCAGGGTGAGAGTCATTAATAAAAATTAAGGTTTTCTTAAAAACTAAATTGTACATCTACATCTTATTAAAAGTTTACACGTTGAATTCAAATGTCTTTCATCGAACTTGCTCACATCGCTTTCCTACATGACCCACAATGCCGTTCGGCTACCTGCTGATAGTAGCGCCGGTTGTATTTAGCCGTCGCTTGATCTCTCCTTTAGTCTGTCCAGCTCTCGCACCTCCAGATCAGCTTCCAAAGCTGCAACTTTCACGCTGAAACCACCATCAACTATATAGCATTGCATTCTGGACCTTTGAGCTCAGTGTTTGCCGTCTCCACTATTTCTACGATGGATTTCTCATTAGAAAAACAGTCACCATGCTAGAGAACAGCTACCTTCTCACAAGGATACCGAAAATACAGCAGCAACCACCAGAGCCGCTAAGGACGCTACAAATATTCCAATATAAACATTATTTAATGTGTTTCAGGATGGAGTTTTCCTTTAAGAATTTTTCTTGATTTCTTTTTCTATAACCAGCTCAGGGCTGTGATGCCCTTCTATACCCTACTAGATGGTAGACTCTAAGTCCACACAATGAGAAGGAGTCTTGATATTTAGTGTAATGAACATGATGGTCACATCCCACACTGCAAGCATATTCACACAGCTGTGCTCAAAGTGCTGCATCAGCTGTCTTGATCAGCATTAAACTACACGTTAGCTCATTATTTCACAGACAGAAAGCTCTCAAACCTGCATCCAAAATAACTCTATTTACTGAATCTAAACCCAGTGTCTAGCCACGATATTACTGGGGGAAGCTTCTCACTGAGGAGGGTTTTTAAACTTCCAGGAATGAGATTTTTAAAAAACCTGCAGTGAGTGAAAATAATTTGAACTGAAAACAACATGGCTTGCGTGAAGACGCAGGCAATAACGACCAGAAACCAAAAGTGTTTCTACTTGTTTGCACTATAAACATCCTGTTCTGTGAAATGGAGGCTTACCCATGATACTACTAGTCACCACGTCGATTCCCAGATCACCCCAGAACACACTCTTCTTACACCGTGTTTGTGGTTCGGATTTCTTTTGGACGGCATGAACGCAGCATGAACGCAGCTAGCTTGGAGTGATCTTAGCTTTAGCAGGATTTTCCGCTGCATAAACAGAGCCGAGACAGAAATAAATACGTGTTCGTTTTCTATACTTCGCAGGCTGTTTTTCCACATGCTGGATGTTTCACAGGTTTTCCTCTGCTGAACGTGTGAAAGTGTGTGTGAAAGCAGGCTGTAAAATTGAAAACCTAAACATGGAAGGAAACCTTACTTTAACTGTGTACTGCACTGGTTTTAAACTACGCTCTGTTTAAACTTGTTTAGTTGCAGTTTTTTGCCCAGTGTTCACTTTTTTTGTTCATGTTTCTGTGCTGAGAAAATTGGAATTAAAACAAATCAATATGATTCATCAAATACTGTTAAGAGCTGGTAAAACCTTTTCAGTTTTTACTACAGTGAGAGATGAATGAGCACTTAATAGCTTCAGCCACAAGCCGTAATTTCTCGCTGTTTAATCAGCACCTATCGACTGACAGAAATGAGTTCTACACTTCAGAGAGACTGAAACATTTCTCCTGCTTTTTTCTCTGCATACAGTTTCACTGTCTCTCCTCTATTCTTTCCATTCGCTCCCGAGGAGACGCCGCTCTCACGACACAAAGATGGAGGACACGCTGTTTTGCACAGTCACTCTCCTCCTCTCCATCCTCCCTTTGCTGTTTCTGAAAGAGCCCTCCCTCGAGTAGGTCCTGTCTTAAAGAAAGCTATGAAGCAATCACTGCTCAGTGGGCTTTACTGCCAGAGGGCACAGAAACGCATCGCTCTTTTACGGTGCTGCTGTGTGCCTACGGAAAAACAGTCTCCGTCTCCATCCCTGAACGCAACTTAAACCAAGCCAAGTGTAGCCAAAACTTTCATTTTCCACATTTTCAGCACTGTTAACATGACAAAGGCTGAATCTCAAACGCTGCTCTACTGGGCATATAGAGCACTACAGCATATGCAAGATTTTGCACACTTTACATGGCTCATGGGTAAATATATAAAACTGGGTTTAATTCATTAAAACCCAAAAGAGCTCAATTTAATCATCCTAGAGCAAAAGAGACAAAATGTCCACTTTCACAGATTACTATAGAGAGAGATACAGAGAGAGCGCGTGCGAGCAAGTGACAGAGAATGACAGAAAGACAGAGGGAAGAGAGAGAGAGAGAGAGAGAGAGAGAGAGAGAGAGAGAGAGAGAGAGACAATGACAGACAGGCGACAGAGACAGAGGGAAAGAGAGAAATTGACAGCGACAGCGACAGAGACAAAGCGACAGAGACAAAGCGACAGAGACAAAGCGACAGAGAAAGAGAGAACGCAACTGAGACAAAGTGAACGACAAAGAGAGAGAGAGAGAGAGAGAGAGAGAGAGAGAGAGAGAGACAGAGACAGAGAAAGTGACAGAGATAGAGAGTGCACGCCAGAGAGAGACAGGGAGAGAGCCAGATTAAAATAGAGAAAATGAATGACCAAGGTGATAAAGGATGAATAAATATGGAATGTAGGGAGAGTTCAGACTACCAGACATGCACACACACGCGCGCACGCGCACACACACAGATTGCAGTCCTGTTTCCATGGCAACGGCCCATGTTTTCTGGGACCCTTTCTCTTTCAGAACTGGAATTCACACTCGTCTCGGTCTCCTCACACATCCTGCAGTCTGCTGTCGCTTCCTTCTCTATAAACATCACGCTGCCACGTGGAGCTGCCTGAGGAGCCTAATCTGATCAGGGGCTTTGCTCTGGATTAGATTATCTTTTATGGATTAGGACATCACTGTCAGCCCATCTCATTCTCTCTCTCTCACACACACACACACACACACACACACACACACGCACATCAAAAATGATTGTACAATACCACACTGCATTATCTTGCTGCATCATGGTCCAGATGCTCCGTATTTCATCCTAATACACAGGGTTTAGAAACAGGATCACAAAAATTGATTTGAATTAAATAATCATAATTTTTCATCAATTGTTATGGATGATTATTAACAGTTTAATGCGTATAAGACACCAGACACTTGCCTATAAGACACACAGACTAAGAACAGTCAGATATCTGGAGGACACTGTGACAAAATGAGCAAACTGAAATCTACGTTTTAAACTACACCTCATTTCTGTCCACACTTTCTTTTCTTCTCTTCTCAGGGGAATGCCCTTTTAGTCAGAGCAGTGAGAAGAGAGTGATGTGTGAGAGAGTGAAACGGGGACATAGCCGTCATAGCAAACTGGTGTTTATTAACTGCTTGTCATCTTTTTTTGGGAATGCTAATTAATATTTCTCGGAGCAGATTTTTAAGAAACAGGAAGACATGGACGAGTGCGCACGGACGTCCTGCCTGAGCTCGAGAAGAAATCAACACGACTGATCGCTGGCCTTCCGAAAGTCGCCATGTTCCTGCTGACCATCACTTATTTCATTGATCTGTCCTAACCAAGTGAACAACACACAACGCCCTTCGCTCCAAGCACTCGAGGCAATCACAGCATCACCCATCACATTGCTCGATCAATTCCCACCGTGAGGAATCAGGACGTTTAGAAGCATTTCCTTTGCTCGGTCTGAGTAACAGATCTTCACAGGTTTGTGCTGTGGTTCTTCACTTTGGTATATTAAAAGCTCCATTAGCCTTTAAATGAGAAACGAAGAGAACGTGCTCTATTTAGAGGATCATCAAAAGGCATCAGCTCGGCTTCTGACCTAAATATGATCACGCAGATGTAATTGATCGCAGGCACACGAGGATAAAATGACATCTTCGTTTTAAAAGCTAGACACCAGTGCTAATGTAGATTGCAGTGCAAATGCACTTAAAGGCCTTATGACCTCCACAGCCAGACAGTGAAATGTGGCCATTGCAAGACTGAAGACACATATTGACTTTTACATAAAACAAAATGAACGATTAATTATTTTAAAAAATAAATAATTTTACAGAGACCCATAAAAAGGTGCTCACATGTAATTGGTTTACAAGTACACACCTGGGAAGTTACATAATAACAGTAATTTTAGGAGAATTTCATTATAAAATCAACTCAATCTTGAAAGCACTCCCAATTTTCTCCTTAATTTAGTCCTGGCCAGCTCTCCCCATGATACGACAGCTACCATCACAGGAGGGAGAAGGAATCACGTGCTTCCTGCATGTCACGTGAACTGACATCAACTGCATCTTTTCATCACAGGGCAGAGTAACACACTCGAAAGAAAGCTCCATCAGGATTCGAACTCGCGATCTCCAGACGACGGGGCAAAATGTATTTCTGTTGCGCCACTCGGGACTGGGAAGCACATTTTTATACAAAAACGCAATCTTGAGGGGCTCCCGAGTGGCGCAAAAGAAAAGCGCTCGCCCCATCATTCAGAGAGTCATGCTCAAAGCTAAGGAAGCAAAACGGGACATGTTCTCTGGTTGGGAGGGATGTGTCAATCACAGCGACACCAGGCAATCATGGATGTCTGTGAGGTCAAGCATGAGGAAGAGGAAAGAAAGCACATTCTCTGAGGGGCCGTTTACACGACAACGTTTTCAGCCAAAAACGGGAAACTTTTTATGCGTTTTGCCTGTTCGTTTACACGACAACGGCGTTTTGGGGACTGAAAACGCATATTTTTGAAAACGGGTTTCGAAGTGCAAGTTTTTGAAAACGCCGCCGTTATTGTCTCCATGTAAACACCCAATGCGGGAATCTTTGAAAACTGTGACGTCATGCGCGTGCGTAGTACGTGTTAGGTACGCATACATGCGCAGTACGTGTCTATTGTAAAGGTGAGTGCATACGTAATACAGCGTTTTTGGCCTTTATTGCGGATGTGTAAACGCGAATCGTTTTGAAAACGTTGTTGTGTATACGTGAAACTTTTTGAAAACGCAAGAGAAAAACTTCTCCGTTTTTGACTACATCGTTGTTGTGTAAACGTAGCCTGAGAGCGTTATCATGCCCTGTGAGCAGCAGAAAAGATGCAATCGGCTGGAAACTAGTACAAAAGAGTAAAGCAGAAGGTCTGGGTCAATGCAAAACTACCTCTAGAAAGCACCAGAAAACAGGAACTGTGGTCCTTGACACGTGGAGCAGCAGCCATTGGAAAACCTTTACAAAAGGCTCAAGAACGAATGAGAGGGCCTAGCAGCACTGCTTCTTGTTGCTGCATGTCCTGTGTTGACAACATGCTAAACCACATACAGGAACAGCACATATAGAAAACAGAACATATCTCTGACACTTAAGATCTCGGGTGGTGCGGTGCTGCAGTGTGTAGTGCTGCTACCTCACAGCTCCAGGGTCCTGGGTTTGATCCTGAGCTCGGGTTACTCTCTGTGCAGAGCTTCACATGTTCTCTCTCTGTCTGCGTGGGTTTCCTCCAGTAATGGACCAGAGTGAATTCTGGCATTTCTTATTTGGGCTGGAATTTAAATACGCAGGGTTTTTTTAAAAAAAAAAAAAAAAACATCCAAAAAACATCTTATTGCCGACTTGCAACACCTTCACAACATCTTTGCCTCTGCAGTTTCACGCCAATTCACACCTCTGCTCGCCAATGTCACGTCACTCTCGTAACATAAGGGGTGCGAATCACACTCAAATGTTCAAATAAACCAGAACTTCCCTGTAAAGGAAATGCTTTCTGAGAAGAATTTCAGGTCTAAACACAGCAGTAATGTCCAGTAGTGTCGACGTGATGCAAGTCAGTGCCACAGTGTCACAGAGTCCCATCTGCTGGCACAGTTTAGTGCTTCTCGCTCACCGGGCAGCGCTGGACACTGTGCCAGCTCATATGAGCCGCCACAGGAGTTATAACACACACACACACACACACACAGCTAGCTCAACCATGCATGTGGAAGAAAGCAGATATTTGATAAGGAAGCCACACACACACCCACACCCCCACCTAGCTCAATCATGCATGTGGAAGAAAGCAGATATTTGATAAGGAAGCCACACACACACACACATATATATATATATATATATATATATATATATATATATATATATATATATATCTAGTGTTGGTGGTCTGATTGTTTTAGCTGAACAGTGTAAGAGAATCAGAGATGTAAAAAAGCTTTCGCTGTTCAATCAGAGCCTTTTAGTGCTCCCTCTGAATCCAACACTCATTACTTATCATCTAAAAACAGCAACACGTCTCCGTCTCAGCAACCTGGAGCTACAGTGAGAACAATGAAGCCACGGCCCTCTCTCAAAACATCAGACTATTTCCATAACAGACACACACTTGCACGCGCACACACACACAGTTCTATTACTATACACACAAGCCCACTCTATGCATGATCATTAGATGATTATACTGCTTTAGAGGTGTTTTCTTTTTTGAGTTTAACACAGACATTAAAGGAATAGTGAGGAAATAAAAATCAACAGGATCTGCGAGTCTAAACATTAACAGACCAAAAAAAAAAAAAAAAAAAAAAGAAAGCCAGACAAAAAGAAGACAGAATAAGTAAAAAAGAATAAGTAAGAAAGAATCACAGAAAGAAAGAACAAAAGAAAGACAGACCAGACTGCAAAAAAAAACACAAAAGGAAAAAAAACCCCAAAAAAACGAGTTTAATAATTTATTTTTGATGCTAAATAAAAGGTTCCTGTTTTCACTGAAAAGAAAGAGAAAAATGTAAAATTCTGTAGAAAATATCAGCCATATGTAAGAACACTGTATTGTGACAGGTCATTATGGAGGATAATAATATTGTCCTATTGCCAGCCCAATATCCCAACGTCTGCAGGAGAAATGGAGCATTTTAGCAACTTGTTCATTTAAAGCATTTACACACAGCTCTGAGTGAAAAACTCTCTTTTACATCTTACAGCTCGGGTGCAGAACTCAGGAAGCAAACATCTCAGTTTATTACATATTTCATGAATGAAACATTTTAAGTTTGTGTGTGTTTGTGTGTGTGTGATTGAGTGAGTGAGTGAGTGAGTGAGTGAGAGAGAGAGAGAGTGAGTGAACGAGTGAGAGAGAAAGCACTTTATGTGGTTTTCTTCTTCTTTTTTTGGCACTTCACCGAGGTTATACTGTTTTTTTTCCTTCCCTCCCCTCTGTTCAGGAAATCTGATTGCTGTTCTGATCTGGATCGCGTTGAAACGCATTTCAGAAATCCATCCAAACCGTCTAAAGACAGAAACTGGATTAAAATACTCCGCATGCATAAATCTGAACTCACAGCTGTCTCAAGGGAGTCTAAAAGGCGCAGCCTGATCTCCTTCCAAACAGCAATAAAAACACACCTCGCTGTACGAGACGTCTACGTGTACGCACCGTTCCAACCAACAGTTCGCAAATTTCAGTCACGTTTCCAAAAGGCTGTCGTGTTACTCGTTATTCATACGTTTATTTCAATCTCTTTACCAATATGGCGACTGTTGCAAGTATCTTCCAAGTATTACTCATTTTATTCAGGTCGCATCAATTCAGAATCACACATCCACTGATAAGAGTTCAGATCTTCCACAGTTCCTCCTGCTCTCGCTGCATTTTTACTGCATTTCATCTCCGCTCTCCTTCACTTCTCAGAGTCGCTCAATCACTGGGCAACGTCTCGTGTCCCTACTGCTAACTGAATGGCTTTCGTCCCACCCCCCGAGACCCGATGAGCCAATCAGAGTCAGCGTACAGGGCATGGAGTGGTGTTCGAGAGGTCAAGGGGTCACCTGTAGCCACTGACGCTTTCTCCTCCAGCTACCAGCCCCAACTCATCATTTCATCCTCCAGCAACACAAGAGCATGGAATTACGAGGTGCAGAGTAACTTCGCTCACACGGACAGGGACAGGGATAGGGACAGGGACAGTGTGATGCGGAGATGAGACGGAGGACTGAACTATTTGAGACGGGTAAAAAAAAATGTAAAAGTCATCTTAGTAGATTGAGAGAAAGGACAGAAAGAAAGAAAGAATGAATGAATGAGATATGGTGGAACAGGACTGAGGGCCCAGGGACAAAAACAGTATATGAAAAGAACAAAAGAGAGACAGAGAACGAAAAAAGAAGACAAAGGGACAGAGAAATGGAAAAACAAACTGAGAGAAAGACAAAGAAATAGACAGAAAAGGAGAAACAGAGAAAGACATAAATAGAGACAGAAAAGGAGAAAAACAGACAGCAAGAGACAGAGACAAAAAGAGAGAAACAGACAGACAGAGAGAGAGTAAATACTGTAAGTGCATACAGTCATGCCCATAAAGCTTACTGACATTAAATGAATTAAACAACAGAAGAAAGACAGAAGATTGGAAACAGAGACAGACAGAGGGAACGAGGCAAAGAAAGAAAGAAAGAAAGAAAGGAAAGTTTTGGCAGGATGTAGTGGAACAACTTTGTGTCCATTTACTAAAAGGACCAAAAAAAAAAAAAAAAAAATCTCTGAACTTTCCTCTTTCTGTAACTTCACATTAGTTGTTGTAGACTAAAGCACAGAGGGCATGTCCACGTCCCTCAGACAACACTGCTCACTGCTGGTTACACAAACACGGTCATGATAAAAGCAAAAGAATGAAAACAGCATGCCTCTCTCTCTCTCTCTCTCTCAGCAAAGGATGCTCTGTCACTCCAGTCAGCATGATGAGCTCATGTGGCGTGCCATCTTTATTAGTGGACACCACTAACACACACACACACACACACACACACACACACACACACACACTACACCATCCCATCAACACTCGTTCACATCTACAGTTCTCTCTCTCTCTCTGTCTCTCTCTCTCACTCACTCACACACACCACTTACGAAGCAGTTGAGCATGGAGCAGGAGACGCGGCCGACCCGGCTCATGGCGAGAGGGGGCAGGGCTCGGTCGCCCCGGAGACACACACTCGCAGGAGCAGCGCTATCGGCAAAACCATCCTTCCTTCTCCGGCTGCTCTGGTGCCTTTCTCCTTGCTCTCTCATACACACGAGGTGCAGACACACCCCAGCCGCCCTTTGCTTTCTCTCCACACACACACACACACACACACACACACACACACACACACGCGCGCGCTGCTGGTTCAGGAGAGCAGGCAAGGTGCCATTAAAGAGGAAAAAAAAAAAAAAAAAAAAAGCACGCATACACACACACACACACACACACACACACACACACGTGCGTGTCCCTAATCCTGTTGACCCTGTTGCTAAGAAATATGACAACACAGTCGGTGGTAAAGGATGAGAGCAGTAAGAGAGCGAAAGAGGAGAGAAGAGAAGTGGCGGCAGGTGGACTGAAGATGGAGCGCGACAGAGAGGCAGCAAGCGAAAGAAACAGAGTATTGCCTGATGCTAAGCTCCGCCCCCTGACGATCGCATCCCCTTCTCTCACGTGCGTCTCCCGCTCCTCCCTCCCCCCTTCTCAGTTCACCCTTCACCGAGATTTCATCTGCACTAGCCTGCTACCTCAGCAACAGCAGCCAGCATCCGCACGCGCACACACACACAGACACACACACACACACAGACACACACACACACAGACACCACTTATCTTGAGGAAGATCCTTATCTGAGCTCAAATGTGTGATGCTCACTTTCAACAATGACAACTAATCAGCCTCTTTCATAATTACCCTTCACAAGCACACATGTCGTCGTGGCGGAGGGATGCACTGTCCTCCGTGCTGCATGGCTGAAGGAAGAGGAGGGGCAATGCATCAGCATACAGTCACGACGGTCAAGAGAGGCAGAGAAACAAGGGGAAGGCAGGAAGAGAGAGAGCGGAAGTGAAAGAGGGCGCCAGTGAGCATGCAGAGTGCACCAATGACACAGCAATCTCCAACAGCACCCCCCATCTCTCTCCCTCTCTCTCAGCAGCACTCTGCAGTGTTCATGGCACTAAAATGCGCTTTTACTCACGTTCCACTCCGAGAACACACTGTACCAGGCGAATGCCCCTTATAACCCCTAAGCATTTGCCCATGCTGATCGTGACCTGGTGTGCTGTACCTGTGCCTCAGCCGTCATCCTCTGCAGTGATGTAATAATCACAAACACGCACACACACACACACAAAACTCACTCTATGCATCCTTGCGAAATCAACCGGGGTCACGTCTCTATCTCCTACATCTGGAAAAGTGATTCAATGAGATCTTGATTCTGATTGCCATTTCCAAATTGATTCATATGCATCATGAACCGGATGGAAAAAAAAAAACTAGCAGGACAAATTTCACTGCTCAACTGCAATTTGCCTCATGAGCAGCAGAGGGCATTTAAAATCTAATTTGGTTCGAATCGGTCTGTAAATAAATTCTTGAATACATTTAGATATCCAGGCTTTAGTCTGAATGCCAAAACGCCCATTTTCTTATTGATTTCTAGCTCCTCTGTTAGCAGTGTTGGAGTGATTATTACAGAATGGGAAAAGCAAGCACGCACACACGCACACACAGAGTAACTCTGGCAATTCGCTGATTAGTTAGGGTTAGTGTTAGGCTCAGGCATGTTCACGCAGATAAACAAAGATAATATTCAGGGTAGGGGAAACCACCAGGACCAGGATTTTGTCTAGAAAGCTTAGAAATGAAACACAGTGGAAAAACAAACACTGGCACAATCTTGGCTCCTGAAGCAGAAAAAAGGGCCAAAAACTGACAAAAGCATTAATTTTAGCATCAAAACTGTTTTAAAAGGTAATAAACACGAGTGATTTAAAAGCTTTTGTTTCCTTTGCTCTCCATTATACTGGATATGTGGGAACATTTCACAGGTTCGACAAGTTATATTATGCCCAAGGATTTCCCCACTATGGGTTTAATCCACTTCTTGAAAACACAGAATCCTGTTCCATATGCGGTATATAGCAAAACATCAGAAGCAAAAAGTCCCTGTTAGCACACCAACACCATCTGCTGCTAAGATGGGAAAAAAAAAAAAAAAAAAAAGCACAAGTGATGGTACCAAATTGCAAAGTATAACTAAAGAAAAATAATTCATTTAAATTAATCAAGAAGAATTCATTGATGTGGAGGAGTGACTGTTCTCTCGGTTGTCGAGGATGCTGGATTTCGTAGGCTAATAATAGCACACTGAGCTTCATTACACACTGTCTAATAGACGCCTTTTTTCAGATACATGTCTACTAAAAATGTACAACGAGACTTCAGGTCACATTAAAAATGAAATTTCCTGAAGTGTGTCCTGAATTTCAGTTCCAGTCAGAAATTTTTATTTCAGTGCATCACTTCTAATCACTGATAGCAAATGATCAGGTGTGTGAGTGAGAGAATGTTATGTTTCTCTCTCTCTCTCTCTCTCTCACACACACACACACACACACACACACACACACACACACAGTCACTGAGCTACTGATATGGCCCCCTGTTTGTGGTTATTTTAGGAAAGGAGGACACCCTGAATTCTACTCCACGGAACACAAACATGGCCTGAGACACACCACGCCCGAAACACGTCACAACTACAGCTGCAAAAAATTTATATTTTAATAGTCAATTAATTGACAGTTGATTAATCGGCTTATAAAGGAGAATGCCTGAAATATCGTTTGGAATTTTTGTTTCCTATTGCTGCAATAATTTCATTTAAAATATAACGTTTTTGTTGCTTTCTCCTCAATGACTAATCTCATGTTTATTCCCTGTTCCCAATTTTTAAAATTACAAACAGGGAATTTGATGAGGAATTAGTTTTAAACAAATAAGATTAATTAAGCCACAAATTTCTTTCTCTCTACTTCTTTATTCATTTTCTTTCCTGTATTCTGTCTAATGCCTCTGTTCAGCAAGAAGTCTGTATGTTGCAAATGAAATCAATCGGACTCATTTTTGTGTGTGTTTTTTTAAAAATCGCCTCAGTGTAGTGCCGGAAAACAACTTTGCGCACAGCATTGTGTCGTGCAGTAGTGTTATTGCTGCTGCTGCCCCCAGTGGCTTCACTGTGGTGTTCCATTCCATACTGCAACAGGAGCTTGCATGCTCTTACATTTCTGTTATACACCATATGTCCAAAAGTTTGTGCACATCGTCCATCACACCCATGTGTGGTTCTTCTCCAAACGGTTGCCACAAAGTTGGAAGCACACAGTTGTATAGGATGTCTTTGTATGCTGTAGCATTACAGATTAACTTCACTGGAACTAAGGGGCCCAAACCTGTTCCAGCATGACAATGCCCTATGCACAAAGCGAGCTCCATGAAGACATGATTTGCCAAAGTTGGTGTGGAAGAACTGCACAGAGCCCTGACCTCAACCCCACTGAACACTTTTAGGGATGAACTGAAACTGTGCACCAGGGCTCCTCACCCACCATCAGTGTCTGACCTCACTAACGCTCTTGCGGCTGAATGAGCACAAATCCCCACAACCACACTCCAAAATTTTGGGGAAAGCCTTCTCAGAAGAGCGGAGGTTATAATAACAGCAAAGGGGGACTAAAGCTGGAATGGGACGGTCAACAAGTACATATGGGTGTGACGGTCAGGTGTCCACAAACTTTTGTTCATACATTGTCGGAGGCTAAGTAAATGACTAGTCAAATATAAAAATTCTCACTAATAATAATAATAATAATAATAATAATAATAATAATAATAATAACAACAACAACAACAACAACAACAACCCTAACTCGCATTATTGATTATTCAGTGCTAATAACATCACAACAATTCATCATCAAAAAAATGTATGTTTGCTGGCAGGCACATTTAAATTTCTTAAACACAAAATCAACAGGAATCAATTGAAACAAACTTCGTATCACCAGACACGTACTGGCGATGGACTATTTAATAAGCAGCACTATAAAAGTTCCCTGTCTGCATTCAGACAGCGTTGACTAGGCGATGTATATTTAACATGTCTACTTAACTGTCCACTCAACAGCGTGCTACTCCTCGTGAAAGTTGCGTTGGGTGAGAATAACCATCAGCTTAGGGCCGGAGGAGTGCTCAGCTCATTCTTGAGCCGGTTTAACATTTCTTCATTCCTTGGGGCAAAACAGCAGCAGCTTAGTCAAGTAAGAATGTTGAGATTACAAGTTAGAAACATGTTTGTAGTGGCGACTGGCGCACACAGTGCCACTGGCCGAAGGGAAGAAGAGACAGAAGCAAAAGAAACACAGTATTAAAGCTGGAATACAGAGTACACAGGAAGGCATCCAGTCCAAATAGCTGCATACAATTCTTCAAGAACTGATCCATCAAAGCCACTCAATTTGCATAGTTTCCCATAATTCTTTGCCCCAACTCCAGTCTGGAAAAATGTACAAGTAACCAAATGGCTGAGAAAATCCTTTTGGAAAAACTGAATTCCGGTCTGGAACGCGTGCTTGTGTTTGGATGGGCCTCCTGTCAATCATTTTATACAATCCCCTGCTAGGGGTGGAAATGTTTAGAGCGCGCAGTTCTGGGGTCATTAATCAGATTTAATCTGGGGCAAAGACACAGTAAAGCAATCAATATGTGAATAAAATTTATGAGGATTATGAAGTATTTTGTACCGTTTACATTTAAGTCTGGTTTGGGCATTGATCTTTCACGAGAGAATGAGTCAGAATGAATTATTTTTCCCCCGTGCCCGGTATCAAACATTCCATTAGATCAGAAAATACAGACTGGACATAAACGATGCCAAATATCCCATACTCACGCATTCAACCTTACCATCACTATGCCGCATTCACATCACTTAATATGTCTGTATCTGTGACTGAGATTCAGCAAACGTGAGCTTGTGTAACATTCTCACGTCATCTCTCACGTCTCTGCGCTCATAAAATGATGGAAAAAAGACTCACTTTACCAGCAACCTGTATTACAGTTACCTGATACCTGTACTAGCTTTTCGTATTTTGGCTTGGCCCATATATTCTGTAACCTGCTCATTATTCAACTGGAATAGCGCTCATCTGCAATTACTTCATTCTGTGAGTAAAGTCCGACTCTTTGGGCACGCTGTACTGCTACAGCTGCCCTCGCCAAGGTCCCGTCAGATCCGCATTCACCACGCCAAACCGACCAGAACAAACCACGCACAATACTATCCTTACAGTCTTCCACATTCACCAGTAGGTGAAAAGAAGAGGTAATACTTAAACTTTTGGCGAGCAAGAAATGTAAGATCAGACTGCTAGTGAAAAAAAAAATAAAATGGGGGGGGGGGGATGGAGAATCTTGATAGTGATTTTTTATTTAAATTTTTTTTTTTTTAACACTAGCCCAACCTTTCAAAATATAGCATAACTAAGATGAAGATGATTACTAACTAGTATTTTGTCCTGGCATTTTATAATGGGAAAAGTTTAGAAATGTCCTTTGGTCTTATTTAGTACTTTAATTAATTGTGTAAGTGTTCATATTTTTTTTTTACTGTACATACATCGCTTTTTAAATTGCCAAAATTATGTTACACAGGAGTGGACAAATCATAAATTTATTAGCTAGCCCACTAAGCATGTCAAAGCTCCCAGTGTCAAGTTACTGTTTTTGGCTGCCAAGAAACCTAACTGATCAGGCTAACATGTGATAGATTATGTAATGTAATAACATATGATTAGCTAGTGTGCTAGTTATGTACCTTAATACAGATAAATGGAAATTAATGTGTTTATAATTATTTCTCTCTTATAAAGTTTCTACTTTATGTGACCAAGTTGTTCGCTTATGTTTTGGCCATGATTTGTGGTTTTCTGTCCTTGCACCACATAGGGAAAAAAAAAGATTATTCAATCTTCGAAGGCTTGAAGGCTTGCATCGTTATTTTCTGTCAGGCTTCACCATTGGTTTTGACTTCATTTTAGATCGAAAGCAGCAACCGCTGATCTGCGGGAGAGCCGCAGCGGCTGCTTTGTTTACTGTACGTGCCAAGTGTTTAACTATCATTCTGCCGGCTGTATAAACAATGCAATATTTATTCATATAAGAAGTGTAGAACACAAACCCCGGCCAGCAGCTGCTCAGGTACTTTGGTACTACACTCAGGTCCACACACTTCTTTCTAAGTGTGTGTACTCTGTTCAGGTAGTCAAAAAGACATTTTTCTGAAGACCACAAGAGGGCACTAAACTTTGTTTACAGATTTGGGGTTATAGGTAAAGTCCATGGACTACAGGATTACAATAGGTTGTACTTTGGTAACAGCTTTGTAAACAGCTGTTCCGTTTAGAAAAGAGATTATAATGAATAGTTTAATGACTTTAAAATGACTGCAAGCGTTAGTACTGATGAGTATCTGACCTGCTCGTATTTATATCTCAAACATTCATTAACAGTTAAAGTAAAGCACTATAAAAATTCTCTAGACTACAAAAGCATAATGACTTACAAAAAGATAAATAACCGTATATACGCTGAAGAAAAATTTTCCAAATAAAGTTCTTTTCCTTTTAGGACCGAACTGACTTATCTACCACCCACTTCTTCCTGTCCAGGTTGCAATGTCATGTCACATTATAAACAAAGTCACGAAGAACAGAGACATGGATGTTACAAGTTTCAAACCTGTAAAGAAAGAAACTTGAGTATGTTACTAACGGACTATTAGAGATTAAAAAAAAAAGTCGTAATAAGCATTATTAGTAAAGTATGATCATATTTATTACAGTTTATGCAAGTGAAAGTGAAAGTACAAAGCCTTATCTGCATTTTTCACAGCAGTGGGGATGAGGAGGAGGCGTTGCTTGATTGCCTTTCCTCTCATTGTACACACTCATGGACATTTCAAATGAAACGTGCTAAACATCCGCTACCTACCCTACGACTGATTTCATGAGCCCCTAGCATCCATCCAAAAGAAAGAGAGCCCTGAGAAACATGAGAGGTGACTGGAAGTAAGGCCAGGTCAAAGTGCAGCTCTTAATGGTAGTTATAGTCATGATAAAAGCTGTAGAAAAATAACTAAGATGTACAGAACAGGATGTATATAGTAAATGCAGTACACAGTTAACTCTAGTGACAGCCATGTAGCCAGAGGTGTTTGGGCTGTTTTCCTGTACTACACAGAATACCATGTCTCATTGTCTTAAAAGAGGTTCTGCATCTCGTTGAAACCTGGGCTCCTACACCTCACCATATATGTAAACCTGACGAAAACTGACTGTCACATGGCAGGAAGGAAGAATCAAAATATACTGGAATCTACCTATTACACTCTCACTCTCTCACATGATCTCAAATGCAACGGAGACGCTGCAGTTTCACTTGCGCTTTGACCAGGAAACAGTGGGCACAAATCTCTTAACGCAAAAACAACAAAAATCGCAGGCTTGATTACTTGTGTAATGCAAGTGAGATAATCTGATCTCATGTCACATGGTAGAACAAGCATTCAAATCACTACTTTCTGCATTCTCTTCACACAGATACTCTACGAGCAAGTAAAGGTCTCCGTTTGGAAGGGGAATGTGTATACCTAAAATCTAAAATCAAGACAGACAGTCAAACATGCTTTTCTCCAAAACTGACACACAGACCTGCTCAGGCTGAAGCTGGATGTTTTCTTTAGACCGAAGCTGGACTCGGTGTGCAGTACACTCGGAGACGTACTCAAATACGCCTCAGTTTGGAGTTTAGATTTAAACTTGCATTAACGTGACACTAAATTTAGACAGGACAGGTAAGGGACATATTTGGGTGTAGCATAAATCCACACCTCGTGTCTTATAAGCAATAGCGTCCATATGCGCCCTGCGCCAAAGTGCCTTAATGCCCGTTCACACACACAAACGCTCACACACACGTTAATGAGACATGGGGGCGTGCACAAAGCTGCGCCAGCCTTAATTACAACCTAGTTCACTTAAATATATGTGACACGAAAAAGCGAAGGGAATAAACCTACAAATCTGTCAGGTTTGTATAAACATTTAACTAACACAACATATCATTGTTAAAAAGTATAAACTACAAGATTATAATCTAAAACAGCGGCTAGAGAAGGAGTGAGTGACTTACATGGATATCTACAGCTTTTAGGCTTCTTGCACACAAGTATAAAAGAAAAACAGACACCCCCCCCACCCCCCCGCATTATGGACAAGGTCACATTTGTGACAGTTAAGATAAAAGTGTGAACAGTCTGAATAAACTGGCTTCATTTTAGCTATAATCAGCCTCTAATATATTAACACACAGTACGTTTTGAGCTTGTGTATATTCTACTTGTACGCACGAGAACATGTTCGTACAGGGACACTCTCATTGCAAACCAAAACAATAACAATCTCCATCAGCACACTTTCGCCATGCACATGAGATATTGGTTGCGGGTCTTCCTGGAACCCACACACACACACACACACACACACACACACACACACACACACACAATACACGTAAACATAAATACACTCCTACCATGTTTTTGACAGATGTGTTAAGCGGGTCTCGACTCTGGCTCCTCCAGCGCTCCTGCTTTCTCCTCCTGTGGTTCTACGTGGCTCCTGTTGAAACAGCAAACACAAGTCAGTCACAGACAACACACACACACACACACACACACACGAGCAGCTTTGTTCGTTAAGATGGTTTTGCTTGCATAAAACAGTAGAACAAACAACCGGATTAGGATTGATGAATAAAACAAATGCACTTTAGGATCATGTGATTTACAGACTGTTTCTTTTAGAAATTTCAAATCCAAGAATGTGATGAGTAAATCCAAAAGACCCGGCGACAGGGACCTGAGCATCTCCAAGCCATGAACTAATGAATGAACAAACTACATTCAGCAAGTCTGGCAAACGTCACTTCTACCAACACACTCTGTTTTTGTCAGACTGATGAACGTCATTTAGGGGCCGTGGTTCTCAAAAGAGCTGTACAGGCAGGGGATCTGTGATTTTATTATCCTTTTAATTTTATTTTAAAAAAAAAAAAAAAATTGTTGTCTTGTCCTGCTATAAAAATTGACCTTGCATTTGAAGAAATGTTCAGAGTAAATAAATTATGAAGTATTATGAAGTAAAATGCCGAGTTGAATCTAACTGTAGTTATTTATAGAACTAGGAAAACAAATTACACAAAACATTTTGAAACTACGTTTTTAAAAGCTGCGTAAGTGGTTTGGCTTCTGTGGATGTACTGTTTATTTAAAAAAGAGCTCTAAATCCTGGGACACTGAAAGAAGTTGCTGTCTAGAAACGCTCCTCTGGACAGATGTTTGTTTGATTTCTTTGACTTTACTATACGACGGCCTTGGATCTCCACCGTGTGCGGCATTTTGGGTGTTTTCCGCTTTACAGATGAACTCGCTTGTTAAATGGAGCAGAAATTGTGTCAGAATTGTGACCTACCAGGTCAGAAAAAGACCAGTTGGACTAAATTATGCACTAGACACACCTGAGCAGGTGTAGAAGGTCGAAATTGTGCAATTATCTCTACTGTATGATCTATTTAGAGCATGCTGGTGTGAGTGTCTGTCATGGGATCAGACATGCACTTGGCAATACCTGCTGCTCCACACTGCCAACTCCACCTTCATCTAAACAGCATTAATGGGATGAGCTCTGATTTACAAGAAAGGGAAACTGAAAACTCCATAAGCGCCCAGGCCTCATGAGACAACTACAAACAACACTGCACAATTACAGGCCTTGTTAAGAGCTCTCCTCTTTTTTTTTTTTCTTTTTTTTTTTAAAGACTTTGCTGATCTGAGGCAAGCTGTACACTGCTGCATAGTGATTTAAGGAGAAGAAAACTGATCTGGAATCAGCTCATGAGGCCATTCCAGATCAGAGTAAGACCAAAACATTGCACAGAAATGTGAGGACTTCCCCAGAGAGATACTCTCTTCCTCAAAACACGCACAACCTTCAGATGAAGGCATTTTAAACACGTCAAGTCTGAAAAAACGATGAAATTTAAATTTGACTTTCAAGAGTTCAAATACTTTAAAGCTCATGTGTAGAGGGATTTAACACAGCTAGCTAACATCACCAAACAAACACCGAGGGTCTACACCAAGTTAGCCAAGCTAATAAATAACCATTAAAGCCAAAAAAAACAAACAAACAAAAAACAAAACAAAACTATGTATAAACATATTAACGGAATTGAAAACAAACACGGAATACCTGTTTCCAGAAACATCCACATAAATCCCTCGAGCTTTCCCCTCAGCGTCCCTGTATACGTGTGAATGTATGTGTACACCGAGCACGTGCGCGTTTCATCTGCTACGGAAAGCCAAAAGGTCCAAACACGTTGTAGAAATAAATAGAATAGCGTGGTTAAGTATACGTCAAACGCCCAGCCATATCATAAACACCGTGTTTCGATGAGTGCTTGGAGCGCGTGAATGATTCCCTCCACACACACGCTCTCTAAAAGCCGCGCGAGCCCAACTGAGATTTTGGCTTTCCAGAAGAGGGTGTGTGTGTGTGTGTGTGTGTGTGTGTGGGGTGGGGGTGGGGGGGGGGGGGGGTGAGTAAGGGGGTTGGGCTGCGTGGAGTACGTGACGTGACGTTGCCCCCCCCCCCCCCCCCGCGCGGGGAGAGCTGCGTGCAGGGTGCAGCTCTCCGTCCTCATATCAACACAGGAGGTCTTCAGAGGAAACAATGGGGTTCCCACACCACCCCCCATGAGGTTACTTTACAGGCTCAACGTTTCACAAAGCTGCAGTCAGGACAGGGGAGACACGGTGCTCAGTGATCAGCTCATTCATGACCAAGCAGATTCCTGTAGGTACCAGTCAATAGGTTCAGCAGGTCAACTGTTTACACTGGAATAAAGTTACATTTAAGGGAAAAAAAGGGAGTTGTGAACTTTTCAGCAGCTGTGGCAAAGCTAGTAGCCATATAAACAAGGCAAAAGGAAATGAAAACACATTTCCTGACCATGGCAGTATCCCTAACCTTACACACAAAAAATTAACAAATTTCCTTCCATACAAAAGTCTTCATAATCAACTAACAACTGAATGGTGACAAAAGACAAAAACACTGCAGGACACAACTTTGAGTATAGCCATATTGGACGTTGCTTCTGCAATAAATGATTGTATGATAATATGTATTTTTTCTATTTCTGTTCGATATATTTATTTATTTTCACTTATATTCCCCACTCTCTTCCCCTCTAACTGATTTTATCTCAATGAGTTTTTATCCTGGTTAAATAAAGGTTACAAACAAGGGGTAATATTCAGTTTATACCAGGTAATAAAGACAGAATACAAGAGGCGTTCAGAAAATTATGGATTTATATGAAGATGGAGTTTTACTTCCCTTTGATCATTTATGCCAGA
>CM075029.1:6604717-6619247 GCA_037576675.1 Pangasius sanitwongsei | reverse complement strand
TGTACCTGTTCATGTGTTCTTTTGTTAATGGGTCATAAATAAGAAAAGTCAATAAAGAGAGGGAAAAAAAAAAAAAAAAAAAAAGGTTACAAACAAACAACAGTTACCTCTCAATTCTTAATGTTAATACTTTTGACTAGCGGCACAGGGACCGAACAGGTTTATAATTTTGATCAATAACTTTTTTTTTTCTTTTTTTAACAAACCACGCAACAGGAAAATAAATTGGAAAAAGTAGAACTCGACGCCTCCGCCTCCACCAAGTCCAGTCCTTCTTGTTAATAATCTGTATGCTTCAAATACCCTTAAAATATACTTCAAACAGGCAGGAGGCTCTTATAGAATACCTATTATTTCAGACATTTGACCTTGCGGTGACCTTGACCCTTTTCATCTGCTGGTTACAATGATAATTCCATATTAATCCTACAAAACATTCAACCAGTTGTTCGAGATATCGTGCTAATAAGAATCTTGGATGGCCGTGTGGATAGAAACCGTAATGCCTCCATCACCCAGTAAAAAGCTACCCTAACATGTTGACACCCCCCCCAGTACTCTGTTTGGTCCGCTAAATATTTTGCTGGGTCTGCAAGTTGACCCCCAGTTGATAACCCCTGCCACAGGGTGTGAAATATGCTATTCAACTCTTTAGGTAGTGCACTGCATGGGCCAAATTCCAAATTGTCACATGTCCCAATACTGAGATGGTCAGTTTAAAAATCTCGCAAGTAAACCAAAGGAATACAGTGCAGGATTTTTAATATTTAACCAACAAGCAGCTACAGACCAGGTCATACAAGATAATATTTCACATAACCTTCACAAATAAAGGTTTGAGTATTTGTACATGTCTTAGGAAAATTTGACATTTGAAAGCTCTTGTCATTCATTTTATTTGTCTTGCATTGCAGATTCCTCAGGTAGATAAATGTCTGTAATCACCCTACACCCAATACAAACATGGTTTACCATGATCAAACGCCAAAAGCCAAGTGGCAAGCATAATATTTGAATATAAAATTACACAGCCCTGACAGGAAGTCAAATGGTAAAACACACATTAATATGCAATAATAAACTGTAGAGGGAGCCTAGGTGTCTAAGTGTTATTTTCTTGGCTTCTGCAGTAGAGCTCAAGACACACACACACACACACACACACACACACACAAACTTCCCTGACTGACACACCCCCTCCAACCACACTCCGACTTCTACTCTGGCTGAAAATCCGTTTCATATTGTACGCACACACTCATTTCAACCAACAAACAAGACGCTAACAATTTCAGTACCTTCCTAGAGAGGAAATTCCTACCTGGGCAAAAAGTGATGGGTCAGCAACGTAGTTCAATTTCGACAGAAGAGTTTACCAAAGGAAAAGCTGAAGCAAACTCTACACACTTGCTCTAGTACTCCGCTTCCAAAGCGCCAATGAACTCACTCCTCCCCTGTCCACTCCCACTGACAATCACACACACCCCTTCTCTCTCTCTCTCTCTCTCTCTCTCTCTCTCTCTCTCTCTCTCGAAAGCTTGTTCTTTGTTTATTTCTTTTTCCACCCTCGGCTCCTCACCACCAGCCTCTCACCATGTCTGCACTGCTCTCACTACTGTTTGACAGAAGTATGGAACGTGCTTCAAATGCTTTAAACAAGTCTAGACTTTTTCAAGCTTACAATAACAAAGACTGTACCCTGTACCCACCCTCCCCTGCAGACATATAGTGTAAAATGCTGAGGGAAGAGTTCATACACATAAGGTAGGAAAATAATTTAAAAATATATATATATATATATATATATATATATATATATATATATATATATATAAGAATTAAAAAGAAAAGAAAAACCCACAACAATCTTCCAGTTCCAAGCACTAGCTCATAAGTATACTTAACACTGAAATTACTGCCACAGCACCACCTATTGATTTGGGTCCACCAGTCTCTGAAGACTGAGCAATCTCTTTCAACCCCTCAAAATAAATTTCAATTTTAGTCACCAGGAACTCAATTGCATGAAGTCATACAAATCAAAATGCCATCTCTCCTCCAGAACCAAAAAAAAAAAACCCATCCATTAAGAAAGCTAAGCAGCCTTCCAAGATAGGTCTTTTTCCTGATACCATCACTATTTTTCTGTGAACAATTTTCAGAAAAATGTGTTAAAGCTAGCCATGGCCAATGGTCACAACCACATGGTCAAAATCACATGATCAGGAATGGAGAAATCATAAATCCCTTAGCTAACCCATCAGGCAAGAAAGTGTCTCAGCATATCATTTTTGCACCTTCAACAAAAAGTTAGCACATCATTGGCCAGTGTTTGGTTGGAGCTGTGAAAGTTTCCCTTCAAATCATACACACAAGAGTCGGGTTAGCATCTTTATTTTTTTTTGCAAGGTTGTGCTAACACGAGAGCCATACGACAGCTTAGTGCTGCACTTTATATTCCTCAGCTTTGTCAAATACCCGCATGTTCCTGATTCTCAAAAGGCCATGTTATTCATTCGAGAAAATTAATGCATGTAGTAAAAGCTGATACATGTGGGGTTTACCTTAATGCTTGTAAAGCGCATTATTGTTAAAACATACATACCAAATATGTATGTTTTAAATTGTCCCGGGAGCCAGGGTTACTGATTTGTGCACCCCAATGATTAGATTTTTTTTTTTTTTTTTACCAGAAGAAAGAGTTATTTGTATGCTATAGCACCCTCTTGTGAAATATTTGCATGCAATTTGGTGCAACTCTTCAAAATGGTCCAATGATTAAGTATACCAAGTTTTATCAAATTTGTACATTGTTTGTACAAGATACAGCCAATTGAGTTAGTTAACATGAGTAACATCCAGTTTCACTTGCAGGCAAATGCTGGGACATCTCTGCTTTCGTTATACAACTTTTATTCTGAAAGCTTTTTTTGTCAAAAAAAAAACAACAAGTGGGTGGAGCTTAACATTTCATGGCTTTTGTCCCGATTGAGCCAAGGGAGTGGCAGAAACCCGGACCACCACCACCATGACCTATTTGCTATATGCTTGCACGGCATGCACGTTGCAGTCTTCTGAAGAGTTTTTCTATAGGTTGTGTTCTCAGGTTCTCAGGTTCCCTCAGTCACACCCTATACAGTGCAAAGCAGGTTTGTGCATGCACGTCCTTAACCGACTGCACCCTGTATTGTACTGACAATAAATTGACCACATGTGCTCCTGATGCATAAACTCTTGCTGAGGCTTAGTTTCCTCCACCTGTTACTCATTTGAGAGACTGAAGTGCAACGTATTCATGGACAATTACGCATCCGCGAACATTTCACGCAACCTCTTCGGTCAGCTTTCAGCTAGAATCTGCAGAGCAAACGGAGTCTTGATCGCAGTACAAGTTCTATACGCACACCATCTCGAAAGGAAGGCACCATTTTCTGACTCAAGTATCTACAAATGGAAAAGGCACAGGGCACATTACATTCTGTTCTTCTATTTCCCCTGATCAAAACTTTGAATGAAAGTAAAATGGGGAAAGTCACCACACCCTTAGCTCCAAGTAACCAAAACATGAACTGAAACTTACCTCTAATTTTGATTAGGTCTGAGTCTTGATCAACCTAGGGAATTCAAAAATAAAACTTAAAAGAAAGTTGTTATTGTCTTAATTTATTTTTGGGGAAACTAAAGAAAGGTATCAGAACATCTGTACAAGGTTTTACATTTTAAAAATTCAAAACAGTACAAAACTAACATCAGCTGTTTACAGAGTTTGTAATTGTTATTTCTGAAAAAAAGAATGTGGGAAAAAAAAGAAAATCATATTGCGATACGGACAATATCTCAGAGAAGTGTACTGTGACAATCTGTCACGATATCGACACTATGAAGTCACATGGCTCCACCCTACTGAGCATATACACGCCCACCACGTCACTATAGTACAAAGTTATATTAACTGTATTTACATAACAGTATATTACATCCTGTAGTCTAAACAAACAAATCAGATTTACTCACTAACTGGCAAAAGTGTACACTCCATCTGTTTCAGAACTAAATCAGATATTGTCCTGATTTACATAACGTACATAAGAGAGCTCAAACAGTACAACTAGTTTTATCTAGTCTGTGTGCCAAATACAAGATCCAGCTGTTTCACCACATGGTTACATGAGCGTTTGTTTTTAGTGTAAACAGAAACGCTTTTAAACCCTTTCCACATCCTCCTCGTTAAATGATCTCTAAGCTATAGTTCTATATTATGAACGTGAACTTTAGGAACTGCAGAAACGGATTAAGAAATGCGAACATGGTGACTGGGTCACTTCTTTCACTTCCCTCTAGTTATTAAAAAAAAAAAAAGAGCAAGTTTCAATTCTGATTTTTTTTGAAACAACACGAAGATGTTAAATAGCTAATTTTACTATTTAGCTGTATACCATTCCCGAATCCTCCTCCGCATAGGACAGGTTAGGTTTCAAAGTTCGAGCCACAATAGAATGCCAAAGTGCATCTATTACATAAGCAGTAGTGTGGCTCATCATGCGAGAGATATTCACTTTCTAAACACTTTTACTCCAGCGCACTGGACCGAGGTATTCAAACTATGCAGTGCTAACACAGTTATAAAACAATGCCACCACCCAATGGAGTTTGATAGCAAAATTGTGGTTACATTCGCAGCAGGAGGGACTGCATTTGACTGGACGCTGCATGCATTTGTGCATCCATGCATGATTACAGTTTTAGAGAGTTCTGACATCAGGTGTTAAAAGTTGGCATGCACTTTCTTTGTGCATGTGTGTAGGATAGCAGTTCTGAGGAAAGTTGGCAGGCTTTTTGAGGCAACAGAAGAAAAAAAATCTGCTTGCTCTAACTCGTTTCTCTTTCCTTAGAAGACAATTCTCTATCAGAATTTAAGCAAAGCCAGAGAGCCTTTCTGCACAAATCGAACACTATTCCTGAAAACAGTGCCACCACATGCTAATGGTAGCAAATGTTAGAAATGTTAGAAACTTGATCAAATACCGCATGATAAACAACTTTCAGTATCTGTTACTTTACTCTGTATCATGATACAAGACAGTTCATGTGAACCTTATGTATTTCACTTGTTAAGGTCCTTTTTCAAAAAATACTAAACCAACAACAACAAAAAAAAAATAATAAAAAAGAAAGGTTTTATTTATTTTTTTTTTAAAAATCATGAGCCTGAATCTCAGCGATGCCACGGCCATCCGTTCCTGGGAGGCAAAGGAGGAAAATTAACCGTGCTCTCGGGGTGGGAGGGATGGCGTACTTTCTCTCCCCGTCAGTCACAGGGACACTAGCCAAACGTGAGTGTCTGTGAGCTCATGTACAGTATGTGGAAGAGGACAGATAGCCCTTTTGTCCGAGCGTGCCACACTGGCCTGTAATGCAGCATGATTCGCCTGACTTCACATGTAGGAGACTGGGGAGGGGAAAAAAGAAATTTTATAAAGGGGAATTAATAGAACATTTTAGAAAAAAAAAAAAAAAAAAACAAGTGTTAAGAAAGTTGATCTTAGCTAGGTACTACACTCCTTGGCAAAAAAGAAATAAAATAAATAAAAATAAAAAAAACGGGCCAAGCCTAAAACGGCAAAATATTAAGCTCTTAATAATAATAATAATAATAATAATAATAATAATAATAATAATAATAATATTAAGCTTTTAAGAACAACAAATCCATTGGTCAGGAAATTAGCAAGAATTAAACAAATAGATAAAGGAACTTAGTATGGGATAGCATTTCCTTTTGATTTCTTTAAATGTTTTAATCATTATCATGATTTTATCTTTGTGTACAACAACACTAGATAAGTGAATTTCCCTGTTTCTAGCTTCCCCCCCCCAAACAGTTCACCGCAGCAATAGCAACTAGTGGCACAGGAGCTCTCAGGAGTGCATTTGTTTAATTCTTGCTAATTTTCTGACCAATGATTTGTTGTTTTCCATATTCGCCATTTTGGGCTTGGCCCATTTTTTTTGCCAAGAAGCGTATATAGAGTTCCAAAAACTACAGGTTTCCCCACACTGAAGTGTCTTTCTCTTTTGCATGTATTTCAACTGCAAGTAAAGTGCTAGCATTTTAAAGTCTAGTTACCCTCAAAAAGTGAAAAAGTAAAAAAGACTGGTATCTGATTACAAACCGAATTGATTAGGCTTATGTCTGTTTCGCACGTAGCGAGCCAACAACCCGACCAAAGCATGACGTTCGCTGTGTGAGCAAATCACACTCCGCTAGCAAGGTTTCAGACATCTTTATGCAGACTGACTGTTTTTACTGCTGTGTTTGTCAATCTGGCTCCTTACACAACATGATCTTTGCAGGACGATAGCCTCAGCAAGATTAAAAGGTCAATAAAATCATTTGTCCATCATTTGGGTGAAATATATTTATAGTTTCGCATAGTACTGCACTGATTTAGAAAAAAAAAAAACATTAGTTGTGAGGATTGATACTCAACCTGTTTCATCTACTGCTTACTGTACAGAACCAGACCCATACTATACATCACATTATTGTGTTCTGTTCCTGAAAAGGGATCAAAAGATATTTGCCCAGGTTAAAAAAAAAAAGTATATCCATTACAGGTTCTTATAAAATGTATACACTAGGACGTATATGTTGCTACATCGAAAAAAACATTGTTTCTCTTGAAGACAGGCACGACTGATACGAGATCTCCGCTCGAATCACTTCGATGACATGATCGTTCAGGATGGTGTGGGATACACAAACGATAACAGTCTCTGGATTTTAGAAGGTCTCAAATGACGCTGTGTGTGTCTCACTGCTGGAAGGACAACACCGTTAACACAACCTAATACGCAAAATAACACACAAGTTCCGCTTTAACTCTCAAATGCAACTGCTCATGCTGGGAACTTCTGGAAACACGCTGCCCAGTTTCTGACACCTTTTGCTCTCTGAGCGCAGACACGCTAACACTCACACACCACACGTCCCACTAAAGCTGCTTAGTAAACATCTTCTAACTTTCGAATGGATTTCTTTTGTGTTTCATAAACCAGACAGCGTCTTAACTTTGTTGCCTCACAAGCACTTTACTCTCTTCTACAGGGTGCTAAGAGCAACAAACCAAAACTTCGAACAACAGGTCACTTCTGATCCCAGCCCCGTAACCATCAGTCTCACACACAAGGGACGAGAACAGCAGCACACAGCTATGTTATTACTATGGAGAGATACAAACATACCCCTCGTAGAGCACGCAGGCCCAAATTCAGAGCGAGTCATGTGGCTATTTAAAGTGGAGCCCTGACCTGTAACATGATCGTCGCACATCAATTAGATATTTCAGCACAGGCAGTGGAGCTTGACGGGTTCTGCTGCTTCGGCAGAGTAAACGGGGGAATGAAATGGGTGCAAGAAGAGAGAGAGAGAGAGAGAGAGAGAGAGAGAGAGAGAAAAAAAAAAAGAAAGGTAACTAATGCAACCAGCAACAGTGTACCAACACGTCCAACTTAAAATGTATAGTATTAACAAATGGAAGACACGTTTTATGCACAATGTAGTTACCAAATTTGGCAAAACAACTACTTAGACTTTGATGGTCACAGCTTGTACAGCTTTCAATTCCCTTAATCCTACTCGGTGGTTGACTGGAAGGTTATAATCAATAACTCCACCATCAACAAACCACATAAAAGCAGACAAAAAAACAAAATCTCTTTCCCATGAAACCCCAAACCTTTAATTTAAAGGGAGAGTCTAAATACCAAAAGAATAGCTAAACATGTCGGGTTTTCGCCATAAAAAAAAAAAAAAAAACCATTACTCATTAAAGTGTCTAGATTGGGATTTCTGTTAAAAGCTCTATACAAGTTAATTGAAACATTCATTCATTTATCGTCTTGAACCGCCTTATCCTGGGCCTGAAGAAGGACGCCAGCCTATCGCCAGCAAACGCACACACTCACATCTATAGGCAATTTAGTCTAGCCAGTTCACCTACTGGCATGTTTTTGGGAGGTGGGAGGAAACCAGACAACGCAGAGGAAACCCATGCAGAAAAATAACCTGAGCTCGGGATTGAACCGGCGAACCTGGAGCTGTGAAGCGACGACGCTACCTGAGGTACAGCCCTTAATTGAAACGAACGTTAAAATTAAATCCTGATTACTTCATCGGGATAATCAAAAGCAAATTATTCTCTTCTTCCTCACTAACAGACTGGAACATGGTTCTATTTCACTTGTCAGCTTTGCTGGTAAATTGTATTTGCAATTTTAAAAAATGTGGACCAGGGTTTGTGGCACAGGAGAGAAAACACAAACGCACAAGGGGTAGCAATACTTCATGATGTACAGAACAAGCTTGCATTAGCAGATTGTCTGATGCTTGGTGAAAAATGAATGATGGCATGATGACATCAATGTATTGGCTTGTCGTAAATACCTACAAGACCACAGTGATGGTTTCAAACATGAGCCAGATATGACTACTAGTAGACCTTTCAGAGGTATGATCCAGTCAGAGGTCAGTTAAGGGTGCCAGCTGTGTGTTGGCCACCCTGTGTAACCCCTGTGGCCACGCCCCTGGGCACAATCGAACACCGTATCGTGATGGAGTGACCAAATCAGCTGCACTCGTCTGACAAACACAAACCGGTTCATGTGATGCAAGATAAACTTCAGTCACCTGAGCTCTAGTTTAACAGGCAAGCCAGGCTTGGGCTTCCCCCTGCAGAACACACCGATGATAGCGAAGTCTTTTCACTAGGCTATGATAGCATGCGATTTTTTAGACACAGCCGTCAGATTCAGACACAAACGTACACTCGGAGAAACCGGAAACCCAAAAGCTCTAGATAAAGTTCTACCCAAGAAGAAGACCATTCGACATAAACATGCACTAAACGTTACAGGTGAAACGTGCATTAAAAAAATAAGATTTAGTCGAGACGAGTTACTCACTCAGAAAGAATCAGCTGACCCAACGGTGACTCAGTACGGCCCACACGACTTCCGCATTCACTCGCGATGACCTCATGCGTCAGCCAATCTCCACTGACTTAACGTTCTCGGTCCACCAATGGCGAAGCGAGACTTACTCACATGACGTAATCCGCTCGAGCCGCATAACCAATCAGCTTTTACGACTGGGGGCGAAGCCGTCGCTTTGATGCCGGAGCTCGAGGCGCGAACACACCCACACACCCACCAATCGCACCGAAGAGCCTGGGCACAAAACCGACCAATAGAAAATCACAGCGCGGCACTATCGGGTCACGTGTCCCGGTGCGTGTTTATTTAAAGGGATGGCACGGAGCAAATCGGAATATTATTGACAGTGTTGAGGAATTAAGACAGATAGATAGAATTAATTAATTAATTAATTGCTTCTATGTTATTCATAGATAGACAGACAAACAGACAGATAGACAGATAGATAGATAGATAGATAGATAGATAGATAGATAGATAAAATTAATTAGTTAATTGCTTCTATGTTATTCATAGATAGACAGACAGACAGACAGACAGATAGATAGATAGATAGAGCACCCCATTAAAATTGCAGGTTTTTGTGATGTAAAGGTTTTCCACCTTTAATGTGATATAAAAACCAACAGAATTCATGTTTTAGGGGAGGAAAAATTCCAATTACCTGGTTGCATAAGTGTGCACATCTTTTTATAATTGTGAATGTGATCAGAATGAACCAATCACATTCACACCCATGTTCAAAAGTAATTTTCATACACCTGTCATAAATGAAGTGATTCTGATCAATGGCAAATAATAATCAACTATTTCTACAGAATTTTCTTTACGTCTTTTTTGTTTCACCCAACTGCTAAAGCCATGGTCCGCAAAGGGCTTACAAAGCATGCATGGTATGTCACTTGTTGAAAGATATCGATCAGGAGAGGGTTACAACAGAATTTCCAAAACATTAGCTGTACCATGGAACTCTGTAAAGGCCATCATCAACAAGTGGAAAAAATGGGGCACCACAGTGACATTACCAAGAACAGGACATCCATCCAAAATTTACAAAAGGACAAGACAAAAACTTACCAGGGAGGCTGCCAAGAGACCTATGGCAACATTAAAGGAGCTGCAGGAATATCTGACAAGTATTGATTACTCTCTGCATGTGACATCAATCTCTCATATTCTCCACATGTCTGAGCTATGGGGTTGGGTGGCTAGACAGAAGCCCTTTCTCAAACAAACAAACAAACAAACAAAAAACAAGCCTGCCTAAATGACCCTAAACCATGTGGCAAAATGTGTTATGGTCTGATGAGACCAAGGTAGAACTTTTTGGGCATAATTCCAAAAGATATGTTTGGTGCAGAAAAAAGAGAGTATATCACCCAAAGAACACCATGCCCATGGTGAAGCATGGTGGTGGCAGCATCATGTTATGGGGCTGCTTCTCTTCACCTGGCACTGGGGCTCTAGTGAAGATAAAAGGAATCGTGGATAGCTCCAAATACAGTACCTTTGCACAAACCATACAAACCATAAAATCCATACAAGCCCTAAATCACCCCAAACCATATGGCAAAATGTGTTGTGGTCCAAGGTAGAACTTTTTGGGCTTAATTCTAAAAGATATGTTTGGTGCAGAAACAAGACAGTATATCACTCAAAGAACACGATACCCACAGTGAAGCATGATGGTGGCAGCATCATGCTATGGGGCTGCTTCTCTTCACCTGGGACTGGGGCTCTAGTGAAGATAAAGGGAATTATAAATCGCTCCAAATGCATTACCTTTGGCACAAAACCCTCCTCTGTTAGACAGCTGAAGATAAAATAAATTTTCACCTTCCAGCACAGTAGTGTAGTTGGCAGACTCTTCTCCAAAAAAACTGAGTGTTCTATTACAAGCAATGGGTGCTTTAAGTATTAGTTAAGGGTGTGCACATTTATGCAACCAGGTTATTATATGTTTTTTCTTTTCTTAAAATGTTTTCTCTTTGTTTTTAGTTTGTATTTTGTTGGTCACTATATCAAAAGAGCTGACATGATTTATCTTGGTTTCATTTTTTTTTTTACATAAAAAAAACTGCAATTTTAACAAGGTTTAAAATTAGACAGAAACACAAGTGCAGAAACACAGCATCAATCACAACATTGACTGAAATCTTCACATTCAGCGTGTGGGATGTGAGATGTGAGGTTTAGTGTGAAGTATTCAAACCTGTGCAAAAACGTTTGTGGAAAATTAGAAAAATGATCACTGAATGAATCATTGAAAAGCCCCCTAGAAAGACAAGATCATCTCTTTTTATTGTGATTATTTATTGTCATGGAAAGTGCCACTTCCTCTTTCCTTCTCTTTCAGTGCTAGTGATAAGAAAAGAACGAATTTGCATACTATTAATATAGTAGCTTCTTTATGAATCATCGCTAGAAACATAGTTAATTATTTACAGATGGCTTCCCTCATCTCACATCAACATAAATCACTTATAAAGTGTACCAATAACCAAAAACCTGCATACATTTACATTTACAGGAATGTAATGTATGATACTTGCATATATTTTGTCAGATTTAGGATTCTGTCTGCTAACAATAAACTTTCTAAGGCCAAAAGGCTTAGGCTAAATTTTGTCTAGCTTATTTCCTTCAGTTACAGGACCTATATGATAAAGGCTTGATTTGATTGGTTATTACATTCATACTGTGGATAACACATTAGTGTACACAATATATAGTTTTCATAATATTAAGTAATAAAATGTGACATTCAAATGTGACAAATAGAAAATAAAATGAGAGTCAGTAATAATTACTTCAACATAATTTCAACCCAAAGCTTACTATTTAAAAAATGAACTGAATTTTTTATTTTATTATTATTTTTTTTTAAGGATCCTCTAGTAAGCTCATCAACTAGACAAGATCAAATTTTACCTCATAACTTTTGACAAACCAATTATCTTATCTCATGGAAAGTGCCTCTTCCTCTTTCCTAATCTTTTTAATGTCAATGATTAAAAAAATAATTTATTTGTACGCATGAAAGATGATGTAATGTTCTTTGTGATTTAGCAGGCTACAAGGTCATTTAGATCATGCACAAAGTTTAAAAAACATATTTACAACCTCCAGTAGAAAGACTATGAAATTCCTCTCTGGTTCAGTAATGGATGTTTGAAATGCATTTCAGCCCAAAGTTTTATTAATATTAAGCTAATATTAATTTAAGGCTGGAGAGCTGAAATGTCAAACCATTCACAATTTTTTGGAGTTTAGAAGGTCGTGCTTTAGGGATCAAGTCACTGATAACCTCATCACATGTGATTATTTTAGCCAGTTTTCATACAAACCTTTTTCTAATCTTTTCAGGGTCCATGATGGGAAACGTAGGCTTTGTATTCGTGAGCAATTGATATCCATCATGACTCAGTATAGTTCTGCTGGAGTTTATATTAATCTATCCACTCCTGGTCCACAAACATACTATTAATTCAAAAAGCAGCTAATTCCTCAGCTTGTGTCAACAATCAACACTTCAAAAGTCTCTCCAGCCAGCACAATTAGTTGTTAATTATCAGGTAACCTGCATTGTATTGTCCTTCATTAGAGCAAAGCAGCAGCCGAGGAATATTTAATCATTTTATTGTACATGTAGGCCTGCACCATTTAATCAGACACTGAGGTAACATGATTGCCACACAACTGTATCCAAGGCAATTATTAACGTAAGACAAACAGAAACGGTCTTAGAGAGAGGTTATTAAGTGGTGAGTATGTGTTGTTAGTGGGTGTTGGCTCCACATAGCAGATTACTACACTTATGTCTCTCACACACACATGCATTTTCATGCAAAGTCTGTTTGGCGTTCAAAGATTGTTGCACAAATCTACATATTTTAATATTAACCAGTCGACTCAACAGACAAACTAGATATTTCTTAGTGGTCCATTAAAAGAAGCCATGGTAAGCACAAAGTACATGTTTGTGTGTGTGTGTGTGTGTTTGCAGCGCTGAAGCATAGCTTGTTGCTATTTTTGCTTTCTGGCCTTCATCTTTAATTGCAGTCATTCACATACCCGATGGTAAAAATGTTAACCCACACACACACACATGTCCGGCCAAGTTAACTGGAAAAGGTACTTTTTCAGTGGAATTTCTTTTGTATTTCCCAACTGAACAGTCATGCAGCTTTTAACATGAGGTCATTTCTATTGTGAGGGTCACCGTGAAAATCATGCTGAAGAATTTCCATAGAAATTTCTTCAATCTACATTTACAAATTTGTTGTTCATCCTGAAGATGATTACTTTCCTACAACAGCACACCCCAAAGTGTTTTATTACTTTTATACCACAGCAGTTTGCCAACAATTACATTGTTTTATTAATTAAAGAACAACAGCATGTGTTTCATCAGTTTACAGTTAAGCTGAATGTGGTGGAAAGTCCATGAAACAAGTAAGTTCCTGTTATCACTTACATTACAGCAGCTATACACAGCTATGAAAGTCATTCCTTCACCAACATATTCTCATCCGCTATATAAATTGTTATTATGGAGAAAATAATGTACTAGAATGAGCACATTAATATAAACCTGTGATTTTTTAACTACACGTGGCACTGCTGTTAGAGCTACTGTTGTGGAAAATCTGACACTATGGTGCACAATGGTATAATACATTATAATATATATGTAGTCATTATACATGGTGACTAACATACAGGGGTGAAAAAAGTACAGAAAAATTTAACTTAAGTATAGGGTATAGTGTCAGACTCTTACTTAGGTAAAAGTGGAATGAGGTCACAATTATATTTGATTGAAAGTTATGACATGCCCAAACATAAACATACTCAAGTAGGTAAATGATAAAAAAAATGAAATTATGAAGGTTTAAGCTTTAATATATAAGGTTTGTATGACTTGTATGCACACAAACAGGTATGAATTCATAGACAGATAGAAAGAAAGAAAGAAAGAAAGATAGATAGATAGATAGATAGATAGATAGATAGATAGATAGATAGATAGATGTTGAAACATTCATTTAGTTTTTCAAAAGTTTGACATTTCTGAAAGTACCATATAAAGCAATAAAGCACTTTTCAGATAAAAATATCATGAAGGACATTCTGGCATTTTATTTGCAGAGACAGAAAGTCTGCAAAACAACCACTGCAAGTTCGTCAGGATGCCTGGAACAACCTACTGATTTCTTATTAAAACTGCACAATAGTGCACCAGAGCTAGTTTTATTGGCAATGACTGGCCACACCAAATATTGGCTTGATTTAGTTTTTACTATTTATTGTGCCAGAGCAAAAAGCAATCACACCAGTGAAAAAAAAACCCCATGAAATACAGTATGTAAACTGCACTGTTTTTCATTAGTGGAATTTGAACAAAACAAACCCAATCTGGTTCATTTATTCCAAGAATATATATAAATGTATATATATGTATACACACACACACACACACACACATATATATATATATATATATATATATATATATATATATATATATATATAT
>CM075029.1:6562738-6601681 GCA_037576675.1 Pangasius sanitwongsei | reverse complement strand
TCAACATCTTCAGCTCTGCTACCTCTAGCTCTGACTCCTGTCTCTTCCTCAGTGACACTGTCTCTAAACCATACAGCGTGGCCGGTCTCACCACTGTCTCATCTGGCTGCAACGGATAGTACAGTTATTGTGTACTATATGGACAAATAGTGCAAATCTGCAACCAGTAAATTCATCACAGTTTTTGCAAGAAGTCCGGTTGGTTAAATTTCACATTTATTCACGGGATTTTTTCATGATTCATTTATCTTTACATGTGAAATTTACACGATTCATTTACAATTACATGTAATTTCCCCCATGTCATTCATTTATATTCACGTGAATTTTTTCTCCATGTGATTCATTTATATTCACATGTGATTTCCCCCCATGTGATTCATTTATATTCACGTGATTTTAATGTGATTCATTTATACTCACATGTGATTTCCCCCCATGTGATTCATTTATATTCACATGTGATTTTTAATGTGATTTATTTATTTTCACATGTGATCCTTTTCATGTGATTCATTTATATCCACACGTGAGTTTTTCATATAATTAATTTATATTCACACAAGGCCTCACATTATATTCACATAAGGCCTCTTTTTCACCTTGTATGGCAAAGCCTTCATCAGTTTGCCCTTGGACAGACAAAATAGTCTGAATAATCAGCAGCCGTTCAAGAGAAAAACACCCGAGCGAAGACAGAGGATCAATATGGACCTGGAAAGTTGATAGCACATAGCAAACAGGACAAGAGAAAAGAAATCAACCCTTGAGCTTGTTTAGGAAAACAATTTGAGTGGCCCTGAGACCAGTGCTGCTTTCTGTTGGTTTCAGCGATTAATAATTTGTATTTATGTGAAAAGACCTGGTCCCAGGTCAGCATAAAAGATTACGTACGTATGAACCATGACTGGAAAGAGGGGAGGGAGAAGGGGTGTTGAACGGAAGGCCAATCACCGTGACATCTGAGGTACTTATCTGTAGATGAAATTGTGCGATGATCGCTTCTGATTGTCCGTCCTGGTGAGCAGTGCCCATCGAGAGCAGCAACATGGTGAGTGTGAAGTCAAATCCACAGATCATCTGATGATATACACACAACTTTTTTGATTTTTCATTATGGATAGATGCAAAAAGTTCAGTTTTGTCAAAATGAAATGAGAAAAGCATATCCTCAGACTTGTGCCAGATCATATGATTGGAGTCAAATTTGACTAGGAATGAAATATGAAGAAAAACATTCTGATGTGTTTAACTTAAATTATCAGATTAAGATAACATCATTGTGTGTTTGTTTCTAGACAAGCTACACTGACAAAGGGGAAAAGGTAACTCAATCAGTTTTACTGTCTCATACGGAATCCTTTATCAAATATACACTTCGGATTAAAACAGCATTCCAGGAGGACACTGAAGTAGCTGTTGTAACAATGAAAACTTACGCTGTACAAAATATTATCAGAAATGTTTGGACGTTTTTTTTGTGTTACAGCCAGAAAGAGGCAAATTTGTGCGGTTCCACCATTTGACGTTCTGGGTGGGCAATGCTAAACAGGTAAGTCTCACTGTACTGTATATAAAGTTTTAAATACATGTACTTAAGCATTTTGAGAACGCGAACTATTCTAAGGTTTTGGAATATTTCTACAGATTCTACCATCTGTAATTAAAAACAAAAAGTACATACTTCATATCCATATATTATATCCAGAATCTTAAAGCAATAAAATATAAACATTTTTGTCAAAAACTGAGGTAAGCCAGGGTGCCCATTAAATGTCAGGATAAGTTGTTTTTGCAGGTATTTACACAGTAATCGATTTCTAAGTACACTGACCACAGTAAGCTAAATATGACCTTAGCTGTATTTTTCATTTCTGTTAAAAACTAACAAGGCTTTGTAGCAAATAGACAAACAAAGAAACTATTATGAATTTCTATGCTCGGCTGCATTGTTTTATTTAGGTTAAACTTACAACATGGCAATTTTGACAGATTTGATTATGAAAAATGTTCATGGCATGAAAGAATCATTGTAAATGTACAGTTGCTGGGTGACAAGCTGAAAGCGGGACAGGTTTTGGCCTGCTTGTGCACAAGCTGCTATGCCACTTAATCATAACAAACCCACGTTTTATCCACGTAATTCTAGTTTGCTAGAACTTTATTTTACAGTAGGGTAAGGATCTAGTAGCAAGTATTTAAAGTAAACACACAGTAATTACAAGTAATTTCTGGTGAATAGCATGCATGTTGGATGTTCAGGCACATAGTAACGGGTGAAAACTACTAGGTTTGAACAGCAGTACATGGTGCTACAGAGTAATGATTATTTACCTCTTAAATAATTACCAAGTAGTACCTGGTATATAATTTGCAAATTGTAATGATACATAATTGTATACCAGGTAAACAGCACTGTGCAAAAGTCTTAGGCACCCTAATTTTTTTTTTGTACAAACTTTGTTATAGATTTTTATTTTATGGCTTCTACATTATTGATTCAGTACAAAAACATTTTAGATTTCCAAACATTAGTTTTCCAGCACAAAATTAAATGTTACAGAAAAATGTTTGTATGTCAGTAAAGAAAGCAGCAGATTACATAAGAGACACTTTTCAGACAAAAAAACAGAATGAAGGCTGCTGGGTTTTGCTGCAAAAATAAGAAGCAACTGTGGCTGCTTCTGCATGATGCTCAGTAACACTTACAGCTCATTTCCTTATAAAACTGCACACATTGCACCTGAGACTACTATTTTTTTTTAAAAGCAAAGGATCGTCACACCAAATATTGACTTTGTTCCATTTATTACTGTTTACTGCTCTTTATAGTATTTTTTTTAATGTGGAAACATTTTGTTTCATTATTTTTGAAGGCATCTTTGCTCTACAGCATTTCTTTGCATGTGCTTAAGACTTTTGCACTGTACTGTGTGTCCGTACTTGATGCTAAGAAATAATGTAATGCATGTATTTACTGACGAGGATTTGCTGCGCACGTACACTCATTTACAACATGCAAATTATGTACCAAGGGTTACATCTAAGTACTACTTTATATAAGGAATAAAACACAATGGGGCATGCTGTTATAGGAAAATAATCAGAGATGGGTTGTTTACAGAGGGCCGTTACCACGTTGAAGGTGATTATTTTCCAATAACTGCACATCTGAAAGTGTTTTATTTCCTCTCACACCACAGCAATTTGGTATAAAATAAATAATAACAGGAACTAACATGTTTCCTGGATGTTTACAATCGCGATTAATGTTGTGGAATGTCTGCAAAAGTTAGTTCCTGTCATCACCTATGTCAGAGCAGCTATAAACAGATATTCTGTCACCACCCTCGAAAAGTTATTAAGACAAAAAATGCAGCTTTGTGATGATATGAAGAAATAGCAAACTGCACCGCATTTTTCACTTATCAGAAAACTTTGAAGTTACAGCTATATCTCAGACTGTTACAAAATGCTGACACTGGAGACTCCTTCCAAAAATGCCAAATAGTAGTACCAGAAATGACTTGTAATTATAACATATTACGTACTTACCATGTCAGGTTTTCTATATATTGTCTGGTCATTTTTATCCAAATAAGGATACAATAGCAAAAAAAAAAAAAAAAAACATTTACAAAGCTGTTGAGGTGACACTGGGGTTAATAAGGTGTGACCATGAACTAACATATTAAAGCCACAAGTTAATTTTTTTGTGGCCACAAATTAATATAGTTTGTCAAGATCTATTTTGTGGCCATGAAATACTAAACTCATCTCTTGTATTTTAAAATTAAGTGAAACTCAAAGAAATCAATTGAATTAGACCATTGTGGCCACAGGAACATAAGCATGGATAACTAATGATATTACAATTCAATCTTAGAATGATACATAAAGACATAGTGGAGTCATGGGTGTTGATACGTGGGTATAACATTCAATTCTCAAAGTCAACACAAATAATTGACAAGTATAACTTTCCACAACACATTAAGTTGTGAGCTCAAGCAAAACAATTCATGGCCATGCCTCTGGTATCTTTTTAACCATAACACTCATTTGTTGCCATGCGATACTTAGATATGTGGCCTCAAAATATTAAGTTGTGGCTTCAGTATTTTAATTTGTGGCCATGCCTGATTAAAAAATAACGAACATGTCCCATCAGAGACTCATAGAACAGAAAATGAACGAAAATGAACTGCAGAAACATCCAGGTTTACCTGTGTGCTCCTCTAGGCGGCAGTCTTCTACTGTGATAAGATGGGCTTTGAGCCTCTGGCCTATAAAGGCTTGGAGACGGGCAGCAGAGAGCTGGTGTCCCACGTCATCAAACAAGACAAGGTGTGTGTATGGACAGGGACACAAACACCATTCACATTAATGCACAGAGTTTGACTCAATATAAAAATGGATGAGAGATGTTCCTTATAAAGCTGACACTTAAAAGCATCAGTCACCATCAAAAAACTCAAACTATAACTAACAATGTAAGCTGTAGAGATGAATAACTTATGAAAAGATATGGATAGTTCAGTATCAAATGCATACTTACGCATAACCTTTTCCACAGATTATATTTGAATTTGTGTCTCCTCTAAATCCTGGAAATGAAGGTATATCCTCTCATTCTTGATTTTCATATATCCTCTATAAAATCTGTGTGTTTCTGTGTAATATGCTTAATCATTACTATGCATAATTAATGAACTTGTCCTGAAGTTCAGAAGTTTTTCTCTCTTTTCACAGAGATGGGGGAGCACTTCATGAAACATGGGGACGCTGTTAAAGACATTGCCTTCCAAGTAGAAGACTGTGACTTTTTAGTCCAGGTAAATGGTATAAAATATCCTAAGGTGTCAAAATGTCAATAGATATATTTGACTCAGGGCCACATCAGTGTTGATGATAATATTAAGATATATTTTGAAAATCCTAAAAAATCTTTGATTGAACAGAAACCATAGATTGTCACTGTAAGCCTTATTCAGAGTTGGTGACTTAAGTTAAAAAGTTGCTTCAATACTTATGTGGGGAAAGTTCCTTGTATTCAGAGTTGGTTTATGCAGGTAGTTAAGCAGCCTATTCAGTTTATTATAATTACCTGCATGTAGTAAACACCCCAAAAAACTCAAAAGATGAAGATCATTTTTGTTTTTTCTATGCAGACAAATGTAATATGATGTCATATAAAATCAAGAGAATTTAAAAATAAATTCTAAGAATTAAGAATTATTCTATTAAGAATTATGTACTTAATATTTGCCTTGAATGCCATCAGCATTCTGTACTTAATATTGGTCCTCGCTGAAGCTGATATCACACCAAGAAAAATGTGCTAAAGTCCAAGGCAAGACCTGAGATACTCCTTAAAAGATGAGTTTTACTGAACATGGGTGTTTTGTGTGTGTTAACAGAAAGCCAGAGAGAGAGGAGCAGTGATTGTTAAAGACCCGTGGGTAGAACAGGACAACTATGGCAAAGTAAAATACGCCGTGATACAAACGGTAAGCCATAAACACGAACCCAGGAATGTGCTTTAATAGTAACATACTAAGGTCTCTGACTTGTTTTTTTTTTTCTCAGTACGGAGATACCACCCACACCTTTGTGGAGTACCTGACTCCTTACAAAGGCCTGTTTCTACCTGGCTATCATGAACCTCTCTTTAGGGACCCACTGCTCACTAAACTGTAAGTGTGAACGTAGATCAGGAATGAAGTGTAATAATAATTTTATTTAGACTAAACTTATACTGACTTTTTTTTTTTTATAATAACAAGTCTGCCAGTCAAATAAAGTGCTCAAACACAGAGATGCATCATCATACTGATATTTATGTACGTTTTTTTTCTTCACTTTTAGGCCTTCAGGCTGCCTGAGCTTCATCGACCACATTGTTGGAAACCAGCCAGATGATCAAATGGTGCCAATATCAGACTGGTGCGAGTCTGCACGCAGCTCACATACTGCTGGCAAAATCCCAGAATAAGCAATCAATAATAACTATTTCATAGAAATTACTTGGCAGCAAAGGCAATGTCACTTTCAAGTGAAGGCAAAGTTCTGTCAGGTTGCACTTGAAATCAGACCAGCCCACATACACGAGTTTCACCTCTATAATTATAACTTTCTGTAATTCCTCCTTTTCTCTCTTACTGCAGTACATGATGACATGATGACTCTATGAAGCACTATGAAGCAATCTTGCATTTGCATTTTATTAAAATTCTCCTATTTCTGTTATATTTGTCTCTCTCAGGTACCAGAAGTGTCTGATGTTCCACCGGTTCTGGTCCATAGATGATAAACAGATTCACACACAGTACAGCTCTCTCAGGTCTATCGTGGTCACCAACTATGAGGAGACCATCAAAATGCCCATCAACGAGCCAGCACTTGGGAAAAAGAAATCACAGATCCAGGTTTGAAAAAGGAAACGCTTACATAAAAATTCAATCAACATGTCTGTTTACTGGCTTAAAAATGCACTTTGCAAGACAGAGAGACAGACCGACAAGCTGACAGACAGGCAGGCAGACAGATAGACAGATGGGCAGATAAACAGACAGACAGATGGGCAGATATACAAACAAACAGATATGACATACAGACAAACAGAAAGATAGACAGACAGGCAGACAGACAGGCAGATAGACAGACAGATGGGCAGACAGACAGACTGGCTGGCAGACAGACAGATAGACAGATGGGCAGATAGATAGGCCAATAGACAAACAGATAAACTAACAGACAGACAAGCAGACAGACAGGCAGAGACACAGACAGGCAGAGACACAGACAGACAGACAGATGGACAAATGTGCAGACAGGCTGGTAGATGTCAGATAAATCTCATAAAAGGAACTTTCCACTAACACAGCACAGCACTAATGAAGAGCACCTCCCACCCACCTACACACCTACACACACACACACACACACACAGCAACCAACACAAAACAAATAATAAGCAAGTAGTAGAACACACCACACACATATTACATATTTCACCGGGGTTTGTTCTTTCTGTGTGTGTGCTCAGGAATATGTTGACTATAATGGAGGACCTGGAGTTCAGCATATTGCCCTGAACACGTCAAACATTATCCAAGCAGTGAGTCCTGTTGAGATTTTTTTTTTTTAGATTTGCTGTTTTCTAACAACACATCATATCCACCATATGCACAAATACAATAACAGTCAAATCAAATAAATTCCCAAGTACTAGCAGGTGTGGTGTTTTTCAGCTACACCTGTAATAGTGTAAATAATATTTCAGTATAAACAGATAGCAGACCACCAATAAACTGTTGATAGCATGGCCTTACACACTTGTGTATACTTTTGTGATATCAAAGAATTCGGCGGATGACTCTGGTCACATTATGTCATGTATTCATAGTAAATGTGGTCTCTATTTTCACTCGGAATCAGATAGTGAACCTGAAAGCCCGGGGCATGGAGTTCCTGTCCACTCCAGACACCTATTACGACACCCTGCGTGAGAAACTCAAGACGGCCAAGATCAAAGTGAAGGAGGACCTGAAGACGCTGCAGGTGAATCTACAGAGATACAAGTCACATCTAGTCGGGATAGTTTAGACCTAGATGTGGTCTAGATACATGAAGTTGACTTGATAATTGTATAATATGATGAAAATGTGCCTTAAAAGAACCACTTTTGATTCTGTAACATAATGAATCGTTCTCAGAAAAATAACTTCTTCATTATATTTTAAGCATAATTCATGGTGGAAAAATTCCAAAAAAATTTTAAAGAATCTTTTTCGCCTTTATTGCTCCAGAGAACCTCTATTGGTAGCTCAAAAAAAAAATTGTACGTTAAAACTTATTGTACCACAGCCCTACTGTATTCTCAATTCTCACTGGTCAGAAGGTGCTGATTAATTTTCCATAACAGGAGCTCTGACAGTCATGCCAGATGCAAGACAAATATTCTATAATAAGAACTTGTATGGTAGACGTTCCACATTGACATGATGAAATTTTCTGTGAGGAGACGCTTATTTAGCATTTTGGAAGCAGTCTCCAGTGTCAGCACTTTGTAACAGTCAGAGGTAGATCTATAAATTTAAATTACATCGGTTGCCCTTTATTTTCTATTTGCTCAGTACTTTTTTCCATTGTTTTACAATGTTTGATTATTCATTTATCTTTTTTTCCTCTCTTTTGGTCCTTATATAGGAGCTTAAAATCTTAGTAGATTTTGACGATAAGGGCTACCTGCTCCAGATCTTCACCAAACCTGTGCAGGACAGACCCACACTGTTCCTAGAGGTCATCCAGAGATATAACCACTCTGTGAGTATTTGTAGAAACATACATGTATGCATGTGTGTGTGTGTGTGTGTGTGTGTGTGTGTGTGTGTGCGCGTGCCAAAATGGTTCTGTGTCTTGTAAAAACAGCAGAACCCTTTCTGGTGTCATGTTCTTTAAAGAACTGCATACAACAGGTATTCTATAGAACCTGGGTTCTGCAAAATGTTCTCAATTTTGCTTGGGCCAAATAAATATTTCCTTTTTTCTTGTTCGTATCATGTTCATTACCTGGGTGATGACTCGAGCCTTTCACCAGCTTTTGCAATAAGCAAAAAACAAACAAAAACACCAAACACACAAACAATAAAACACAAGAGAAATAATGTGAATAATGTGAATGGCATGCATAAAAACAAAAAAATATATATCCATTTAAGAAAAAAGCTTCTTTGAATTTATGGTTGTATACAGTTGTATGCAAAAGTTTGGGTACGCTTGGACAAATTACATATTTTTTTGCTCACTTTTATGATGAGGTCGTAGATAAGGTTTCCTTCTGATGACTCTTCCATGCAGATCTTGCGTTGACTTCCACAGTTCCCCTTAACTGCCATTTCTTAATGAAAATGGCACTGTGTTCGGACAGTGGAAATTGTGAGCTGGAAGTGCTTTGATGTCTTTTTATAATCTTTCTTTGCTTTGTAGGCATCAGTTAGCTTCAGACCTAGCAAATTAATTAAGTTCTGAGACTTTACAACTTGAGGGGTGTCCAAATTATGCACATGCCACTTACTATTTTTTTCTAGATTTAATTACATATAAAGTAAATGTGCATTAACATTTGCAGGAAAAAAATAGTTTTTAAAATAGCTGTGTTGACTTCTTTTCACTTCAGGAATCACAAAAAATACATATATGATTTGGCCATGGGTGCCCGTATTTTGCATACAACTGTGTATATATAACCATTACATGTACCAAAGAAACCTTAAAGAACCCACTCTTTAACAGTGCAGAAGAGCTGCAATACCCGTGAACACTGAAAACAACAAACACTTCTCGCATAAGTATCCCAAAAATAAACAGCGATGAGAAATGAGATATACGTTTTTCATATAAATCAGTGGTTCTCAATTCCAAATTCCAATCACTGCAATCGTTTTTCTATATTTACATTGTTTGCAAATGACTTGATCATTGCATTTTAACTGCACAAATAGCAATGTTAGCCATGATATTTGAACTATTAACTATTAACTATTGTTCACTAAGCTGCGAGTTACTCTAGAGAAAACAAACCAACAATAAACACATGAACTGATAGGTAAAAAAAATAATAAATATAAGAAAGTGTTTGTCAGGAAAGGGAAAAGATTTAATAATGATGGATCGGCACTCCACTTGGCTGCTATAATATTTACTAATACTTACAAGGATTTAAGTATATTGGATTTAAAGGATATTTGATTTAAAATGTTACAATATGTCCATCTCACTTCTAAAAAGTGTATTTTAACTGACATCTTCAGTATTAGTAGCGAAGCTGTTGCTCAACACTTACAATGAGTTAAAGAAGTGTTGGAGCGAAACTATGCAGAGCACAAAGGTCCTCAGGACTGGTATAGATTGAGTAGTTGCCTCTGTTTGGACAGGCCCAGTGATTAACTAGGGGCATTTTCAGCCGTATGAAATAGAGGAAATGCCTGAAGACAGGACATTTCTGTCCCAACCACACCAAAGAGATGCTGAGACTTAAAACAGGCTCTTTGACATACAAAACATTCATTGCAATTCCTTTGAAGGGGAACATTTCCAAAACAACCCCCAATACCTAGACAGTTATTCTACTCATTTATCACATGCCATGTTCAGAAATGGAGAAATGAGTCAATGTTTCAATGAATTATTTGATCAATAATGTACACACCAAGGCATGATTGAATATTTAGCATTTTACTCAAGAAGCTTAAATTCCTGTCATTATGGCTGTGTTTTGATTCAATATTTTTCAGGGTTTCGGGGCCGGCAACTTCAAATCCCTGTTCGAGGCCATTGAGATAGACCAGGATGCCAGAGGAAACCTCACTGTCCTCACTGCTGACGGCAATCCCAAGATTTTTAAATAACAAATTCATGCAGGTGTCTGCAACTGATGTAAATGAGTTATGTATAGATTAGCACATGAATAACATTGCAGAAATGCATAGAATAGAATCTGAGATAGCTGGCAGTTCACACACTTTAACCTCACAAAGTTTTTGCACTTGCAGTCACATAAGAGCAACTGTAAGATCTCATCAATAAAATCACCGTGATAGTAAAAAAAAAAAAGTATTGGTATCATTTATTGCATGGCAGTTTACAGATGTAGAGACTAAAGTTGTGTTCTTGAGCATTTTGGTTTTCTTTAACACAGCCATTCAGTATTTGGCGATGTTCGGAAAGTGTACTTAAGCTGAAAGAAATGCTGAAAGTCCAGATTTGCACCTAATGTTTACTCAGGCGGGTCAGTTTGAGAAACACTGTGTTCCGAACAGTTTAGCTACTCTCGACCTCTGGCAGCAACTGACGAAAACATACTATAGGTGGCTCTACTTTATATTAAATATCCATAAGCACTAAATACACAATTAATTAGCTGAGACCTTTACTACAATGCAATTTGTATGCATGTACAGACATGTATTCTATACAGAGCTTAATGTATTTATCAAGAAATAATGCTCTGGCAAATTAAATTTATACCACAGCGCTGTTGAATTCTGATTGGTCAGAAGGAGTTGATTTATTTTCTCTAACAGTACGGCTCAGACAGTTTGAATCCTAGCAAACAACAGGTTTAGAATGAAACATTATCGTTTCTATAGTAAGAGTGAATTCACAGGACTTGTTAGATGGACGCTCCACATAATCCTAAATCCTAAATTTAAAACTTAAAATTGATCATCTTTACGAACTTTGTGCTCTCTGGCTTCTCTGTAACAAGACAAGCTGTTTTTTGTGATAACAGGAACAAACTTGTTTCAAGGATGTACATTAAATGTACCTATAAATGGACAAAATGTATGACATGTTGTTCTTTAGTAAATAAAATAAAAAAATCAGTGTTGGCAAATTGCTGTAGTATAAGAGTATAACACTTCAGAACGTGCTGTTGCCAGAAAATAATTAACTTCATGGTGGTAACAGAGACTCCACTTCACACCAGGCTACATCACACAACACCAAACGTTGTTTATTTTCCTATAACAGCAAGCCCCTTCATGCTTAAGTCCTTACTTAATCCATCCATTGATGCAAGAGCTTTTATTTATTACATACAAAGCGTCATTTACATGAGTTTAGTGTGAATAGGAGTTGTAAATATGGGTAATTACATAGGTTATGCTTAGAAACTCCATAAAGATATTCAATTAACTTGTGACAGAAATGCATTGCACTAAAATATTAAAGAAGTACGTGGTACTTAAGGACATTTAATACAAAGCGAGGCTGCCTGTCACTTTTTATTTTAATAATTTCCAGCATGAACTCTGGAGGACTCTTTGTTTATAGTTGACTAAACTGTTCTGAAGTCATTTATGTGATTTATGTTAATCAGTTAAAGATATAGTACTTACAAACACAATGTAAAGCAGATCTTACAGGCAAACTAATATGCAGCAACACAACTGCAAGATTAGTGTTATTGTAACACTGTTTACATTATATTCGTCTGAACCTTCTTGTTCTATCCAGCATCATTAGAGGTTCTTCAGTTTGTTCCTTTAAGGAAAGCCTTACAGATTTTATGTAAAGTGTCTGGAACCTTTCCACATTTTTATTGTTACAACATAGAAGTGAAATGGGCTTAACTGGGATTATAGGTCATTAATCTGCACAAAATATCCCATGATATTGAAGTGGAGAGGTAGACTAATATTGTCTGAAAAAAAAAATTCCAATTAAAAATTAAAAAGTTGTGATTGCATAAGTATTCACCCCCTTTGGTGTAAAATCAATACATTATAACGGATTCCACTAGTTATCTTGTCTGATGAGACCAAAACTTTTTGAACTTTTTGGCCATGGAACAAAAAAATACAAAACTCCTCATTACCCTGAGAATACAATCCACAAAGTGAAACATGGTGGTGGTAGCACTGCCTCTTGCCTCTTGGTTGCTTTCTGACCAGTCCTCTCTTTACCCGTTTACTGACCTTTAGTGAAAGGTTTGATTTAGGATCTTGATACAAGATAGTGATTCTACAAATGAATAATACATGTGTATATGTATATGAATCATACATTTTAAGCACCTGTTTAGTAAAAGAGATGTAAATATTATGTATAGTAAGCATTTCTTTACTTACACCTCAGTACAGCATGCATCTGCCAAAGCACAAACATCTGAAAAATAAATTATCAATAGCACATGTTGCATCTTTTTATTTAAAAATAATTTATTTGCATATAATTGGAATGATGCTAAGTTGATACATCTATGATGGCAGTCGTAAGTTTCATAAAGATAAAATTCCAAAAAAAAGGGAAAAATGACATTTTTCATTTTCTTAAACCTGGACAAACTGGATAAATATATTAGTAAATAAATATATTAGTGACATTACCATATTGAATTTTTTTTATTATATAAAAATGTCTATTATATATAAAATACAACACTTTATCTCATTAATGTTTTTTTCTTTCTCTTTTTTTTACACAAAATATTGAAAATATACTGGCATATCCCTTCGGTATTCTGGAGGGAGTTTGCTCTATTCAAAAGGCAGTTTCAGCTCATTCGCCAGAGCAAATAAATGAAAATAAAAAAATAAACAAAGGAGATAAATTCACCTTTAGTGTTCATTGACATTTCATTGATTTCTATGATGTTTCCCAGTACTAGTAGCTACATAATGCTTAGCTTGTTTTGCTTCAGGTTTCACTCTTACATTTTTTTTTTTAAACATTTTTCCAAAGTGCTGCATGTGAAATTGTAAATTTAAGACAAAGCCTGTAGTGAAAGAACATTCAGGCCAACATTACATGAATATAAAGGCAACGCAGAAGTGCAAAGCAGGTTTCCTGTAAGGCAGGTTCATGGTAATTCAAGGCACAAACAAAGATTTATTGACAACATGACTGCATGAGACAATCAAACGACTGTCTGACATTTGAAAAGATGGGTATCTCATATCCTTTTTATTATTTTCCATTTAATTATTAACTTTGGTTTAAATAAGTGACTCTATGAGCATCACCAGTTGAAATGTATAGGATCAATAGTGGTTTAATTAATTAATTAATTTTTTTTTTAAAAAAACAACCCTCAAGGTTTAATTCCATGGTTTAGCTATATACAACATTTTACTCTGATGACCTGACCTTTGCTCTGATTTGTAATTTTTTGTGAATTTACTACCTTTTAGAAAGGCGACCAACAACCTGACAATTTTTTCCTTCTAGCCAGTCTGACCTTGAAAGAGAAAATTAAAAACTTTGCATTTGAAAACGTACAGGTCCACAACTACAGAAGCAACAAAAGCAAAGACATGATGTCATGCCAAATTAGCATCATAACAATAATTTTGGCTAAATTATGAGCGCAAATCCATATTATATAAATTGATTTTGTGACAATTGTTGGTATTTTATTCTATAATTATTAAAGGGCTGTTTTCTTAGCTGTCTTTAGACAATAAACATTACCTGCTGGTTATGAAAATGCAAAATGACTGCAATGTGCTGTTCATATATTCTAAACAGAATATACTGTAATATATTTCCAAGGATAAAGCATACCAACTTCTGAAGGAACATTGATTACAGCATTTTTAAGTAATGAAAACATTGAAAATCTTGCAGCAAGTTTAAAAAAAGAGGCACCTTTGGCAAGCTTGCAGGCTGGCGACCATTTCTGAAATGATCCATATCCGTATGGATATATGCGAGTCATACACGAGGTAAAGGGTCAGAGGTAAAAGCATGCATTCATGGGTAATTTACTGCTTCCTCAGCTCAAGCTAAATGACAAGAATCTGAAAAATGACCAAAAGTAGGTTCTGAAATCCTTGCCAACCCTAACGTTTTCAGTCAGTTTGCTTCGTTTTAACCGAGAAAACAAAAAAAATGACACAAAAGACAAACAAAAAAAACCGTGACACAAATGACAGCTGCCTTTCTCAAATTAACGAGCACAAGACCCGAAACCTAAATGACCTCCAAACAGTCAGTGATCTTTTTTTTCGAGGACAGATTATGTAAAGCACCCTATCTCTCACTTATCAGAAGTAAACAGAGAGGGTGCCAGGTAAGAGCTTTACTTTTGAAGTACCGTGATGTGAACAGGACTTTTCTGATTGGTTATCTGAGGTAGGCTGGAGAAAGAGAGAGAGAGAGAGAGAAAGCGAGATAGAGAGAGAGAGAGACAGGCACTTATTTCATGTGCAGCACGAACACTGAGTGACATCATCACTTCGGACGACATCCTAACCGCAACCATGCACACCTTCCATTCTGATTGTTGATATCATGTGTTGGGGTGTGTTCAGTGTTCTGCAAAGATAAGATCAGATGAGTAAAAGGGAGCCACTGGGTCTAATTTGTAGTTCTAGTAGCAGACAGGATATTAAGTCATATGGGGGTTAAGAGTATTATTTTACCAGTAATGGCTATACAAAATCAACATGGGTATTCTTTTTCTTCACTAACATGAAATACTGTCATGACCTAAATGGATCACTACAGTGCATTGTGAAGCACGAACTCCCCAAAAGGGGAAATTTTGAAAATAAAGATAGGGGCCTGCTTCTGCTACCCCAGCTTGAGGTGATGCATGGAGGTAACTAAGGAATTCTGGGACTTGTTTTTTTAATGAACATATTGAATGGTTTCCAAAAGGAAAAAAATAATGTGACATAAATCACTTTCACCCTTTTGTAAAGGTCTAACCAACATCTCTCAGTTCGCCGAGTGATGCATGGTAAACCTGTGATGCATGATAAAAACAGAAAATAATAGATTAATTAACCTTGGGTTACAAGTACATAATACATCAATAGTACCATTAACCATCAATTATCACCTGCTGGAATTGAGTCTGAACAGACATACCCTTATACTCTTAGAAAGAAGTTCCATCTAGCACCCTAAAGGGTTTTTTGATTTGCCTCTTGGAGAAACCTCTGTGTAAAGGTTCCAGTAAAAGAAAAACTTACAGAAGAAAAAAATCCAAAATAAAATCCCTTTCAAAAACTAAACCTTTAACCATCCAAAGAACCCATGAGGAACCCTTTTTTTTCTAAGAGCATCAGACTTTAGTTACAGAACAATTGTGGGAACTGAGTGATGCGGAAAAATGGTGCCTGTCTTGAGATATGGAATTATTTGGAAGACTGTGAAAAAAGTGAGTGAGTGAGAGACAGAGAGAGAGAGAGACGGCCGATTCGTTTGTCCATTTCGGCTCTTGTGTAGCAGCGTGAGGTTTGGGGATGGAGAGAGTTTTCAAACACCAGACTCTTCCTCTGATCCTACACAAAGTAAAATAAGACACAAGCACATGTATCAGAATAAAACAACTCACAGATATGATATGTTTATACTCGGATGATTCTACAGCATTACATGCGCTTTCAGACAATTGCTATATTTCACTCGTTGTGTATAAAATTTCAAGAAATTTTATGGGCTTTTAAATGAAAGTTCTGTGATAGCCACCAAAATTCAGTCCCAGTAAATTACTGCCACTGAAATTTCACAAGCAAAATTACTAACAAGAGAGCAGGCTGAGATAGTTGGAATACAAGTTATGTGTGTATACTTTTTAGTATGTCTTGAAAGTACTTTACTGTGTTTATAGTACTCTTCTCTAATGTCTTGTCATTCTTACCACAATATCCCTAAGCTACAGCTAAAATGCAAAATCATGGCTACAGCACCAAAATGGTAGACTTTTTTTTGTCACCAATCTTCCAAGGAGATATGAACTGCGAATTTCTAGGCTGCAGCTTTAGTGCAGTTTTTGAAGTACTGAGAAACTTTTCAATGAAAAAATGTGACATTTTTACAGTGTTAACAAATGTAGCCCAATTTAACAGCAATGTACTATATATATAAAACATCCACTTGTAATATGCTACATGAGAGTTTGGTATATGTGAATTAAAACACATAAAATGTTTCTGGTGTTTGACACATTGAACTCACCCTGATTATTGTGTACACTTTGGCAGTAGAGACAGATTTCTGTGGGCAGCTCATGCCCGGCACTGTGATGTCCTCTGCACAGAGGTGTGTCCAATAGAGTGCCTGTTCCCATTAGCTGTGGCTCAGAGTGAGCCTGTTGCACCTGCTTTTGCCACCCCCTTCGTGCCCCCCTGCAGCAGGGCCATTCTGCCAGCCCACCTGAGTCCAGGATTACAGGTACAGGCAGCAGTGTGGATGCTGCACCCAGAGGAGGGGGGCAGCAGTAACCTGCGGGACTTTGCCCATAGTGGATGTGGATGCTGCAATCGTCCTGAAGGTCCACTCTCTGATGAAAGTGCACAGCTGGCATGGGTGGGGCAGAAGCATCCAGACTGCAGCTGGTGGTTTTTTGGCAGTGCGTGTGCCCTGGGTGGCAGAAGGCTGGTGCAGGGATCAGCACTGAGGTGCCAGGCAAGGAGGAAGTTGGGGATGGAGGAGCTGCGTCCCGATCCTCCACTCCACCAGGAGGTCCACACCTGTCTATACACCTGTCTATAGGGTCTGTTTTGGGGCAATGGCAGGCAACATGTACCCCCTGACACAAAGTTGAGTCCTTACTCATGGGTGAATTGCCTGCTGCTACTCCTGAAGTCCCTTGCTCCTCATCAGAGCCTCTTCCTGGTCCTTGGCTGGGCTCACCCTCTTCGTAATAGTGGTGTCTGTGTCTATGGTAGTGCACATGGCTGAATACAGCCTGTTGCTGCTGTGGTTCTTCAAATCCAAGCCCTTCACTAGTCTGATTAACTCCTGAATCTAGAGATCGGGGCCTGGTACTACCTGTCAGACCTTCAGAACCTGCATTATGGTAGACAAATGGGTCGTACTCGCTGCTGAGCGAACTACGAAAGGTGGAGCAGCTGCCATAGACACCCTGCAGGCTTACATCGGTGCAGTTGAGCACTGAGTCACTGGATGATCCGTGGCATGGGCCCGAGCTTGAGTCACTGCCAGGTCCATCAGGGAAGTAGCCACTGCGTTCCGTGCCATAGCTGGCCCCTGAGCAGCTACCCTCATCCTGGCGCCCCTGAGAACCTCCATGGCGCTGGTTTTGGTGGTGGTTTTGATGCCGCATCCGGTTGGGATGGCAGTGGTGGCACGGACGACGCGGTGATGCGTAGTGGTGCCCAACGTTGCGGCAGCTGTGGCGAGGTCGGGCACGGTGCCCATCAGGGGCCAGATGATAGCTGCAGCTGGTGCTCAATAAGCGAGTGTGGTAGGGAGGGGAGCCACCATAGGCTCCTAGCTGGGGATAAGGTCCCGAGAGGGTGCGGGGGTAATGGGGTCGTAGGGAGAAGGGAATGGGGTGCTGGGGGAAAGAGTGAGAAGCTGGGTAATGCTGTGGGTGGGGGTGCAGAAAAGCTTGGCTGTGCTCTGGCGGCGGATGTCCACGAACTCGCTGAGGCTGACGGCCACTCGGCTCTGCACCTGCTACAAACCAAGTCTTTGATTAGGAAGAAAAGCAGTAGTATAGCAAAGTGTGGAGCACTTTTCTATCACTGCTCTTCAAAAAAAAAAACTAGATTAGCTACTGGGTTCTAGTTTTGCTCTATTACAGATGGGTGACAAAGTAAAGAAAAAACAACAAAAAGTGTCTTAGTAAGATGTTGGGCCACCACAGAACATCTTAAGTACACCATGGCACAAAATCTACATATATCTGGAACTGTACTGGAGGAATGAACACCATTTTTCCAAAAGATGTTCCCTCAGTTGGTGTTTTGACAATGGTGATATAGAGTGCTGTCTAATATGTCCCTCCAAAATCTCCCATAAGTGTTTAATTTCGCTAAACTTTGATAGAAATTGTATTTCGGCGTAAAGAAAGCAAATGTGTCTTAAAAATACTGGTATACTGCCCATCTCTACTATTTAGAAATTAAAATGTTCATTTTTCGGTTATTCATGGTCGCTGAATAAAGCTTCTTATTTCTTTGTGGGCTACTCTGGTGCTGTTTACCCATTATGTTGTGCATGCAGAGAGGACAGGTCCGGTGTTGAAGCAGCCAAGGGTCCACACACTCCTTATGGAACTCATGCGCACATGAGATGATCCTCAGGTCCTTAGAAGAAGGAGAAAAGAAACATCAGAAAGCCTGTCCATCACTGACACAACAACATGGCTGCGCCTGTCTACTTATCAGAAATGGTTATCCAATTATTTTGAAAAATTGTTTGCATTATTCTAACTAACTTCTCATGGGTTGCCTTCCATACATCTGTCATTGGGAATGTATGCTTGCTCCATTTCTACATATCTACTTCCATTTTTAATTTTCATCCCTCTTCTTCTTCTTTCTCCCCTCACCTGTCCATCCAGGAACTCCTCGAGACAAATGGCACACATAGGGCCAGAGCTGGAGCTGCTGTTTGACCCTCGGCCACCACGTGGATGATGGGATCCTCCCGAGCAGCCCTGAGAGCTGTAGGTACGTGTCTCCAGCCTGCTAATGGCCCGCATGGTCTGCTGGTGCACCGAGTCCTGGGAACCAGATAAGAAAGCAACAAGGATTCGATATGTGGTGTCATATTAGTTTACAAAATGGCTTAACTCACATGTTTTATTTACTAAATAACAAGAGACACACTGATTCAGGCCATCACTTTAGATATTACAGCAATGCAGTTGTGGAATAGATCTTGCTAGCAATTTAAACAAGTGCACTGAAATTGTTCAAAAAAACTCCATGTTTTTGGAGACTCTTCTATTGGGAGGTATATGCGTACTAAATAATTTTACTTCATATTTACAGTACGAAGAAGGGTTACTATAATTTTGACTACAATTAATACAGTTCTTGTTAATGGTTTTCACACATACAAGTCACTAAAATTTGCGAGATGCTTAAGCCTCAAATTCTTAGTTATATGCTTAGATTGTATTCTGCCTTACTCCAAAGTGACTTAAAAATATCACAAACAGTGAGAAGCACTAGTCTAGTGAAAATACCAAAGGTGTTATGGTGCATGTCCACTTGCAAATTTTGTAGCTGCATGCTGACGCATCACCATTTTCTGCTTGCCAGTGGTGGGTGTTTTTATGACATTTACATGGATTTGGTCACAGCAAATACCAGTCTACTGTCGCCAGTTGGCTAAACACAGTGGGGAAGATGGACCTGTTTCCATAAAGCTTCATCAAACAGTGAAACCAGATTTCGTTACATCATGCGCTGGCAGATAGAGCAGAGCTCTGTGGTGAAGAGAACACAATGTGAGCCTCAATAGCATGTGCTAAGAAAACACAATAGGTTTTATTTTGGAACTTATCCAACTAGCGGGACTACATTAACCATAAATGAGGCATTGCGTTCCTCCACCTACTTTAGAGCAGTGCATAATTTATAACCATAGTAATAGCAACAGAGCACAAATGTGAAAAATTGCCTTGCGCCCAACCAAAGTAGCAACACCGCGGCATCCTCAGGGACCCTATTCAGGACTTATTAACAAATACATTAACATGTATTTGACTTGGACTTTGGAATTGCTTCAGAAATTATGTAGGATTTTACATGGATTTAACTTGGACTTTGGATTAGCTTGTTCTTTGGATTTGACTTGGATATGACTTTGCACTTGATATGGATTTGATTTGGCTATTACGCTGGAATCTACTTGGATATTACTTGGATTTGACTTGGATATGATTTTGTAATTGAATTGAATTTGACTTAGATATGACTTTAGAATTTACTTGGATTTTGGATTTGACCTGCATATGGCTGAATTTGACTTGGGTAAGACAAGTACTGGTGTGTAGACAAATCATGTGTCTAAAGGGCTGAAATGTGACATGCTTACCCAAGTTCTGTTGGACCTGCAGCGAGAACGAAAGGCAAAGATCATAATGATTGCCAGCACAACCAAGACGACTGTCAAGAGGATTCCCACTTCATAATGAGGCTAGAGCAGGAGAGAAAGCAAGTTTGTCAAAATGAACATTTCTTGTGTCAATTCTAGGTGTGTATGCATGTGTGTGTGTGTGTGTGTATGTATGTGTGTGTACTCACCCATTTTGGTGTCTCCATCATGATGTTGATCTCAATCATGGCCTCCTCGTTCTTATTGACCAGTCCCATCAGCTCCTCAGCGTCTGCTGCCTTCACCATCACCACGGGCTTCTTCAGGAAGCCAGAATTCAACTGTGTGCGAGAGTGTGTGAGGTCACAACTTATTCATTCACTCTATCCATTCAATCTAGCTACTCGGATTTCATCACACACAGCTACACACACTTACCTCAAGAGCAGCGTTAACATCATCAGTGATGTCAAAAATGACAGCCTGAGCTCCCCTGTTTAGAGCCAGCCGAGCCTGAAAGAAAAAGAAAGAGAGACAGGAAATATCACTTAATATGAAGTTTAAAAATCACACTTGCCACTAGATGGTAGTCTAAACACACAACATCACAGCACTGTTAAGGTCTGGTCATTACGCAATCTCATACCTCTCCACCACAAGTGACCTTATGTGTGATATATTGTCTGTGTGTGTACTGGTGTGTGTGTTGAAGCGTTCAACCTTGTTATTCCAGATATCTTCACCCTCCACTTAAGAAAAAATGAGCTACACCCTCAAACAAAACATGAAAAGTGTGAAATTTTGCATGTGTACCAAGGACAGGAGGAAAAACCCAGCCAACACACACCTGCTTTCAGGTCAACAGAAATGTAAAAAACACACAAACATGATGTAGGTGAAATGCTCACTCAGCGAATGCATTAATCATTGGTTAATGAACATGCTTCCTTAAAGACCTGAGCCCATCCAAGGGGGAGAGAGAGAGAGAGAGAGAGAGAGAGTGTTAATTCATGACTAACAACCACACAGTCACTCACTTCCTCCCACAGTAGACACCAGCTGTCACGCCCCATATCCCACTCTCCCCATCCTGTCTGCTTCTGTTCTCTATTCTCTGTGAGAGGATCTGATTCATAGCTCTGAACTCTATCACAAACAACACAGGAATCTACCTGAGTCAGGTGAGTATATCTGAAAAAGCCTAAAAAGCTCTTTCAGGGACACTACACAGGATGCTTTTGTACCTTTAGTTAAAGGGATACGGAGTTTGCACACCCTGAGAATAAAATGAAGAAGCCAAAGAAATTGAATTAATACCTAACAAATACTCCCCTCTCAGACAGTGCATTTTAGTTACTTCGAGTTCAGTTATACGCGTGTAGTGAGGATTTAAAGTTTGCACAAAACTCTATTTAGACCTCAGCAATAAGTACAACGCTAATTGGAGTTAAACGCTATTCAGAAGTTACGTACGAACTGCGCACAAATGGTGTAGGTTACCTTTAGTTTTACAGCGTATTACATTTGACAGCAAGAAAAAAGCCATGTCCTTCTTCAGTCCACATTTTCTATCCCTAATTTTTTGTTCCAATTTAAAAACAAGTGCTTGTGTTTAAAGGCAGCATCAGTGTTTAAAACCCTGTATCAGACACTTCTACTCAAGAAAAATTTGGCAACCTCGGAGGCGCGAACTACATGCAGGCGATTTGCATAACCTGAATGGAGCGCCCCAGAAATTGTAAATTTCCCTGGATAATTACTGAAGCAACTTCTGAACTTAGCCACTAATTCCGAATATGGCCCCTAGATATTAAGTGAAATTAAGATATTGAGTGACAACAATCAAAATGATACCAATTCAAATACTTTTTCCTTTCCTATGAGTGTGTTATAAATATGCTCTGGCGAATTATATGGCCACCTTTTGCCTTTATAACTGCGTCTAAGGTCTACCAAGTGGAGTGGACCTTAACTTTGGATGAGACGACTGGCAACTTATTCATTCGTTCTATTCACTACCAAGTAAATGATGATACTCACCAAGACCTTCTCTTTAGATTTGATATAAATACATCTGTAAAAATGAATTGAATATCACCGCAAATGACCGACAATTGCAATGTTGAATTCATTGATGAACAACATGTCCTGTAATTAACAGTTTAGAGAAACCACTTAGCGTAAACTCCTCTGTCCTGACTTTATCATGCTGAGAAACTTTGCAAAGCACCGTAACTGTTACAAGGCACTGACACCCAAGAGTCCTTAGTAAATGTTAAACAAAAGTCTTCTAACAAAAAAAAAAAAAACCTCACCACATCAACAATTCTAAGTTTTTATTTGTTAAACAACATTTTAAAAAATCCATTTATTATTAGTCTTAGATTATATGGAGTGTAATTCATAATCACACTAAGCAGACCTTTGAAATGGTCTAAATATAAAACGTTGTTCTTTCTCCATGTATAATGTTGATCTTAAGATGAGACCTCTGGCATTTGGTCACTTTCTTTTGTGGTTTAACCATTTTGCTATTTTCAGCCTTTATTTTGGCTCAGTCTGTTTTGTTCCAAATGAAACTTGCATTTTGAGCAACAAGGGGGTCGGCTAAATGGCCACAATGTCAGAATTTACTTGTTTTCTTCCCATCATGGGAACATTTGATCCCCACAAAATGAGTAATGGTGACCACACACACGCATACGCACAGAACAGGAGGAACGTTCAGGATTCCAACCACAGTTTTATGTCCTACTGATGGAGCAGCAAAAACCATTTAAAGATCAAACCCAATGATTCACCTCATTACTTGGTGCTATTAATCAAGCACATTTCAGAGCTAGGACTGACTCCAAGCAAAACTAACATTATCCTTACATGACATTACATTTATTCATTGGCAGACACTTCTATCTAAAGCGATCTACAGGTGAGGCAGAATCAAGTCCAGAATCAAGCTGAACTTTTGAGCGTTAAAGGACTTGCTCACGGCGGTACTGGGATTTGAACTAGCAAACAACCTTAACCACTGAGTCCCTGATTCCCCTATTTCTGCTCACCACATAAACCCCTCCAATGCTCCAAAGTTTTGTTTCCCCTCAAATACTGTTAAAATCACAGTAGTGGTATATAATATTGACATGAAAGATGATGAACGGAGCAGAGGGATGATTATTTTGCTGTATATGTATAAATTCTGCCTGAGAGTAGTTTCTTATATTAGAACTAACATTAAACAATTTATTATATTTATTTTTATGTTAAATTATTTTCAGGGATACCTGAAAATAAAAAAATGGAGGGACACTAACAGGCTAATGGAGAGGAAAACAAAACCCCAATTCAGGAATCAGGACAATTGATATTGAATTATTATAGAGTTCAGTAGTAGAGGTTGGAAAAGCTTAACTGTCCCCCTGGGGCTTCTGCTTACATACCACACACACACACACACACACACACACAAAGCCACCATGCTCAAACAGCTGCGGGAGCCCCGAGGGTGCGGGCGATCACAGAAGCTTACATACACACACACACACACACACACAGAGGAACAACAGTACTTTCATATACTTTATTTTATTATAAAATGGATGTATATGGGCAGTTGCTGAATTTTGTCAATAAATTAATTTCAATAAATATGTTTCTGTGCAATGCAAATTCAAAGGATGAGACAAAGCTGCTCTTATAATATTTCGTCCAAATGTCCAACATGGTATCATTTCAACAATCAAGATTACTTCCACTTTAGTGGTCTTCATACACCTTCACACTGAAACTGACTACACCAGCTACAACAGATGACCACAAATTCTTATTATACAGATTTAGAGTTCATTTATTTCAACAGGTGCCCTTAGATTCCCATTATAAGGGGGGTTAGAGTAAACAGGTTTCATGTTCTTTTCTCAGTACAGGAAAACGTGTTAAAACTCTTGTCTGGGGTAATCACACATACTCTACAATTATGGAGGATAAGTATTAGGTTGAAAATTTTAGGTATATTCCAAAGAGGGGAATGATGTCATACAGTGTATATACATTATATATACATTATATATACATTTTATATATATATATATATACATACATACATACACACAGGAATAAAACACAACACATGGGGGTGGGGCATGCTGTTATATGAAAACATTCATTGATGGGGTGGTGGGATGTGGGCCAAGACGAACTGAAGTTACTATTAACGCTCTGAAGTTGATTATTTTCCTACAGCAGCACATTCTGAAGTGTTTAATTCCACAGCATTTTTTGCTAATGGCTGTTTTTTAAGTTAATAATTAAAAATAAAGTGTAACTGTAAAGGGTAACCTGCTCTGTCCTGCAGACTGTTGAATTTCAGAAACCTGTTGACACCTGAGAATTCTACCACAAATGTTCAAATAAACGCCTCCTTACAGAAACCTCACCATATGAACAATTATACCTATTTTTGTTAAATACATTTTAAAAATCTGTTTTTTTTAATTATTAGCCTTAGATTACGTGGAGTGTCCACCATACAAGTCGGTCACGTATTAGAACAAGTACATTAATATAAACCTCGCAGCCGGCACTACTGTCAGAGCTGCTGTTATAGAAAATGAATCAACACCTTCGGACCTGTCTGATTCAAGAATTCAGCAGCACTCTACTATAAAACATTTTAGTATAACAATAGACAGATTAGTATAATAAAACATTATTTCAGGTCTGAACAGTGTGTGTGTGTGTGATTGTTTAGCAGTCTCTGGAAATTTCTGTGGCTTGTCTATAGTTATTTCTGGGCAATCTAAAGCAAACTGCCCAGTTAAGATCCTTGCTGTGTGTAAAGGTCATGTCTAAATCTCTCACACACGGTCACTCTCTCCTACCTAAACTAGAAGAATAATGTGTGAACTGGTGTGTGTTTTCCTGCGCTCTGCTCTCTCAGGGTGTGCATAGCAGGGTTTTGGAGCCCGACGTCGCTTTGGCTGGGACAGCAGGAGGGAGAAATGGATGGAGGGAGTGTTAAAGAGGGTAATAACAGGGCTGCTGGGCGACTAGGCCCCTCCAGAAGCAGGAAACATTCCTACAGGCCTGTTATTTCCCTAGTCGCAGTAGTAATAGTCAGTAATAGTCCCAGTGTGCTGTTTTATACACACACACACACACACACACACACACATTATTAGACACTACTGGAGATCATACTGTCCACTGGAAAAGAGATTTCAGACAGCTTGGTTGTGTTGAGGCTACTGTGAGGCTCACCAAAACTGGGCAGTTGAAGATTGAGCAAAAAAAAAAAACAGGCGACCTTTTTCATCTTCACCTGTCCAGTTTCATTGAGCCTGTGCTCACTCCAGCCTCAGATTCCTGTTCTTGACTGACAGGATTGTAGCCCAATGTGGTCTTCTGCTGTTGAAGCCCGTCCACTTCAAGATTTGACATATGGTTGTAAAGAGTGGTTATTTGAGTTACTGTAGCCTTCCTGTCCTCTGACCTCTCTCATCAGCAAACTGTTTCCACCTGCACAACTGCCACTTACTAGATGTTTTTTCTTTTCTTTTTTTTTTTTTTGCACCATTCTGTGTAAACTCTTCTTGTTTAAAAAATCCCAGCAGTTTCTGAAATACTCAAATCAGCCCATCTGGCACCAACAACCATGTCACGGTCGCTGTCACTGAGATCACATTTTTCCCCATTCTGATGTTTGATGTGAACAATAACTGAAGCTCTTGACCTGTATCTACATGCTTTTATGAATTGTGCTGCTGCCACACGATTGGCTGATTGGATAACTGCATGTACAAGCAGGTGTACCGGTGTTCCTATTAAAGTGGCCAGTGTGTGTGTGTATACACAAACAAGCATACACATACATACATGCATGCATAGACAGGAAATACCAGACAGTGTTCGCCTGTGTGCGTGTGTGTTTATTCAAGCGAGAGTGAGAGTTCAAATGACAGACATACAGACAAACCCTTTAATGTTTATAATTATTCCCTTTCACTATTGTACACACCTTTCTTTTCCTTTCTTTACGTCTCTCTCTCTCTCTCTCTCTCTCCCCACACCTGTTCGTGCTCTCTTGGCCTCCACTCTGACACAGATTTGAAATGCAAAGTACAAGGCGACAGAAAAAGGCCACAGCCATCTGATAGGCTATCGGCGCTTTAGCAGACATCAAAGGGTTGCCGTTGGTGACCGGGCAGATAAAACCAGGGAGCGCTGAGACCTTCCTCCCTCATACACCCACAATACACTACCAGTACTGTTCTACAGGTGACTTCTTAAACTGCAGAGAAGCTCACACATACCTACATCTACACACATAGTAATTTACTAGCATGTACTGCAATTTATAATGCACACTAGCAATTCTAGAAATTTGCAGTTTGTATCTCTTTGTGAAGGAGGACTGACCAAGGGACCGGCAATGAGAAAACAGTCCATTTTTGTGCAATTCAGCTGTGCATTCTAGCTATGGCGAATAATACTGTTGTGCATTTTTAAATCAGGTCCACAGCGAAATCATGCGTATCCTGCATAGAGAATTTTGTGTGTCTTGTAGCTCCCCCTCAGCGATTTTCGAGCATGAGATTTCTTTGTACTTTCTTTGCATGTTTACTGAAAAATTGGCATCCAATTATATGTGCCGTGAGAATTCATTGGCTGCTTATTACCCTAAAATCTTAAATAAACCTGTGGAACATAGGATATTTACAATGAAATAATTTAAACTAGAGAACACTCTGGAACAAGAACTCTGTGGATCTGCCATCTTTTCTTTCTGGAGAAGAGTCTGAACACTCGCCACAATAAAAAAGTCCTCACTATATAATTGTGGATAAATAAACCACAAATGTAATAAATAGAAACTGACCTTGATGTCAGTAACATGTCTTATATCCTGGAGTGACTTAGACTTGCTTTTAATCGTGCATACATGTATGCAATATGGCTGCCACACATGCAGTATGCTGTATTCCTTCCCCATGTTGATTGTGCATGTCCAGAAAAAATTATATAAAGCACAATACTAATGTAAATATTGAGGACAGTACAGTGTGATGTGACACAGTGACAACAGCAAGCCTTGTGAACTATCCTTATGTTTCATATGATGTCACACTATATACTCGCTGCCATTCTGAGGACCGAATAGCAGATGACTGCGTCAATAATATTGTGTCTATGCTTCATTAAGAAGGTTTATTTTCATTTATACTGATAATCGATTGCCATAATACACTTCACTACATAACATACATCTGCAACAAGCAGCAGTGCAGCAGATCCTCCCTGTGATGCTGCTTTTTAGCTATGTTAGCTAGACAACTGGGACTTTTATCTCAGCAGCAAGTAGTGCAAATTTAGCAAACGTTAGTTAGCCGATATCAACTTGCCCTCCCTATAATGGCAAAGAATTTTTCTCCTCCTGCTGAAACACCCTGGGATCCTTTACCCACCCAAACGTGACGAACTGGTGGGCCTTTAGCACTGAACATACAGATCATAAGGATCACAGTCTATTTTATCAACATTGTTGATATTTATAATCATCTATTTTTTAGCATTGATAAATAGTTACATTCCCATTATGCAGCAAAGCCAGAAATTCCATCCCAAATTTGGATTTGGAAAAATCACGTGGCTGAAATGCTAATGATAATGCTGTGTTTCAAATCATATACTTATGTGCTATTCTACTGAATGTTAAATAAATCTTTTTATTTGGGCTTTTCCAGGAATCTTAGTCTAACCCATCCACGCCACAGGCAGTCATGGCTAACAATGGCGTAAGTTAAAACAAGAAACGCCAAACCACTAGCAAACTCTAATCAAGACAAAGGAAAAACAAAACCAAGAAACTGTAGAAACCAACAGAGTCAGGATGTCCTGTGTAAATTCAGGCCTAGAGCTAGGTTAGCTGATGTCATATTGCTATATACAACAGCACTTCATATTGTTCTATATGTTGCATAGAAGAATACTGTATCGGTTGATTTTAGATCAGTAATTGAAGCACAACCAAAGTCACACAACTGTTCCACCTGGACTAAAAATGGCTGTTTAACAATCAATAATTTGTACCCAAACTCATCTTGAAAACTGCATTTTATCCTTAGAGAGATATTCAAAATAAGACATATGCAAAATGATGCTGAGAAGCTTGAAGCATCTTAGCTAAATTTTATTACATTCACATTGTCTACCTATTAAGTTTCACTTGTAGAGTATAATTTCCAGTACTTTTTCCACCGCTGGCTGCTTCGCAAAGCGAGTACTCTTCACTCTCAGTTTCCCAAGTAGTAATTCTAGAACTGTGGATACTTTGACTTGATGACATGATGACAACTCAACAGCCACAGCCTTGCTTCTTCTAATTTTCTAAAGCTTCTCTCCAAAGTCCCCTTCTCGCTCATTGACAGAAAAGAAAATTATTCAGTTAGTAGCCTCCCATTGTCTTTGAGCTCTCATTAAGCTCTTGTCTCTTATCAACTCCTTAATGCACACAGCCTCAGAAGGACAGAGGCTACTCAGCCCATTCTTCATCCACTCAAGAAAACAGACCACAGCAAAGCCACATACCACATCCTGGCTTTCCTCTTTCCACAGGTCACAATGCCTTTCTGTACTGACCTGATATCAGTTCTGGAAAAATTTTATCCCAGAGAATACCAAAATGCACACAAGGATCTCAGTCTCCACACAAACCCACCGATTATCTGCTAGGAATATAATCATTCTGGTATAATCCAGAAAGTAGTCAATAACCTACTTTTTGCCTGTGTTTGTGAATATGATTCCACATTGTTGGACCTAAATGCAGCATTTTAACGGAAACAGTAGATTTAGGTAGTAAAAGTTCCTGTAAGGTGACAGAGCTTGTTAGCGTCCTTCTGAGGTTTAAAAATGAGACATGATATCCCACGAGCTACTGCTCTAGGCCCTTTCCTGTTCTCCCTTTATAGTCAGCCCATGTATACGCAAAAGCCATGTAATTTTCAAACATAATGTTGGCTTTCACTTCTACACTGATGATACACAATTACACGTATCAGTTTGGCCAGTTTGAAGACTACAGCTACACAAAATGGAAGACTGTGTTAAACACAAAAAAAGCTTGGATGAATATCAACTTTCCAAAAATGCTGACATTGGACTAATGAAATAAGGTTGCTGATTTTATCCTAGTGCTTGATGAATCTTATTCCTGCCTAATGTTTGATGCCCTTGTGAATGTCATCTCGAAAACTGCATTTTATCCTTAGAGAAGTATTCAAAATAAGATGTTTGCTAATCCAAAATGATGCTGAGAAGCTAATACAAGACTTGAAGTATCTTAGCTAAGTTTTATTACCTTCACATTGTCTACCTATTATGTTCCACTTAAAAAATGTCCTACTCATGACATTTAAAGCACTCAATGGTTTAGCTCTGGTGTATCTTGGTGATCTCCTGAAGCATTACAGACCACCCCAAGCAATTTGCTCAGCTGAAGCACGTCTACTGTTATTTTTTTCTTTAGGATCGCTCATAATCTGGATTATTGTTCCAGAGAGCATCAGAAACACAAGCAATACACTAACAGGAGAGGGCTTCTGAAAGTTTCTCCAATAGCAATCACAGAAATGGTTCAGTCTTTGTAACTGGAAAAATATGACAAAGTTGATCTGATCTCGCTGAGCTTCACCAGCAAAATTCACAAACCTAAATGGGCACTGTCAATTAGCTGCACAGTTCTGATCAGGCCGAAAAAATTCAATTGTAGTTTGGGATATCTAATATTCAAATAAACCCTTGGTAAATGTTAATTAGTATCATAAAGTTTTTTAACATCATGTTGCCAGGGCTTTTAATGGTTCACCAGTGGGACAAACCAAAGAATCCTTTACGGTTCTAGTCTTTACAGTTAAGGATGCTCTTTCAAGGGCTGTTGTATGAATCCAGATTTAAAATGCGATCTTTTCATATCTAATCTTAGTCCTTAAATCTAAATGATTTCTAATTTCTTTTTTACACTTTCTGGCTCAAACTGAGTGCTATATAAATAACGTTTATTATAATCATTAGTGGTAGTAGTAGAAGAAGTATTAACAGTAGTAGTACACAAATGTGTATCCACACAAACACACATTCCTTCTCTCTGCTGTGGAAGTTAATTGGCTTGGCTTCCTGGGTTTTGCTGTAGTAGATAATGTCTGATTAAGCATCCTGTTTTTTCTCCTGACATACTGATCTCACCCAAGAGTCCAAATTTCACCTCCTGACCTCTGCTTTAGCAGAAGCTCCCCTATGTTTCTTACTCTTACATGCTCCTCTGGTTCCATCTAAAACAGCTCACACAGGTCAAAATCTACAATAAGAAAGGTAATACATGGTTTTACTCTATATTTTAGTATATAGGCATAATGCAATTTCAGCATTTACTCTCTGTAGACCACCCTGACTTATTGCATTGACCTAAGATTACTTATGCCATATGAGCCTAGTCCACAGCAATAACTCACACACTGTGGAGCTACTTCGGCACCACCACAAAGTGGCAGACTGAGGAAGTTTAAAGAAGGATTGTGGGAGAAGTTGTCTAGACTTGAAAGGGAGAATCAAGTCCTGGGAAGAGAAAAAGGAAAGGGGAAAATGTCTATTTTATAGGGTTTGACTTAATCTCCTGTAAAAGCAGCCTAAACCCCTCTTTCTCAGTGTGTGTATTTATATGTGTGTGCGTGTGTGTGTGTGTGTGTGTGTGAGGGAGTTCCACTTAAGAAACCATTCTGCATGCCTCTGCTTGCTACCTACAGGAAAAAAAAAAAGACAAGAGAAGTCTGACTGTGTGGATCATCTAATTTTACCCAAACTCTAATCCTAACCAGAACAACAAAAAATGCCAAAACTGGTTAAAGGGCTCTAATTTAAAAAAGAACCGAAAAGAAAAGAACAAGACAACATCATGACAGAGCTGCACCACTAGAGGTCAAAAAAGAGTCATATTTCCTTGTTAAATTAAATTAAATTTCAAGCATAATATCACAATTGGAGTTTTGGAATTATTTAAGCTGATTTATAGACTGTGCATTTATCCCGTTTCTCATCATTCATCAAGTTACCAGGCACGACTGTAGTATTAATGTAGAAATAGATTCGGAATATTGACATTGGTCAAGCACATATAATTAAGAAACCATCCTGACACGGGCTTGAAGAAAACATTGACTGAAGGTTTATGTCTCTCTCACACACTGGCACTGTTCAGTGTCTCGTAGTGGCACACATTCACCAGTTCTCTATCCATCATCTGTGCCCACACTCCTCTGTTCTTCCTCTGACTAGTTCTTTCTGTCTGTCTCCCTTTGAGAGCTTGCCTTCTGCATAGTTCAGATTGAGGATTTTGTGGTGTGTGTGTGAAATGGTGTAATAAGCAGCGCAGGAATGAAGAACAGGAATTGAAAACTTTGATGTGGCTGGAGCCCATCAAACACCGTTAACCAAATCATTTCACTCCAGCATTCTGAAAGAGGCTCTGTGCACATATTCGTGTGTGTGTGTGTGAATGTGTGTGTGTGAGAGAGAGAGAGAGAGAGAGAGAGTGTGTGTGTGAGAGAGAGAGTATACACCTTATATAGGAATCTAAACAAGCCAGTCCTTGGCTATCCCTTCTTCCTTTGAACCATGTTTTTTACAATTTTAAACACACTTTTATTAGTCCCAAATTCACTAACAAGTAGTAAACAGCTGCAGCTTGTGTCCACAATTGTGTATGTGCATATACAGTCTGCTGATCTTCCGGAAAAAGGAAGTCCATCCTTTAACCTCCTTTACCATCTCGCAAACATATAAAATGTTGTTTAATCCTTACATGAGTAACACCCTGAATGTTCCAGAGGAATCAATAAAAAAATCGTGTAAAATCTCTGGCCATGTGACTCACTCAGGGTATTGCTAAAGCTTATCGCAATTTAAGTTTAGCACGTCATGTCGCCAAATTGCCCTAAAGAAATAATTTGGCCTGAGATTAAATTTCCCCTTTAACACCAGTGTAGTCCATCTGTCAAGACGTTTTTAGTGACCAAAATTGCCTTTTTCAGTTTTCCACTGGCGCTACAAGTCTGAGAGTTAAGGAATATATACATAGCAGGTTAGCATCATACAAACACATCTACACCATCACACACTTGTCTCAAAAGAAATAAAGTTAGAGAAAAAAAGTCTAAAAAATTAAATTAAATTGGAAATATATTATATAGTGTGATACAGTGCCAAAAACACACACAGCTGGTCTGTTTGAACAACTTCACCATGCAGTTTGAGGTGTGTGAAGTTTTAGACATGCAGTTTGCACACTGAATAAACTGGAGGCCATAAGCATCCATTACTTCTTAGCTACATTAACCACATAGCTCCAGTACAAAACTAAAGAAGCAATTGTTGATCTATTTAATTTTTAGTAACTGTGTATGTTTCATTTTCCACCAAACTATCGTTCCTTATGCTCTTGTAACTCTGTAATTGAGCTAGATACACAACACCCGTTGTCACAGTCTTAGCAAAAAGGGATCCTTGAGGGTTAGGCCTTTTTGTTTGGATGGATTTAGCTTTCTAAATATCCACCTTTGTAAAAGGAAAACCTTCTGTGGTGTGGTAATACCTTTAAGGGTTCCCTCAAAAGAACATCCTGTGCTTCAGATAATATTAGAAACTCAGCATGCTTAAAAGTTCCTCAAAGTGTTCTCTGAATACTTAATACAAGGAATAAAACACAACAGAACATGCTGTTATGGGAAAATAATCAACGACGGGGTGGTGTGATGTGGCCTAACCTGAACTGAAGTTACAGGTTACCACTCAGAAGTGAATATTTTCCACAAACAGAACACTCCCAAAAGTATTTTATTCCTCTTATACCAATGAGTAATTTGCCAATAAGTACATTAAAAAAAAATTATTAGTAAATGACACATCATGCTTTTCACTTACGATATAGCAGCTATAAACAGTCGTCACCTCACCACTTTCTCTTTTTTCTCTTTCTCTTAAACTGTCACGTTACCAAGAAACCAGAAAGCATAAACTCTTCTGTAATTCTGAAAATTAATCAACAGCTTGTGATTTGGGAATTAATACAGTATATTGTTGTGATATTCCATGACAGTCGATAACCTGATCAAGTTTAAATCTAGCACCAAACTATCCATTTCCTTGAGATCTTAAGCATCTGAAATACAAAAAGTGTTAAGCAAAGCAAGCTAAATAAATGCCACTCTGTGAGTTTTACACACACACACACACACACACACACACACACACACACACACGTGTGCCTCTCATTCCAGCCTGCCGCTCCCTCCACTTATCGCTGTCATCATCAATCAGCTACTGTGCATTGTTTCACCAAATCTTTCATCTATTTATGGTGTAGTAATTTCATATTGCAGAAATGTAATTTTGTCTTCACTTTCTACCTGATTGATATTTTGCCTTTAGCGACGGTCCGTATTATTATATATATTATTTAATTTTCTTGTTTCCCTTAGGTGTGTGAAAGGTGCCATGGAAATAAAAGTTTACCTCACTACCTGTTTCAACAACAAATCCAAAACTCTTTAACATTTTTTGAATGTTCGCTGCATTCAAACGTCTTTAAACTGATTTGGAAATTTAACAAGACTTCCTTCTGAGGCTCAGTGATCACATTCCCACACTGGCCACTTAATCATTATTTACTAGAAATGGCACAACTTTCTCTTCAACAACGACTATTTAGTTATCTGATTTCCCCCCATCCCCACCATGAACCCTTGTCATCCACCCTGCCCCCAATCCCTATATCTCCACCCCTCACTCCAATAGCTCAAGCAAGCCCCAGCCTGAGCAGCACAGGCATTTTCACAGCCAACTAAAAAGGCAGGTTGATCTTCAAACGCACCCTGCTGCACGATCAAAGAGATAATAAGGGTGATAGTAAAAGTTCTTGCTGAACGCTCCAGGGCTCAATATAAAGAGTTGAGCTAATAGATATTTTTACATTCTGTGTGTGTGTGTGTGTTTATGTGCATATGCACATACGCGTATGCATGTGTATGTCTGAAGAAAGCTGGAGTTTCTAAATTCACGGCATAAGAAGGAGCAATGTCCATATAGTATGTAATTTATTTCCTTTATCACACCAAAAGGAATAGTGATTTATCGCATGCTTTTATATCATAATATTAGTATACAGTATCAAGTGCAACTCACTAGACAATCATGAAACCAAACAAAACATGGAATGTAAAAAAACACTCACAAATTAAATATATACTCTTCTCTTTAACCCATTTCATTAAAAAAAAAAGAGTGTTCTTTACAGTGAGAACAATGAGGCTCTGATCTAATAAGGTCCCACATAACAGGTCCTAATTTGCGCGTGCAGTCGGAAAAATTGCGAGCGCAGTCAGTGGGTGTGTTGCGGTTGATTCACAAAGAATAACTGTACGAATTACATGACATGTAGTTGGTGAAAAAGGTTTGAGTGCGCTAACTGCTCTCAATATTTGCGGCAAGTTCAGATATCAAAGAGACTCCCAGAAGAGTAAAACTAAAAATTAATAAATTAGTGCAAACGTAAGAGTGTGTTCTGCTAATGCATGTGAAAGAGTGTAAACAAAATGGTGAGTTCTGTTCATGAGGTAAATGTCAATTAAAACATTTTCACACTTTATGTTTACATGCTTTTGTCATTTTAGTGTAAATGTGTTGAAAATCTCAAATATAAAACCAACATTATTGTAGCAATAATAAGTCATTCATTTGAGACATGTAACACACTGGCAACAATGTAACTGTATATTTTGAGATGCTGAGATTTTTTTAGTAAATGGTATAATTTTGTTCACAAATTTAATACCTGCCCATTGGCCGTATTAATTTACACACTGTGGTAAATCATAAATGCAGATGCTACATTGCTTTTGTTTTGCATTGACGTGGCCCTGTAATTCACACTTTCAAGTAGAAAACCCATGAACTGCATAGCTTTCATTAATCTTAACAAATAAAACTGACAACACGTATTACGTTGTTGCAATCCTTCGTAGACTTTGTCAGTAAATCAGCTCGAATTGCCTCAGGCTAGTAGGAGAGAATCTAAGCTCCTGCTTAAGTGGAAAGTAAACAGCTCTTTTGAAAGAAAAGTGTGGTAATTGTGTAACTAAGAGTAAACTAGCTAGCTAACAAAAACAATTTTAAGATTTGTATGAATTTTATTTAACTTGAAACAAAATAAATAACAGCTCCCCTATTAAAAAACATCATTTATTTTCATTAACCAACAATTAGCATGCTAATCTTAACACCTAACATTAGGCAACACTGTTAGCCATGTCACTCTCTACTTGTCAGCTAACCTAGCTAATATCTATCTACTAATGATAACCTCTAACTAGCTTAGTTAGCTAGAATTCGTTAGATAATTAACAGATTATACCTTATCACACACACATTTGAGGAGCAGGAAATTAATTGAGTCTCCTGCTGGTGTTAAATTCTCCACTTATTTGGTGAATGACAGTGTTTCAAGCCATGAATCTAAATCTAGCTAACTAATACTAGCTTCCAGCTTAGCTAATGTTAGCTTGCTAACTAACCATAATTATATAGGAAATTATTGGCCTACAGCATACCTTTTATTAAAGATATGTGAACTTTTAATGCGAAGGTTTAAATTGAAAATGCTAATTGAAATGTTGACTATCATTAAATAATTTTCATAAATCCCCTTTCGTCTGTGTTAACACTTCAATTTTCTGGCATTTGCTCACACAACCACAGGCTTCTGCCCAACATAAGGCTTTGCCGAGCAGAAAGCAGGGCTGCAGCTAGAGGTCACTTCATACAGCCAAACCGCCACAGTCCCACAGACAGAGAAAATGAAAGAAGGAAAAAAACATGCTAATGAGAGCCACAAGGGAACAAATACAGAGAGAGAGAGAGAGAGAGAGAGAGAGAGAGAGAGAGATTGAATGAGTGAGTGAGTATGAGTAGTTGTTTGAGGCACTGAGGTATTTTAATAGCAGTAATTTAACAGTTATTCAGTGGCAACATGTCACTCTGTCCCCACAGTGAGGCTATATTTAGGGCTACATTCCTCTCAGCTCGTCTTTTACAAACACGCACACACACACACACTCTCTCTCTCTCTCTCTCTCGGCACTCTTTCCAGTGACATGCGAGAAATGTGGCATCTGGAATATGGATGCCTTTAGATGCGAACACTTTGCATTCTGGGATACCAGAAGTGCCCCAGCTCGGAACGCTGAAAGAGCAGGAGCATGCACACACACATGCATGCACTCACACACACACACACACAAAAATAATTTACACTAATTCCAAGGGCACACTGCATGATTTTATCACTGGTTCACCTGCTGTCAAAAAATCTGCAACACCTGATTTCTGTTTTCTTTTTTCCTTTCCTGTTTCTGTATAAAAATGTGCAGATGTGCTGCATGTGAAAGTCAAGCTTACAAAAAAGACCGCTGAAGATCCCAACCAAGTTACAGTATTGAGCTAGCTTGCTACGTAGGTTCTGTAGGTAATGTTTAGCTAGTGCAGTGACAGACTGTCGGTGTAACAGGAGTCTTAATACCTTATTTTATTTAATACTTTACTTGATAAAGGGATATCAGATAACAACACAGGTAGCTAGGTATTTAGCTATTGCGTGTACGTAGGTGTATGTTACATGTATTCAATACCTTATTGTTAGTGCTGTCTGTTTCCTAGCTATGTATGCTAGCTAAAGTAGTATAGTATAGCTATAGTACTATAGCTTGTTTCCTTGCCCATGTGCTATTGTGCTGCCATTTCTTTGTCATAGAACTTTCACACCGTGTTTTCGATGTTTTTTGTCCCTGTCATGTTCTTGCCTGTCATAGTTTTGGTATTGTTCTAGCTTTGGATCTCTATCATTGCTGTTAGCACGTTTAATATATTTCCTGATTATTAATAGTTACTAAAGTCTGGTATTAGGATTACACGATTCAGGAAAAAAAATCTAATTGCGATTTTTTTTTTACCTCCTGAATATTTCCTCGTGCGGTAGCTGGTACATATCTGATTTGTGGTCAAATGATGTTTTGTGTACATTCATGACATTTGTGTGACCATACTGCACTAGCCTGGTGTTGCTAATGAAACCAGCTATCGATAGGAACGCCTAATAGTGATCAGCGTAGTACGCTTTGAGCAATGTGAAGCAAAAAATCACTGCTGGTGTAAACACACGGTTAAAAGCAGCTGAACAAGTAACAACAGCAGCAGTTGATACAAAAAAGACAAACTGAAAGTAACAAAACTTGTTGCTTGAAGTGAAAGCAGGCAATTGATCGTGTTGCACACGCACAGCTACGTCAACAAAACAAATAGGATGTTTTATTCAAACTAACAAGACAACTTTCTCTCTCATGCACACAGTTACATACAGGTTACGAGAGAAAGTCATTCGCCGATTATAAGTAGCTCACTCTCTTCTTTTTATATACACACTCACACACACACACACACACACACACACACACTGCTATTTCAGACTGTGCGACACTGAAGACATAGTTGAGCTGTGTGGAAACACACCCAGCTGTGACCGGAGTTCCAGATTTGTCACACTGTGCTGGTCTAGGATCAGCTTTCCTCTCTCACACGTGATTTAACACGTGTGGAAAAGACTGATTTCAGGTCAGTTGCAAAGAGAAACTTCAATAAAGAGAAGAGCAGTGGTGCTGACAGGACAAATGATATGTTTCACATTAGAGAGAGGGAGTGAGAGAGGGAGAGAGAGAGAGAGAGGAAAGGAGTGGGAAAGGAGAGAAAAAAACCATGTGGAGAGAGATGGTTGCAGCAAAACACACAGCTCTCACTTACAGTAAACACATTAATGTCAGTATACACTGTCAAATTTCTCTAAAAATACATTTGAGTTTCATTTACTTGAAAGATTTTGTATTTGAATTAATTTAATGTGTGTAATGCTACATTGCAACAGACACGTTGTGTTCACGGTTTCTTAAATAAAAAAATAATCATGGGTGTGTGTGTGTGTGTGTGTGAAAAAAATAAAAAGGGCACCTCCTACCTGCTGTGGGGTTCCACTGGAAGGGCACATCATCGTGTTTCCTCCCACATAGAGGCACCCTATAAGGCACTGCGTTACATTTTCCCCACTGTAAGGGCACCCTAGAGAGCACTTTATCAAGTTTTGTCTACCATAGCGGCAACCTAGAAGGCACATTCGCTGCTTTTTTGGGTTTTTTTTCCGACCATGGGGGCACTAGGGTTGGCCAGTGGGCAGCAATATCATAATTTTATTCTAAACTTTAATGTACTTGACTCATTTGAATTCATTTGCCAATAGTAGCATTTACTTGTTGCTGGTATTTAGCTTTACATTTTGTGAACTTAGTACTATAAGGTTCTATTTGGTTTTAGATCGAATGAGAGACAGAAGCTTATACTACACTATATCTTATGTGACCTGGGATTCTATATATATATATATATATATATATATATATATATATATATATATATATATATATATAGTGAGATCGAAAAAACAAAGCTCGGTCCTCTGGCGGGGGGGCGATATATCGCTCA
>CM075029.1:6523016-6562638 GCA_037576675.1 Pangasius sanitwongsei | reverse complement strand
CTAGCCATCACAATTTGGCTGTTGTCAAAGTCTCTCTAATCCTTACGCTTGCCCATTTTTCCTGTTTCCAACACATCGACTTCGAGAACCGACTGGTCACTTGCTGCCTAATATTATTCAATATTATAAAGAATTATATAAATATTATTCACTTCACCTGTCAGTGGTCATAATGTTATGGCTGATATATATATATATATATATATATATATATGTATATATATATATATATATATATATATGCTCACTAGATACGATATATACTCAGTTCCATACAGTGCCAGTGTAGACAGAATTATTTCAAAATTGTATACATAGATTAAAATACAGCATTCGAAAATAAAGTATAAGAAAGAACATTTAGGACAGTAAAGTAATAGACGGATAATCTAGACATATATACTTTAACAGACCTTAAATGACTAAAATGATAACACTGCAATATAAACATTATATTGTGGATTTCTGGCTTTGAACACGAACATATAAAGATTGGAACCGTGTTTGGAAGTGACGGGCCTGATAAACAGTGAAGAGAACCCCGAGGAGAAGAGTTGTCACAGCTCCGTATTATTACTGCCTAATGATTTAAAACGTGCAGAGCATGAAGTTAAATTTAAAACATGCTGACAGCTTATAAAGTTGAAGCAAAAAGAAAACAGATTGAAAAACAAGATAGAGACTTCAACCAGTTGGTATTCCAGTCATCTTTTTTGAAAAGGTGTATGTGTGCCTACAGTTTATCTGTGCTTGCATCACATGATTTATTAAGAGCAGTTATATGCGCGCACACACACACACACATGCGCGCACATATGATCAATCCGTAAACTGGCAACTAGAATACAAATCACCAAAGTATGCTCAGAAAATAGCTGATCTGATTAGATCGAGGCACAGATGGACTCGTATACTATATGAACTATTGATGTAAAAGAATACACAATCAACATATACTGTATTCATAAACAGATACAAATGCAGATATGAACAGGAGGCACACTGTTCATATTTTTCACAGGGCATCTGGCTGAGAATGGAAGTGTGCATAGGGACTGGGATAAAATTTTTTTACTTCCATGTGGAGGTAAGAAGACATTCAGATATGAAGTTTGCAGGAAAAAGAAAGACCATGCACCTTGATGCATTTACAGCGTTTATTTATGACCTGCTTACAGTCCTGGCATTTCTATCATTCTTTTTTTTCTGAGGGCATAGTGGTATGGTTCAGATTTAATTAAGGAAAATGTTTTCAGATTGAAACTCCACCTCTGTCTTGTTTGAACACTGTCTGGGTGTGTGAATGCTGTGTCTGCATGTTATCTTTGGTTCCCTGACTTCTCCTGAATACCAAGAATGACCAAAGTCATTCTACTTAGCCATGATCTCTGTCAGCTGGAAGTCAAAGGTGATAAAAGAAGGCTGAGTTCTTAGGAAAGGGGAGGTCAGACAAGCTGTAATTGGGAGGACAAGAAAAAAGGAGGGCACTGAGGAGAGTCAAAGTTCAAGGACACTGACACGGGGTCATGTTTACGATGACTCTGTTCTCTAAATTGTGCTGAAATTAATTTTAAGTTAGCCTTAAATTGGGAACTTTGATTAGAGACGATAAAAAGACATGCAGACACACACTCATATAAAACACATTTTCTCGACTCTTTTCGTACCAACACTTCTGCCCTTTTGCCTTCATTCCCACACTAATTCCATCAATCACCCTTCGTTCACTCGATCACTCCTCACCCCACATCTCAGTAAACACATGTGCACACACAGGAAATATTTGCTTTTCTGATTTTCCCTCGTAACCCGAAAGCGAGAGGACCCAGACCACACCTGAGCAGCATGCCGCATACCAGCCTCTTCGTTTTGTAAGCAAGTGGGGCCACAAAGCCAGGAATGTGGAGTCCCCATGGATAAAGGAACTTTGAAGCATGCGGTGTATTGTCCTCCAATCTACAGTGTTTAAAGCAGCCTTTATTCCTCCGACAACGGACAAAGGAGCAGCTCGGAACACACAACGTGCCGATAATGCTAAGTACACACTACACAACTTTCAAAATCCCTCAAATCGCTGTACTGCTCACATTACACCACGCTCTTTCTTCGTCTTGTCGTCATAAGGGTGGGCGCACACAGCATGATCAAGCACAGACAAGCTTTAGAAAATGGCATCTTCTGCGTAAAAACGATTTCCTTGACAATACAGTTCAAACTGGCTAGCTAAATTAGTTAGCTATACAATACACTATAAGAAAGAAATCTGTCACACCTAGCACTCTAAATAGTTTTTCTGTTTGTGCGGACCTTAAAGATTTTACTGTACGTAGAACCCTACAATAAATCGGTTTCTCCTTTGTGAAAAGGTACTAGTAGGATTTTTCCACAACCAGAAAGTCAGTAGCAGAACCTGCACTACTTATAGAATTTCATTCAGGAATGAAACTGACTAGGTAAAGAATACTGACACGTTTTCATGCACTGAGAAAAACACAACAGAAAACCAATTTACTCCAAACTCACTTATAATGGAACACTTAATATTTCTTATTATGACATTACAATAAACCAAATATATGCTTATTAAAACAATTTCTAGACATTTTACTAATGTTCAGATCATCTTTCTGTAACCTTCGGGTTACAAGTCCGACTCTCTAGCCATTAGGCCACGACTTTTAAGCATTTATTTCTAGAATAATATTAAGCTTTAAATATGTAAAAGCATCTAAGAACAGTCTGAATAATACTATATTTGATTTGTAATACTCTCATAATAAGAAATAGATCAATTTGCCCATATTCATGATATTTTCATGAAACTTAATGGGCCAGTCAGTAAAATATTATGTAGAAACACATTACTTCAAAGAATTTTCTAAAGCAAGAGTATTTTTCTTCATAGATGAGTTCTTCAAAAATTGTTTGACTGTATAAGTCATGTCTTCGGAGATAAGACCTTGAGTTTATGTGTAACTAATATAGCTGCACAGTTGTGTATTCTGATCAAAGCTGGATGCCACAAAACCTTTGGGAAACCATAAAATAATTGGAATAATTTTTTCCCCCAGCTTTAAAGAGTACTGTTGAGCAACTTTACAGCTGCGAGGTAAAGACTGTCCCTTCAGAATAAAGAAAGATGTTTCATAATTTGGACAAAGTTGAAGCGCATTTCTTTCGTGGGAAGGGCATTCCCATAATCCTGCTCTCTTAAAAGTTCGAAAAGCATAATTGACAACTGTAAATTAGGCAAGACAATTCTTTGTTTAGTCATGTAGCCAATTAAAATGCAATATCATAATAATATCATAAAACGTGATCAAGCTCTAAGCAATTATTGTGATGTAAAAAAAAAAAAATGACATAATGGCGTTTGCCGACCTTAAGCACAGGCAGCTGTATGACCGGTCAGTGAACCCGGAAAGGAAGACACCCGCGGGTCATGTTACACCCTCTTGCACTGCGCATTCTTTTTCACTAATGAAAGAGGTTGGGTGAGAGTGTGGGCGTGTTGGTTACATAAGGAGCAGAAGGAAAAGGTGGCAGGAACCACTGCTGAGAGGCTAAATAGAACGAGCATTGAGAATATGCAGCGTGTTGGCCTTTTTGATGTACACTGATCTAGGATCAGATTCTACTTCTACTAAGGCTAGGGAAAACACTAAGACAATACTGAAAACACATACAGTAGGGTCCTGACTGATCAATGAACTACTAGGAGTGGAACGGTACAGCATATTGTATCGTTTGATATGTGGAACAAAAAATACATTCAACAGACTGCATAATAAAGTAGGCTATTTGTCATGAAATATCACTTATATTACGTAAGGTGTAATAACCATTTAAGTTCTAAGTAGTAAGACGGTAGATTTGTGTTATGTGATTACACACAGAGTGAAACTCCTCCCAGATCTGGTCTGCATTTGGGCTATTTTTAAGCCCGTTTCCATGGCACATCCATACCATGTCATCGGCAGTGTATATGAAATGAAATAAAATAGCAAGTGTAATGAATATGAACAAGGTGGATTACGCACTCGATCGTCCGTTTTTCAAAACGTCTGTTTTGAAGCCTGGATGTAATTAGACTAAGCTCATATTGTCCAAAGTACAAATTGCACAAAAAAGACAAATGAAAGAACTGTACGTTTTGTGGTTTGAATGAAAGCACTGGCTAAAGGCAAAAGTAGCCAAGAATTAACGTCTTCCATGTGGACAGCAAGGCACTGCAGACTTGAAACACTTGAAAAAATTAGGGAGCATGAGTGCAGCTGTCGATCTGTCAGTAAACGGGTGCGTTTTTATGTGTATGCGTAATAGTTTGCCCCCATAACTGTGAGCTATACATGTGTTAGTATTACCCCTACCATCTCATATCGCAACCAGCCTTCACTGGTCCTAACATAACAAAATAACAAACACAACCGAGATGAAGAAGTCCGTTGTTTTGTTATCGTGACACTTTGTGACAAGATGGCCACTTCTTAACAGTATACAGTACCAATATACTAACCTCATTGTTATTTTATGTAGCTGACTTTACAAAACTTCATTACAAGTTACAGAGTTAATTATAAATATCTTATATCTTGTTACTAATTTGTATGCCAGAACTACCCTTAAAATATACTTCAGACAGGAAGGAAGCTATTAAAGAAAAACTTTTTCAGACATTTGACCTTGCTGTGACCTTGACCCTGATTGGATCAATTCCAAAAATCTAATCAGTTCATCTGCTAGTTACAATAATAATTCTATATAAATCCTGCAAACATTTAGCCACTTGTTCCTAAGGTATCGCGTTAACGAGAATCTCAAAAACATACAACTCGAAACTCGAAAACATACAACATCTCCCATGTCCAAGCAATGATATTCAAATATATTTTAATTTTAAACAAATAGCAGCCAAACGTCCCCACAAAACTATCAGATATTCCTATCTTTGTGGGCGTGCGAGTTAGCTTTCCCATTCCAAGTCTCAGTCTGTGTGAGTTGTAGCCCATTCACACGGGAATGCACTCTACTATATGTGTGTGTGTGTGTGTGTGTGTGTGTGTGTGTGGGAGTGAGTGATGACAACATAAGACTTATCAAACCAAGCCACACTGGCCTTGGACTTCAAACACAGCAGATGCGCCACTGGAATCCATGACAACTGTGTTTGCTGTTGCTTGGAGACCGCCCGAAACACACTCTTTTATATACACTCCCAAACACACACAGACATGTTACAACCATACTGTTAATGCTTGGGTCTCTTACACAAAAATATATACACCCACATACCACCCACAATCGCACAAATCCTATACATGCATAAACACACACCATGCGAATGTTTTTGCTGGTCTTCATACGAAAAGCTGACCACTTCCTCTACATTCTTTCCTCCATCATAAGGAAATCTATCTCTTTTTCTTGGATGAAAGGATATGCAGGGGCCCTTCCATAAAGACCACCATTCTTGTGCCTTTTATCAAGTGGCCTACGCCATGGTGATACCATCTGATTGAAAAAACCTCGGTACATTGGGACACTGGGACAGCAGAGACAGAAATAGTTCGCTTAAATACTGAATGACTTCAACACACTCTGGCAACATTATGAATTAATGACTGGCAGTGCCTTACTATAAACAGTGTTACTTTTTGATTGTATCATTCCTAATGTGGAAACATTTGTCGTACTGTCAGCTCCTTTAACTGTCATTTTTGAACTCTGCACCACTAAAACAAGCCTTTACGAGATTTAAATATATGAAATGAAACGATCTTGGCCATTTCTTTGAGCTCAAACAGCTCCAGTGCATGTGCCAAATGGACAGGAACATCTTCCCCACTTCAACACACCTCCTTCTTCCATCTAGAACGTGCCTTCAAGAGGAACCATTAAGTGTTTTTTAAAAAGCGCTCATCCACAAAAAAGGAACAAACAGAGGGGCTCTGGAGGAGGAGGGGGTACGCTGGAGAAAAGACGACATGAATGGGGCTGAAAGTTGGCCGTGGCGGATCAAAAAGACCAGGAATTATATGGGGCAAACTACATAAAGAGGCTTCTTAAAGGGGCAGTTTGTCATTTTTAAAAGTGTCTCTAGACCTATAATAATTATATCATTTAAAAGATACTTAAGAATGCCTATTGATTTGCAATACTGCCATACAGTGGATAGGTGGCTCACTTGGTTAAGTGGCAGAACTGAGCCCAGCTCTGTATGTTCTCCAAAAGACAAGCTATATGTACCCATTGTGTGTGTTTCAGCAGCAGGAGGGTGAAAGAAATAATGTGGGAAGCCAACTGTTGGGAAGAGGAAGGCATGCCCATGTTTTTATTGTAATTGCAATTCACTTCACAGGCAGCAGAGGGCTCTAAAAATGATTAAATGCTCCTTTAAGGCATTTCCTCAGGGTCCTCAGGGTTACAAAGGATACAGAGCCTATCCCAGGAACACTGAGCGTGAGGCGGGAATACACCCTGGATGGCACCATGCACACACATTTACACCCTCATTCATACATAGGGGCAATTTAGAGTTGCCAATCCACCCAATGGGAAGGGTTTTTGGGAAGTGGGAGGAAACCGGAGAACCTGGAGGAAACCCATGAGGACATGGTGAGGACATGGTGAGAACATGCGAAACTCAGCACTGACAGTAGCCCAAACTCAGAACCGCAAACCCAAGTTTCAGGATACTGTGATCTGTTGTGCAGTCGTCATGTTGTGACAACTTTTTATACCGTTCCACCCCTAACATAAAGCTTCAGTATGCCAGTATCAAGCTTCTTTTTGAGACTTTTTGAGACGTTCATCTCTGTATTGCCACATATTCAGCAAATGTTTTACACAGACGACATGACGTAAGGTGAAAAAAGGTGAAATTTAAATCAGGGAGTAGACAGACAGCTAAAGAATGCAATGGGAGTGGTGAAAAGTCCTCCACTGAGAGCAACAAAAGCAGGATATAGCAAGTAAAAGCTGGTTTATACTTCTGTGTTTAGGTGTATTTGCATTATGACGCAGAGAGCGGGTTTGTAAGTGGGGTGTACCGAGATGGGTTGATGTGCAGTCCTCCAAAATCCAAACGCGTCATAAGTCTCTTTTGTGCGTCGTCCAGCCTTCTGGCGAATGCTGATTGGGTGACATGGGGAGGTGTGTCCGGTTGTGGTTGTGTACACGGAAACTTCGTGACAAGACTTTATGCACGTCTATTCCACATTTTATCAAGGGTTATAGAATATATATAGAATATAATTCTTTAATCTGACTGCAAACATGAAATCGCACCGAGGCAGCACTATAGTGAGTGCAAAGCCTCTGAAAAGTGCTGATGTGCAGCAATATAAGAGAGAAGGGTTAAGAGCTCTGCAAGGGAGCCTGGCATGTAATGCATGCTCACACATAACTTCTACACCATATATAAATATAAATATTGATATAAAGTGTTAATGCACGATATCCACACTTTTTCCGCAGAGAAAAATATGTAAAAATCACAAAAAAGCCTAAGGTGTGTACTGCCAGGGCGGATATACTTTGCTGAAAAGCTTCTTCTGTACATCGTTTACAGCTGCATACATACACACATACAAATTAATAACGTCAAAAAACACAACTGGTCTCTCATACACACATACCCAAGTGATGTTTGCATTGTTCTCACATAGTAGATACTACGATCTAAGCACATCCAACAATAGCCCCAAACAAAACGTCCACAAACTCTCCATCAAACCACAGCTCCCAACCCTTACAAACAAACTTTAAACACTCCCTTTCTCTTTCACACACACACACATGCTCATACACACACATGCATACTTTAGGCTTGCCTTTCGTTCCTTATTTCCATCTCAAAAGTAAACAGGATTAGAAATGGCTCAATGAAGCGTTGCCGCATCTTTAAAAGAGACAAAAGCATCGAATCAAGGGCCTGCAAGTCCAGACATGGGGCTAAACTCCAAACACACTCATCCTTCCTTGCTTTCATAAAGAAATGAATTTAAAAAACAGCTTTGCACATTAAGCTTTGGCCTAGAGCAAGGCAAGAAAAGGAGAAAAAAAAATTTCTGCGCTCTTCGTTCAAGGCTAGAGCTAATAATTACAATGCCGCAGGACGTATAAACATCTTACGTGTTCGTTAAGAGAGATATATCTCTGAAAACTGAACCCAAAGGGATGTTTGGATTACATGAGCGACGATGAGCTCCTTTGCGTAAATATTTGGAGTTTCTCTCATTCCGAGAACAGCGCTGTTGGATCAGACTACGTCCAACGACTAGTTGTTTTCTAGGAGAAGTGTAGCAGAGTTTAAATGACGGTTTCATTCCATCATTTAGAAAAATGAATACTATTTCTGTCAAAATATAGCTCTCAAATAAGATTATGTGATTCTCCATAAACATATATACATATATATATTTTTTTCAAAAGTTGATTATATTTGCTAGGGCAATTAGACGAGTTTGTCCTCATCCCAAATGTCCAACTAAATTCCTGCTATAATTTCCAATACTGCTTCTGTTCACACTCTCGGTTTTTTTAGATACTTGTGTTAAAGTGTTTTCACGCCCGAATACTCGAGTCAGCACTCAGGACCAATTCGGTGCAGGGCTCTTAATCGCAGGTTTGCTTTCACACTGAAGAATTCCTTCCAAATAATTGATCCATTACATACTTCCATATGTCACTTTTGCATGGCATGTCATCATGCATGAATACCTACAAATGAGGAGCCGTTTTCATATAATTAAGTAATACTGCACGAGCAAGGGTGCGGTTCTACTGAATATAATCTATCTAATATCAGCATGGCTGTGATTCGGCCGCCGGTAATCACAGCTGTGTTGCTATGCAGTATAACAAATGACTGCGAGTGCAATATTGTTTTTATAAAACAGTTTCATAAATAAGAAATTAACACTGAAAGAAAATTGATCCCGAAGAAGCCACACTTATGGATAGTCCATCGGTTAGCTGGCTAGCTAGCTCACAATGATTTGTACATAGCTGTTAAAGGTGCTTCTGGTGAAATTGGCTCCCCTTCTTCCTTTTTATCTTCATCTGACGTCCGAAGTTACATGCATGAAAAATGTATCGTTTGCCACGTCCGCTGATGATGTCACAAACTCTACTGTAGTAACAGTTTCAGTGGGACTCAGTGAAACATCCCAGTGCAGTGTGGTTATATGAATTATAGGCAATCTTGGAATGCCGCTGGTCCAATCAAATTAGTGGACCAGAACTAACTGTTGTATAAGACGATTTTTAGCTGGGCAGACCAGCATGAGACATGTGTTTGTCATGATGCTCTCAGTGCAAGCACTCGCACTACAAAGGCAATCTAATTATAATGCTCCAGTCCTAAGAAAGAAAGGCGTTCCGTCTCCTCCGCTGACCATAGCAACCCTTTTCCCGCCATCACGAAATTTGAAAACAACAAATAACCTGCCAAGTTGAAACAATCACTTTACTCTTCATGCAGAGCTTTGAGCAGCTCAGCTGAAGCGAACCCCAGACCATCGTTTTCAAGAGGACCAGTGATGGGTTCTCTGGACCCCTCAGGGCTCGAAAACAGCTTTCACACTTCACCAAATGTACCACATTCTTGGGGCAAATGGCCCAGAAAAAATACAAGTTTGAAAAGAACCTTAGTCTAGTCCCAGTAAATTGCTGTTTCATTCCTGGAATTATGACTTTCACTCACACTTCAGGCCATTTCAACTAATCATTCCAGTGTAAAACTGCATATGTGAAATACAGTATGGAAAATCCTGACATACAGTCACTGGCTCCCTCCAATGCGCACACACACACACAAATAAAAACGAATGATTATGAGAAAATTTCCTTCACCACTCCTTCCATCCTTCATACTTTTTTCTTTTTTTGTGAGAAACTGACCAACTGATCACTTGAAATTTATGTGTAAAAATACAAAATATAAAAAAAATGATTAAAACAAATAAATAAATGAATAAATAAATGAAAAAATTAATAGATAAATAAATAAATAGTAATTTCAGAAGGTTATACTTAACACAGTACTTGTGTTCAGACTCATTCTGTCTCTCTCTCCTCACAGTGGAATCTGCTTGTACAGATGCGTGCACGTACACACACACACACACACACACAGATCTGCTTTCTGTTCCCTGTGGGTGCCTCGATCAGTCCATGCCAAGCTTGATACCACCATGTGCTTTATCAGTGAGCAAACACAAATGTTCCCTATGTCTCCACTATTGGAGGTGGGTGGGAGAATGTGTGTGTGTGTATGTGTGTGTGTGTGTGTGTGTATGTGGGTAGGTAGGTGGGTGTGTTTGCATTCCATGAGTGGTCTTACCTTCTCCAGAAGTGGCAGGCACTGGGGCACTTTGCTCTCTGGACTCTCCAGCTTAACAATGCTGATGAAGAAGCTTTCTTGCCGCTCATCCTCACTGGTGTTACACAGAGACAGCGGGTGAGACTGCAGAGAGAGAGAGAGAGAGAGAGAGAGAGAGACAGAAAGAGAGAGACAGACATAAAGTGAGAGAGACAGAGAGAAGGGATGGTATTTCATTATGTACTAAACAAATGCAAAATGATTGCCAACATATCAATAAAACTAGGAAATGTTTTTTTTAAAAACCAAAATTAACCAAATTCGCTGCATTAATTATTATGTCAATGGAAGGGCCACACAAGCATAGTAAGACAAATGTCTGTGTGTGTGTGTGTGTGTGTTCCTCTGTTAATGGCAAAGAATGTGACACATGGCTCTTCCTGTATATGTGGGTGCACATTTGATTAATAGCTACATTCAAAAGATCAAAAGTGGTAGGAGAAATCAGTCTCCACTCAACAGCCATAAAAATGTCAGGTGCTACATCTAACACACAAAAGCATCTAACCTCAAAATCCCTAAATTGCTATTAAAACAAGCTATAGATACAGTGAAGAAAGTTATTTATTCTTGAACAGACTGGACATCCACAGAAATCAAATTCTGTGTTTTTACGGAGATGCAAAGAAAATCATTTAACTGAGTAGCTAGCAAATGGAAGGATTTGGACTGAATTGGTAATCAAGAATGAGACATAAATTCATGTTAATGTTCTACAAATGGCTAGCAGTGAAGTCGAGAGCTCCTTAATCTCCTTAAGAACACAAAACATGGCCACCAGTCATGTGACAGGAAAACATTAATCTGAGATTATCTTGTGTCTGCTATTTCATGCTAATCTCAGATCAGTTTTTTTTCCTGCTAATTCACATTAATTTGAGATCTGTTTGTTTGTGCTCATTTATGCTAATCAGTTTGTGTTTGCTATTTCATGCTAATCTGAGATCAGACAGTGTTTGCTAATTTATGCTAATCTGAGATCAGTTTTGGTGTTTGCTTTTTCATGCTAATCTGAGATAGATGGTGTTTTCTGATTCACATTAGTTTGAGATCAAGTTGTGTTTGCTAAGTAATGCTAATCTGGGATCAGTTTGTGCTTGCTAAGTCATGCAAATCTGAGGTCAACTTTGGTCGTTTCCTAATTCATACCCATCTTCTAAAGGCTGCGTCTGGTACATCAACCTAAATGGTCTAGAGAGATGATTAAATGGCCAGGACCACAAAATGCTATTAAATATCACATAAAGCTCCACCAAAAAGCCATATTTCTTAACCCTGGCATGAGTCACCTTAAGGAACACCATGGAATCCTGTACTTTCCACCCAACATAAATCTCCTCCAAATCCTTTGTAAAAACTCCAGGAAGGAGTCTTCACCAGGGCTTAACCTAACTACCCTCAGCCTAATGTGGTAGGCCAAAGGATGGGGAGCAGAGCAAGGGGAGTTCCCCTGACCTCAGTCAGAAATCTCTAAAACCAAAATGCCCAAGCATGACATCAGTAGTGGGCGAAACTTGTCAGAAAGTATGACATTATTTGGAACATGCAGCTGGTGCTGTCAATGGAACCAGTGGAAGATAATGGTTATAAAATTTGGAGGAAGTGGTGAAATAAAACAGAACCTGGTAGAAGGAAGGATGTCTGGTACCATGATGCAGACCTTCTGAGGAGCAAACTGAGTGATGTAAACTGTCACGGATTTATAGTAGAGGCAATGGACTTGAATGTGGATTATAATGTATTCAGAAAAGCCAGTGGAAAATGAGCTAAGAAAGTGTGAATGTGGGAATGGTCAAGAATCAAGAAAAAGATACTAGCCAATCCTGTCGAGTATATTACCATCATCATCATCATCATCATCATCATCTTCATCATCCCTTTAGTATGTTTATGCAGATGACAGCATACATTTAATATCTGGGCAGTAATTCTCAAGGCTAAGAGGATTTCAAAGGTATTACATCTGATTTCAGTGCTTCTCATTACTTAGATCTGGATGTTTCACACTTTTCAGCAACTGCCAATCTTTTTATTTATTTATTTATTTTATTTTATTTTTGCACACAGATTGTGACCTTTCAATGACAAAGATCTAATGCCTGTCTCAGCTAGATTGGATTTGGAACTAATTCAGAGAAAGTAAATATAACTTTGCATTTTCTCATGAGGACTTGCAGAATTAATCATTTTTCATTAGCTTCTCCCAAAGGCAGGGGCCTTCAACATTCAAGTGAAGACCATGTGATGATGCCTTTACGAAGCCAATCATTCTCTTTATTGCACAACATGCCAATTTCTCTTACAGTCAAACGGAGGGGTCAGGGAACCGAAAATTACAGTCTCAATTTTAACAAGGAGCCCAAATTCAGTACTTGTGGAAAGAGTGATATTTGTCAGGCTTCTCCCAAAGACAGAGGCCTTAATCATCCAAATGGAGATTGGTTATGAGTCTATTTCAAAGCTCACCATTATCTTTATTGCGTACCATTAAGTGGACTTGAGAAAAGCTTCATGATCTCAGAGTTTGTTTGAGAAGGAATCACAACCAGGGGGCCTGGGAACTGAAAATCACAGCCTTGATTTCAACAGGGAACCCAGATTGAACTGCAAGATGTGCATACAGTCACCACCCAGAATGTTGACAGCCTGAATGATGACAGTCAGTTCTGGCTGTCTGTCTCTGCTGGAGAGTGGACGAGATGTCCCCATCCTGCGCCTTTGTACTCGCGATTAAAAGCATTCCACCGCCGCCGTAGTTGGCCAACTAAAAATAGAACAAAAAAAGTCTTGACAGCCTCAAAAACAAACAGCAGTGCAGAGAGCAGGGAAAAATAAATAGTGGCTGTGGTGAGAAGTCAATAATTTTTTTTCCCCTCCCAGTTTTGCCCTACGGGTCTCCTTTTGTCCTGTGCCAGAAGTGGGGCCAGTTCATGTGCTGCCAATTCAGCTAAGATGCAAGAGTCACTCGCTTTGTCATCCTTGATCTGTCTATTTCTCCATCCCCTAGGCCTTAGATCATCCTCCACCCTTCAATTTACTTCCATTCAAAGCTCACAGATGGAAAGGGCTTCTCCAAAGGCTTCTGTTTCTGAGGTTACAAATGTTGTCTCTGTGACAAATTGGCCACTTCCATGCTTCACAACTGATTTGACCAAATCCAGCATGTACATAGACACAGATATCAGTGTCTAGTGTTTCATTAATTTAGACAAATGAATAACTATATGCAGAAAGCATAAATGCTGGTGGAGGCAGTTTGAGCATTTTAACAAGAGGAGGGGGTTTAGGGAGTGATTGACAGGAAACTGGGGTCAGGGAGGCCCTTTATCCCCATTTCAAAGGCTTCACCCCCTGAGGGCCAGAGACTCAGCCAAGTCTAGTATGTGTCAGGAAAGAATTCCGTTCCCCAAATCCCGCGCCCAGACCTCTCTCACTCTCTCTGCTCTTTCCAACAGCACCAAAATACTTGGCCAGCAGCCGGCGTGTTGTTCCGACCCAGTTTCCCGTGACAACTGTCTCTCTCACTGTGTGCGTATGTGCATCTGTGTGTATGTCTGTGAGACTTCGCTCAGCGCGTCTAATCCAAACAGCACTGTTATGCTCTACAGAATCCTGCCAAGCTTCTCTTTCACACACAAACACTCACGTCTGTGTGAAACACATCCTGGGCTTGTTTTCTTGGTAAGACAGGTGCTAACTCTTGCATATGAACATTTCAGAAGACAGGCATTGGGAGACTGTGGGTTTGAATCCTGACAATGCATGAGATTAGAATTGGTCCCGCTCTCTGGGTGGAAAGCATGGCATTACTCTCCTGTCAGTTGACACTAGCTAATTGTGGGCGTCTGTAAACTCTGTTAAAGAGTTTCCTTCAAGTGCATTCAGCTGCTCTGTGATGCTGCATGAGCAGCCAAGTTCACCTTAAAAAATTTCCTTTATTATTTACCAAAATCTCAGAGGCCCTAACCACAATGCCCATCCATAAGCATAAAAGTATGGTAGCTTTTGGTGTAAGTGGTTCTTCCTGTGGCAAATCAAATCAAATATGCTGTGAAGGAAAACATACTAAGTTCATGAACTTAGCTGCATGTCTTCATGGAAATAGTCAGAGGATTTGTGACTAAAGTTGAATTTCTTACTATTTTTTATTATATTATATTATAATATAATTATATTATATATGGAAGAGGCATTTTGTTTAATGAAATACCTAGATTTTGTCCATAGTGAAAGTTCCCAGTGTGTCTTTTTAAAGACACAGAAAATGTCTCTGCTAAGTCAGCCTTAGGCCAATATTTCTAGGATAACAAAATACAAAGCTTAAATTCTTACACTTCTCAGAGATTTTCTTTTAAAAGAAAATTGTAATCCCAGGAGACACTCAAAAGGGGATTTCAAATTAACTAGGTTTCAGAGCACAGAATTCCTCCTTGCTAGCAGTTGGCTTAGCTGCTGTTTTCTTGATAGCTATCAAAATCGTAGCTATTATCTCGTGTTTACCAAGTTATCAGCAATGACAATATAAGACATGCTAAGTGTTTTTCCATCTCTACAGTCATAGAACACAAAGACACCCCACTCAGATTCACTCATAGAAACATGCATACATTCTATCAAGTCCAGACAATGCTGTAAAATGCTGTAAAGCTAGCTAGAATAATTAGATTTAAAAGTTCCACAGTCATTATTGCTGCTGAAGCTAACTTTTTTTTTCCCCCCACAAAGTGTAAGTGTATCACAAAGTGGAGTCACTCCTGAAGTCTGTGGATCCAAACCTGCTCCCAGGTAGAGAACTGGTACAAGGTGTGTTTTGAAGAAACCAATACAGTGTGTGTGTGTGTGTGTGTGTTCAGAGGGAAATGAAGGACATTACAGCACTGCTGCTGTCAAAACAGCAGTGGAATCACATTTCACCTCCATCCTTTAGTACCCCATCCACTGAGACAGAGAAGTGAAGGGGAAAAAACGCACAATCTGCCGAGAAATTGATACTATAATGACTGCGGAGCAATTACTGCACGACCCGAGAAAGAGAGAGAGATGGAGAGAGAGAAATGGAGAGAGAGACGTCGGATTGTCTGTGGAGTCAATGAGGAGGATTTGGAGGTATTGTGGCAGTTTCCGAGAAGCGAAGCAGCAGGCCAGGGGGGCGTATCAGGGCAGACAGAAAGGAAGCCTCTGTAATCTCACCCACTGAGAAGCATGTTAAATAACTTTGCATGCAGAGCCAGAGGATACCCCATTAGCAGCAAATTACTGAACCCTAAGTGCAAAAATTACAGAACTTTTTAAACGCACAACTGTAACCCAATCATGCTTTAAACGGTCTTCTATTCTCAATCTTCTTAGCCTGTAATTCTGCTGGTCAATCTTACTGTTTAGAAAGATTACTGGATCTGCTTTAGATGTGGGTGAAGGTAATGTTTACTGAAGTGAGTAGGTCATGCAACTGATCCTGGGTCAGTCAAAAGTATCAGTATCAGTTAAATATAAATACTACGGATATTTGTTATGAGTATTAAATTCTTCTTCCGGGGTGGAGCAGTATAAATAATTCCCAGGATGCTTACTGTACAACCCTAAATCACCAACTTCATATCTTCTTTGGGTATGTGACTATATCTGGTAACTTCATTTTCAAAGATTTTCAAACGATTTGACAAACTAAGACATTAAATTATATATATCTCTGGAGCAGATGTGCAAGTATTATACTGTCTGCTTAGAGAAACTTCTAGAATATGCTTTTTTAAAAAAAAAAAAAAAAAAAAATGTTGTGGATCAGTTATGATGCAGCACCAGTAAAAGCTTGGATAGACTTTAATGGATCCATTTTTCATTTTGTAAATGTGAAAGTTTTTTTTTTTTTAAATGAGTAACACCATTGACACCAACACAGCATGACATTTTAAACTAAGAGCTATAAGCAAACTGTATTAACTAAATACCAGACAGTTGGACTTAGTCTGGGCTCTCAGTATTAGTTCTTCCTGATTTAATATTTTTCACATAATAAGTTTTTAAAAAAGATTTTCTTGCATTTTTAAAGGGCCAGTCTCTGTTTGGGTAACACCACTGACAAAATCAGGGGATACACTTTTTAGACTTTTTCATATTCTACTAAAAATGTGATTTTAATTCTTACAGTTTGTGTACATTGTTTGTACAATAAATTATTAAAAATGAAAAAAATTATTGTTTATACCTTTGTCAGGTGACAGGGTGACATTGATTTTTTTTTACACGTTTCACTTTTCTTTCACACCAAAACTATTTTAAATGTAAAAAAAGAAAAAAAAGCAGTGCATGTAATTATAACATATACATTTATATAACTGGAGCATTTATCAGTGAAGTTGCACTACAACGGCCCGGTCATACAGGTATACCCTAACACGTCTAACTGCTACACACACCGCACCCAGCAGAGGGGGTAATGTTCTTTAGGGCATACACACTCACACATGTTTGTCAGAGAGGGAAAGACCACAGACATGCTTTACTGCACCAGTGACCTGCCAGAATCCCTATGTGAAAGTGAAACAGCATAAACACACACACGCACACACACAACCACACCACATACTCTGGGAGGATCATCCTGTTAGTGCCACTCTCTTACTCTTCCAGCTTTAACAGGACTAGTAAGGTATTCTACAAGCTCTAAAGACTAAAGGTTGAGCATATTGATTGACCTTTGACTCCTGACCCAGGAAGAAGTCGACAGTCTCTCTGTAGAATGTAATTAACCCTGATGTCAATAACGTTTGTCCAAGAGGTATGGTGGGTCACTGTGTCTCATTTGTTTCGCAGTGCTGCCAAATCCTGCACACCTCACACCTCACTCTCATATAAGCGTGCACACACACACACACACATTTGCATGCACACACATTTTGCTAGTGATCTCCATTTCAAAGATGAGGATGAGGATAAACAGAGGCTTCCTCTGTGCTAACAGGAGCACACCTTCTTACTTCAGTGTTTGTTTCTCTTTCATTGATTCCTCTCATTTTCCCTGTTACGCTAGCCATGTCTCAATTCCAGCTTCTCTTTACCTCTCTAGCTGTTTAAAGCATTTGGTAGACAGTGTAATTTTTTAAAGTTTATTTTTAGGTCTCCTATCTGTGATGTGCCAATCAGGAGTTGCTCCATTTCTCACTGTGTGACAGAACTATGAGAAAATAATATATGAGGGATAAATTCTGAAGCGGGAGATGCAAGCCTGACAAAGCCATGGCTAAATTGAACCAAGATGAACATAACTGGCTATTCCTCTCTACCCTGACAATTAGAGCAACAACAGCCATAAGTGATAACAATAAATATCTTGTTCTGCAGATATTCCACAACATTAATCATTACTACAAATGGATAAAAATTATGATGTGCCATTCTTTAATAAATAAAAAAAATGTCAATACTGGTAAATTGCTTTGGTATAAGAGGAATAAAACATGTGACATGATATCACAGGAAAATAATTCACTTCAGGGAGGTACCAATAACTTTGCTTTGTGTCGGACCGTGTCCCACCACCCTGTCGTTGATTATTTTCCTATAACAGCACAGCCTGAAGAGTTTTATTCCTTATATCCTTATACAACAAATTCCATGGACATGTTAAATTGGATTTCATGTGTGTATGAGACAACATATAGGATAGGTTTGTTGCTTGTGTAAAATAAAATCCGGAGAATTCTCAGTGTGGGTAGGAAGCTAACTAGCTAACTCTCACCTATCTTGTTACTATAACAACCATTGTGAATGTGCAAGGACTGTGATTACCGTCTGAACAAACAAATCATATTACATGATCACTTGTACATTGCAATAAATCTGATTTTACCCTGTTATGTGAACGAAGCCATACACAACCATCACTCATCACCTCTCTTAAGAGGTTTCATTGCTTTCATTAGCAATGTGTGTGTGGGTGAGTGTGTTTAGGGGAAACTCCTGTCTATCTTCTAGCCTTTGTGGATGGATCAGGCTGAAGCTGAGCACCAGTCGCCTTGCTGTATCTCTCACTGTTGCTTTCCAGTCTGCATGTGCGCCTCATTGCCTTGCCTTTCACTACTCGTAGGATGACTGGAGCTTTGCCACTAGAGATTGCAGAGGAGCAATCTCTGTCTTTCTCTCGCCACCCAGACACACACACACACACACACAAACACACATACACACCAGCCCCTACACCCCCGTGATGGCGCCACACTGACCCGTACCCACATTGCGATGCACCCGCTACCCCCACATCGCGAGTTTTTCATTTCTTCTATGAAAGAGACACCCGGTCCACCAGCACTAGCTCACACACACACACACACACACACACACACAGACACACGCTTATTCCAATTCAGGCTCATGTCGACATTCCATCAGGGGCTAGAATAATGAGTTTTGCATAGTGTCAAGCCTCTGGGGGAACTTCATTGATGAAAACTATGTTGTTTCAGCTGCAAATGGGGTTATTTGAGAACACCATCCAGCGAGTGAACGCTGAGCGCTAACGCTAATGTTTGGAAAATGGGCACTAAGGAAAACGATCAGCTTTCATGTTAGGGAGATCCCACTATCTTCCTGAGCTTGCAATTCCAAATGAATAGCACAGAAATCAACGCTAACAGCTGTGGCCTGGTATTATGAAGTTCAGCTACAGATGTAACTGCAGCAATCAGGACTGATTTACGCAGTTGTAATGATCGGTATACTGGTGATACTCATTCATGTGATCTAATGCATAATGCAGCTTTAGCAGGTTAGCTCTGACGGAATTCTCCGTGAGGATAGCTTCGGAAAAATTAAACAAGGTAGCATTTTGTAGTGGGAAACAGTTGTGCAACGCCAGCACTATATCAACAACCTTTTTTTGTGAATGAAGGAATGCTCTGTCCTTTATTTCTCTCACTTCCTGTTGTTGTTTCTCTATGTCCTGTTGCTAAAACTAATCAAGGGAGAGGACACATGTGGACACACGCATATAAACATACACATTTAAAAGGCCACATCAAGGAAGGACGTTTTATTGTTGTTTCTTTTCCGAGCGTAAACATTACCGGTTCATACAAACCGGTGCCATGACAACACACACCACATGATCCCTAAGCACCAATCAATTACAGGGAAAGCTAAACAAGCAGCCAATTAAAACCTAAACTTCCCACAAGCGGAGTTGCAAAAACAAACCTTACATCTTAGCGCATTTACCAACAGCATTATCTTTCTAAACTTCTTATTTTTGGGATTGTAAACATACACACGAGACCAAACAAAATACAGCCAGTCGCATCGGATTACCAGCGGAGGCCGCAGCGCTTAAAAAAGTTCCTTCCATAAGATCGCAGACGTCAATGAAAGGCCCCGGCATCAGAAGCCAATAAACAAACAGCGCACAAGTGAGTTTAGTAAAAGCTCCATGCGGCACCAGATACTCTTTAAGAGGGTTATGAAGGCTGTGGAGTTCTTGGGTGCTTCCATTTAAAGGTGTGTTCATATAGTGGTATGATAGTATACCACAAATAGTTATACTCTTATCCTTTACCAGTATCAATAATGACATCAGAAAAAAAATTCCTATTATTCCATTAACACATAATCAGATTTTACATGAAACGACATGAAAGTTTTTTTAAAATAAGTTTTACTTCTGACTGAGAACAAATTTGATCTTCCAAAGCAGAATCCTTCAGCATAAAGATATCATCATAGACATCATCGATAAATGTTTTACAATAAACAAAGACAAAGGTAAAAGAAAAACAAAGGTAAATGTTTTATTGCCTTTAGATCTTTATTTTGTTAGAAGATGCTCAAAGGAAGCTGTAGAATGGAGAATATTTGCTCCATGTAGTTCCCTTGTCCGACAATAATCTTGTCATGACTGTAAAATTTCACTGCCTCCAACCACCTGACTTTACTAGTTCTTAGTTCCAGAAACCTCACTCTCACACTCACTTTTGGTAACCGCTTTATCCTGATCAGGGTCGCTGTGGCTCCAGAGCTTATCTTGGGAACGCTGCCACCAGTTCATCGCAGGGCAACATGTATACACACACACAGACACACTCATTCACACCTAGAGGCAATTTATGTTAGCCCATCCAATGTTTTTGGGAGGTAAGAGGAAACCAAAGAACCCAGAAGAAACCCACACAGACCCAGGGATCAGAAACCTACCAGCCAAAAAATTCAGAGGCTAACCAAGCTCATTAATTACATGTACTCTTCTATGACATGTACTGTAGCCCTCTTTAGAAATGCAAAGCAGATCTCATGATCGACTGTAAAACATAATATTGGGTTGTACAGCTGTAATACCATCAATTTTTCATGCTACTTCCCTTCATAAGTCAAATTAGGGAAAGAACTGTTCAGAGTCTCAGGTTAATTGAATGAATCCAAGAAAGAAGCTGATGAATTCCAATGAAATTATGAACTGGACTGCAACTGCATGAACTTGTAACCCTATGCTAACCCTTGCTGCAGTGGGGTTTGGAGTATATGGGGTTATCACCCAGAGTGATCCAAAAGTCCTTTAACCCTGTTGGTCACAAGGGAGGGAAGGGGAGAAAGAGGGAGAGAGAGAGAGTTAAAAGAAGAGAGGAGAGGAGGGGAGGATGGAGTGGAAGGGTAGCAGTTGCAGGGTCCATGGCATACAGCCAGAGAGAAAGAGAGAGAGATCCTCCTGGAATGCCATGGAAAAACGAGAGGCAGGAATGTTGACTCCTCTCAGCAGTATAAACATCGCCAGCCTGCAGAATGCTGCCGCTCTGCTTTGAAGTTACTGATCCGCCTCTATATCTTTCGCTCATTCCCTTTCTCTCTCTCTCTCTCTTCCTCTCCATCTATCTCTCCCCTGTTTCCTTGTTTCTTAATCTGTTCATTTTGCCACATTGATCTTCAGAAATGATAACAAGAGAAAAGAATCCACTCTGTATTAGTGTCACACAGCTGGGGCTTTAGAAAGATTGCATAAGAGTATTTGAGTTATATACACACACACACACACACACACTCACACATACAGACACACACGCACGCATACATGCACACACGAATGAATATACACTTGTACTTGTTTCTCATGCACAGTTAGGATCTGTGTTTAGTGAGGGCAGGAGTTTACAGAGACTAGACAAATGCAATCAAACTCTATCTCTCTCTGTCTTTTTCTATCTGATATGAGACATCCCTCTGTACACTGGTGGATATCACTTCAATGTCAACACACAACAACATTAGACTCTGTAACACAGTACAGGCAAACACTGTAGAGTAACAGGGTTTCTATTCACTTTATTTTCACACGTCGTCTATATAGTTTGTGACTTCATGCTCAGGATATGCTGATATGTTTACCTTTTTTTAAAAAAAATGATATAAACATGGATAGAGTTATATTTATTGGCTAGCTACCTGCAGGCTAATGTTTCTGCATGTTAGCTCTTTTCTGATGTAACTGATTGAGTCTTATAGCAGAGTCTTATTGATTTTCTTATACCAAAAAGAAAATGTGCTGCACCTAGTATACCATTTGCTCTAAGATTTTGTTACTTAAAGTAGCTTGCAACATTAATTTGTCTGAAAAATGTATGCTAACTAGGAAAAGTGATATGGATCACAAGTGCATTTCAGTTGTTATCAAACTAACATCAACAAACGGTTTCTTTCATTCTGACAATGCAAGCAAATATATTTATTATTTACAGCTTTTGACACATTTAATAATGGTACTATTACCAATGTAAGCTGTCAATAACATTAACCCAAGCTAGCTGGCTATCTAGAGCAATATAAGTGCAGAGTGATACAGGGGTGGAAAATCACTAACCTAGGTGTCTGGAACAAGCAGATATTAATTATGCAGGCTATCAATTTTACATTCATAGTTGCCTGGTGGACAAGAACGTTCAGTAGGCTGTTGATATAACAGTCACCTGCATTTTTACTTTACTCATCCAACAACTAGAGAAGGAAAAACCTCTCCTCCCTATTGACTTTCGCAGAAGTAATCTATTGCTTTGATATGCCTCTTTAAAATGTAACACGCTCCGGTTCACATATTTCTTGGAGGCAGAATGCATATAACTGTTATACTTATGAATTAAATTATGTTAGCTGCCACATTTTAGCCTATGTAACTGGGCCTCCAGGCAAGCATAACATGGGACAGGGCAAGCACCTTGGACCGTTCCCTCCCTGGTGGGCCAGCCAATGAACTTATGATTAGTCCACCACTGTATTAGTGCTTTGTTGTATCCTTTGAGGCAGGTAGGTCATATCTGCTGACTGTGTATTTGCCCTCTTCCCACCCCAATCAATATGTCTCCGCGTCCACACCTGTCCACACAAAGCTCACTGAGGCCATCGGGAAGTGTCTCAACTCAGACCTGTCTGACAGACTGCTTAATTGGTCTTAAGATTAAGGGACTGAGTCAGCTCCACCTGCTAAACTGAGACTAAAACACTCATTACATGCAATTACCAAAGCCATTTAAATCCTAGTCTCTGTACACTTCTATATGACTGCCTCTAGATAGGTAATACAGATAGACAACTGTATGTACTGCGGACTGTATGTTGTAAGATATAAGATATCTCACGTGCACATGCTCTGTTTAGGTAATGGTCCTACACGGACACAGATGAGGACAGCTGCAGAAATACTGGACGCACACCAATTACAAGAGGGCTTCTATTTTCACGGCCTGGTGCCACCTCTGTTGAATCAGAGGCTTAGGCGCCAGCCAGGGTGGAGGGGTTGGGGGGTTAGGAGTACAAGCAAATGAAAGAAGAAAAGAGAAAAGAGAATGCTCTCGATCTCCGTTTGTCCTGCTGGCTTCTTTGGCCTCATTTCCTAAACCCCATCAGAGCAAACGGGAAAGCCATCGTCCCGAAAAAAAAAAACCCCTAAAAACCCTGCGTGCAAGTGCGCGCCGCTCGTTTCCCCCATTGCTCCTCTTTAAAGTATATTTTTGACATAATTACAGAAGAGCACAAAACGTCTTGAGTCATCCTGAAGGCCTACACTACACACACACACACACACAAGCCTCTCTGCTTCTACCACAAGGGCTGCCTTTCTGTGCCACTTTTCTCCCAAATCTCTTGCTTTTTTCACCCCTCCCTCCTGTTTTCTCCTTGGGCGTTTGGGCCACAAACAACAGAAGAAGCAACAAACAGGTCTGCTCTTCAGCATTCCGGCTCGCTTTATATATAATTGTGGTGCACTTTATATATAAACAGAAGCTGGATCCCAGCCTAAATCCTCCAGGGACAGACTGGTTTATCTTGTGGACAATGCCAGAACGTGGAACCCCCCAAAATGGCCTGGCGTCCCCGCTGATAAAAGACTCGGTATAAACCTCGGCGCTCCGTCGCTGGGCTGAGACGTGTGTTTTTCCGGAGATGAGATTCCTGGCACAGTAGCAGAAGCAGACACAGGCCTCATGTTTTGAGCACCGTTTTATTGGCACATTGCTCCCGGAACGGATTGGAAATCATTTTCCTCCTTCATGACATATGGAGGAGTGAGAGAGAGAGAGAAAGAGAAAGCGAAAAAAAGTCCAATGAGAGTTTCATGGGGCTCCTTAACATATTTCCTGCAGGCATATTTATTTCAATCTCCTCTTCTTCAAAGGGCTCCTCTCTACCGTACACCATCAATTGGCCGTTCAAAGATCAGAGCTGTCTGAACACCAACGCAGGTTCAGGAAACTTTTTTTTCAGAATCTACAGAATCAACAAACAATGTGTCCATCTCATTTGAAATTGTTAGGAAGACAATATGTGCTCTTAAATGGCCTTCCCGTGAGCCGTTGGGAAATTGTTCCAGGTTATTTGATTCAATGATCGCAAGCCATTGGAAGGTCGAGAGGTCTCCATTTTTGTGCAGATTACTTGCGCAGATATGCAAGGTTGTTTGGAGATCAGCAGTTCCTGGAATTCTGTGTCTAGCAGCTTCACTGCAGTGACATCTGGCTTCAATGCCATTCCTCTTTGGAACAGTGCAAGAGAATTGGCTGATCACTAAATTCACACCACAAAAAAAATCTAAGAGGGATCTTATCTGTCAAAAATGAGCTCATCGTAATGCAAACAGACTTATACTGAGAACATTATTTGGCCTGCCAGGATGATGCTAGTTCCAGGATGATGCTAGTTTGGTGCTCTGTTCAATAATACTGATGGACTATCAAGGTCAAATCTATAGAAAGTAGTTCATTTCAGGATTCTGCACAAGCTGTCTGTACTTGTTCTCAGGGCAACCATGTAAGAATAGACCACAACACAGTAGGAGCGGTACTTCTGACACTTGTTGCCCATGGAAACGTCAGTTGGGCAACCACACTGAGCTGCTGGTAGGAGTTTAAGGAATTCTGCATAATCATGGCTCCTGTTCCAGACCCTTGATGTTGTTTCTTCTTCCATTCTGTGGTTAAAAGTGGATCAAAGGTGCCAGTGTTAGTCAAGGCAGGGCTGTAAGTAATATCTCTTAGATAGAGGTTGATAAAAAAAAAACCTGTACAACCAAAGAATTTATAATCATCTGTCTTCCATCCGTGTCATATATAGTGGCCTCCAGATTGTAATTGGCACACTTCATTTAACTGAGTGAAAACGAATAAAAAAAGAATAACACATGCAGTATGTGATACTTTAAGCTCAATCATACAGGGACATTGTATTGAATATTTTGTGAGAGAAAATATTATTATACAAAAAGTAGTTCTAATGAGAATGATTTTTTTGTTCAAACAGAAATTAATAGTTCCTACTATTGTATGAGTGGAAACTTTTAATTATGGTGTGTAATGCTTATTTCATACAATCATTTTTGCTGTAAACTGGAACTAGGCTGCTGCTTTCTTACATCTTTTAGAGCCAAATAAAGAGCAACAACACACACATAAAGCCAATACACACACCTGCTATCTGAATGACTCAGACAGAAAATAAACATTGCATTATTAATTATAGTCATTATCTGGCAGATATGATCTGGCTGTCCATGAATACAGGTAATGCTGGGTCACAAGTTCAGAAGAAGTCCTGGCCTACAGCGAAAATTTTGCTTAACTAATCAGTCACTTTATGACAGCAGATAGTGCTGAGAGAAAAGTAGAGAATGACAGAAAGACAGACAGGAGGAAGAAGTGTCAGCCTGGGGCAACATGCAAAGGGCATTTTGCCAAAATGGTGCTTGACCCTTGACCCTGTCTCAGGGCGCAGCATTCAGGAATCAGACAAATGAAAGGTGAGGAGTGTGTTCATCTAGAGGTGACAGTTACTACCACAGTATCAGCTAATGCCCCGAGCCCTCAGGCCTCAAGTAGGGAGCCGGGATGGCTGCATGGGTCTGTATGCATGGTAGTCACCTCAATGGCAGAACAACTGATTGATTTATTTTAACTCTATTCTGGACCTCAAAGGTTATGGTTCAAAAGACGGAGGAGGAAAATGGATGGAATAAAAATACCTCGCTAAGACAAAAGGGACAGAACCTCTCCCCAATTCATGCACACCTGCGTACTGGAGTGAGAGAAAGAAGGAGAGAGTGGGGGGGGGGGGGGGGGGGACGAATTAGGAAGAGAAGAAAAAAAACAGAGAGAGGCAAGAATGAAAGGGAAGAGAATGTAAAATCTCTCCCAACATCATTTGGCATCATGGCCTACCATGGTTAATACCCACAGGAATGAAAGTGCTAGCAAGGGTTTTGGAGAAAATGCTGCAGTCTTTTGTTTCTCTTCCCTCTTTTTTTCTCTCACACCAGTACTGCCATGTGGGTGGGCTGCAAAATCCCATTCAGCTTTATTGCACACATGCATGCACACACACACACTCTCTCTTTCTCTCTCTTATAAGAGAGCCACAATTGTGGTTGAAATTTACTTTTGACTTTGTCAAGCTTTAAAAGAGTTGTTATGTTTTTTAGTGAAAGGCCAGCTATAAATGTAATTATAGGTTGTTTTCAATTCATATGAACATTTTATGTGGGTGGTGTAGTTGGTCACATGTAAAAAAAAAAAAAAAAACAATATAAAAGCAAGCAAGTAACACATGTTATAATACAGATACGAAAATCATATTTGGCACGTATAGTCTTTAAAGGGTCTACTTTTGGTAGTTTATAAAGATTTAGCTGCCACATTTATATCATCTTCAAAGGAGATGGAAACATGTACAGCCACAACTGTGACTTCTGGGATAGATATTGTTATATTAAAAATTGAATGTAAATATGAATGTTTTTATTTGTATTTCTACTTCACTAAAGATATTGTAAATATGTTTTAATCATTTTTAATCATTGGTTCAAACTGATGAACTTATGAATGTTTTAGAAAAGTCATACAGTTTGGGCTATAAAGCCATCTAAAGAGTAAAATCTGCATACTCATATAGCATCACCATATACTCATATAACTTAAAAAAAAAAAAAAAAAAATTAATGTTAACAGCTTCATGCACATTCTGGAAGGTCAAAGGTGGAACCATATCAATGGAATGTGCTCTTCCATGGAAATTGTTCAGGAAGAATAAAAGAGAAAGCTTAAACTAAAAAAGAAAGGAAAGGGTGACTTCCAATTAGCACAGTTGTCGAGTGGATACTCGGTCACTGCAAAACTAAAGATGCATGCCCGGAAACCTCATGGAAACACGTCTGAAGAGCTTATACTAGGTGAGAATAGCTGTTGGTTTTGGTCCCAGGAAAAACAATACACTTTTAAACACCAAATCATGATAACATTCTTGCTTACAATTCCATTCCTAAATATTGCACTTCATAAATGTAAAATCTTTGAGGTGCTTTAGCTGCCAGGTAAACCGTCACAACACACTGTGAGCCAAAAACAAAAGGGCTTTTGACACGACTGTTTACAAAGCCTATAAAAGTAAACAAATGCAACAAACCCATCTCCCATGATCGAATAGAAAAAGAGCTGCACCAAAAAAAAAAAGAAAACCTCCAAAATCCCCAACTGCATGGCTCAACTGATTAACGAAGCCAATGAACAAAAGAAGGGAGGGTCGGAGGAGAAGAAGGGATATTTCAATTGAGTATTCCAAAGACAAAGTTAGGGAAGCCTGCCATAATGAGTGACAGAGACAAGTTCTGTGTATTATGGCTGTATTTACTTTGCTTTTTGCTTTGCTTTTTTGTTTGAGCAAGAGGGATATTCAGCAGATTACTATTAAAGCACATGAGTCACGTTGCTTAAATACATGCCTTGTCAGGTCTGTGTGAACGTCTGTATTACGGTCAGGTCAAAAAATAGACACTCAAGAAGTAATTCCTAATTCATTCCTAAATGCATAAACTGTAAATTCCCCATGGACTATAGGAATATATTGCTTATCAGTTATATTATGGTGACATTTAACATGACAATTACTGATCACGAACTTCAAAATATTGACCCTACTCAATATTGAACTTCATTTAATTCAGAAAGCTATACCAGGACTGTCACATATATTCACAGGCCACAGAATGTATCTCTTTAAGTTATGTATATCGAATAGAAAGAGGAAAGTCAGTGACATTGATAAATAATTGTATTTTTACAGATTTTTTGCTAGCATGAGCTAGGTTGCTAACATGAGCTAGCCTTTAATAGCCAACACAAGCTAATCTGACAGAATTTCTGAGAGAATTTTTTCATAAATATTCATATTCTTCACTTTTAACACTAGCCAGAATAGAACAAGCTATACTGTCCAGACTTCTGACATAATTTTAAAGTCATATTCTTACACATTCACAATATTCACTGCTAACACTACCCAGATCACTAATACAAACTAACCTGATAGAAAGTCACACCCATAACTGTTCATAATTCACTTCTAACACTAGCCAGACAACTTATATAGGTTAATCTGACAGGTCGTCTGAGAGAAATTTCAAGCTATGTTCATATAACCTTCACTTCTAACACTAGCCAGATAGCTTATATAGGTTAATCTGACAGGACTTCTGAGAGAAATTTCAAGCTATATTCATATAACCTTCACTGCTAAAACTAGCCATATAGATAACACAAACTAATCTGACAGGATTTATAAGGCAATGCTCATATTCGTAAATGTTCATAATCTTCACTGCTAAAAATAGATAGATAGCTAACACAAGCAAATCTGACAGGATTTATGAGCGAATCTTCAAGTCATATTCATAAATGTTCACTGCTAACACTAGCCAGCTAGCTAGCACAAGCTAACCTGAGAGAAAGGACTGTGCCTTATAATTACAGACCACAGACGGTGTGTTTGAGAAATGTTAGATAAACAGAGGAAAGTTAGGGACATTCATATATGCACACATATTTTCATAGATTTTGTTGCTAACATGAGCTAACACGAGTTTAAATTCATATTCATAAAAGGTTAACTTCAGACACTAGCCATATAGCTAAAACAAGCTAACTTGCCAGGATTTCTAAGAGAATTTTCAAGTCATATTCATAAATGGTCATAAGCTCTACTGTAAACTTCAGCTGACAAAATATCTAAGCCTTTTCTATGGAGAGTTTCTTTGAGGTTCAATACGGTTTCAAATACAAGACCTACGATCTACAGTCTGACTCCTTATCTCTCACTCCAGGTGCTCACTCTACAAATATACACAGTATTTTTTAAATATAGTATACTGTTGTAAAATAATATATGAATATAATACTGTAATTTTGTAAACTGTGATAGGTTAGGCAGTTAGTGTGATACACCACAACCCTGACCAGGACAAAGCGGTTACTGTAAGCTGGAATGGATGAGTTATTCTGACATGAATATATTGGCATATTAAATATAAAAATCACCCATTAAAAAAAAAATCTCTGCAGTTCGGTTCAACTCAAGGATGTCTGTTGGGAATAATAATAACATCCCACAAGGCCAGGTTTAAATTTAACCTCACTAGAGGACTTTAGCTCTTACTAACAGAACCATTTGGGAATGGTTTGTATATACATTTATACCTACAAGTTTAATTCATCTTAAATTCTTCTTTTGGTTAATTTTACTCTTGTACTTGTTCTACCGATCATGTATATACACCGTGGGGTCCAAAAGTTTGAGACCACATTAAAAATCTAGGATTTCTTTTAATTTAAAATTGGAAATAAACAAAGGTTTTAGAATTTTTAAATCTGTAAAACAAAGATAAAATGTTCAATATCTTGAATATTTAATATTCGAGATTCTGCAGTATTCCTAGGTCCCTGTTTGAATCTAAGCAAATTTGTGATATTGAGCATGTCAACTGCTTTGTACAAAAGGTCAGATTTTCGTCATACCTTATCTCTTCTATTGAAGCGTGTGTTTAGACGACACTCTGATGGATTTGATCTAAAATGGATCATAAGGTTTTGCACAAACATGTGGAGTCCATGCCAGCTTGAGTGCACACTTTCATTAAAGCAAAAAAGGGGACACAGCATATACTAAGAAACTCTGATATTCATGTAAATTCTACTTTTCACTCAATTGTATCAATAATATTGAATTGTAATGAAAATTGTTGTATTAAATAAGTAAAGAATGCAAAATAGAAACATTTTCAGTAGTGCTCTCAGACTTTTGGACCGAACTGTACATAAACTAATCATTATTCAATTTGACAACACCAATCTGGCAACCCCTGGTTCTAGGAAGTGCGCAGCCGGGGTCAGAAGTTCTGTGAGAAGAGAGGAGATTTATTGGTGAGGTCAGCTGGGGGTTAAGTGCCTAGCTAGGGTTAAACCCACATTTCCCCATAGGAGCCAACCTTACAACCTTTCCTTTAGCTACAAAGCTTCTGTTCTTACCGCTATGCCATAATTCATCCACACCGCTGCAGGTAAACAGCTCGAACAGTAAACACTGCAGAGGAAATGACAGATTTGTTATCGGTTAATCACTAACGAATTGCTACAGGAACTGTTCTTGATTAGAGATCAAGTGAAGTTCTGCCACCACTATATTTACATTTACATGGACATCGTTTGCCACTCTTTTTGAGAGGAACTGACAGAAGTACTTTGTATCTGGTTATTCTAATACAGAATAAAGATGCGAAGATGCTAAGAGAAACAGAAGTCAGTGCTGATACATAAGAAAATACATAAGTAAGTAAATAATAAGTGAGTTCATTATTGTTTGTTCAAGTGTCAGCTTTCAAAATCAGCAAAGTGGCTTAGCAGTTTGACCAGGCAAAGTAAGTTCATTTTTGAAGGTTGTGGAGAGGGGTCCATTTTTGGTTTAGTAGACACGCATCAGCCTTTTACACGAAGCCTGTGCAGAGAACACAGCTTTACACATAGTGAAGTTTTTCTTTCGCTCAGTCTTTTCCATGCACGCAGAGACACACACAGTGAGTTTTCTTGAAAAACACCTAGTATGCTCCATCAACACTGGGGTTTTTTTTTGTTTCCATGACTTCCCAGATGCATTGCAATGAGGATGACTGGTGCATATGCATGTTTGCATGTGTGGTTTTTGGTACTATGACAGTTTAAAAACTAAGTGCGCCAGCAAATGTTCCAAAAACATTCAGAAGTAATATTTCCAAAAAAATTAAAAAATAAAATAAAATTTACATATGTGCAATTGCATCTTTTTGGGTGTCACCATAATCTATAAAGTCCAATACCAAAGACAGAGAGCGAAAAGAGAGCAAGGAAGAAACAAAATGGTGATGTTCTCTTTCCACTCCAAGAATTACACATCATGAGAGCATTGAGGGGTTGGGTGCATTGGTGCATGCGTGAGTGTATTATTCAGGACCCAGATTACAGCCAGCTTTAATGTGGTTAAATTCTCCCACAGCCCAGATTAACTGATCCATTCAGCTTTCAGCAGAGTCTCTGACTCAGCCTGACAGTGACTCATTTAAGACCCTCAGGAGAGACTGCAATCGCTCATTCATCTATTCATTCTCTGCTCCCTGTCTCACCATCTCCTCCATGTCTCTCTCTCTCTCTCAGTCCTGAGGGGTTCTTGAGGCTTTGTGACACACCTGACTGGAGCCATTAACTCCAGTGCATGTGCAGTCTTGATCCAAACCAGTGACTAGTCTCTTTCCAAACCTCATCCCTATATGTTTTGTGAGTCCACCATTTTGTAGTCATGTCTGAAAATGTTGAATTGAATATGTGTTTATACTGAACCAATTATATAGCCAAATTTTCCTCATCCCATATGCACCCTCAGCCCTTCTGTCCTGTTGTACACTCTTAAAAAAAAAAGAACAGTAAATGATCCTTTGGTTTGTCTCTCTGTGGGACCTTACAACATAAAAAAAAATTTTGTTGAATGAAAAAATTCTACACCATTTATTTGTGTGCTACACTAATGTAAGGGACTACTGAGTGTGGTGCAAGAAGGAGATGGCCAGTGGAGGGCGACTTGGCAAGTCTCACCTAACAACGGAGAGGTAGGAGGAAGAAATAATGACTGGGAGACGAAAAGGGAGGGTGTGGAAAGGGGAGCAGGATAAAAGACAGACTAGATAAGGGGGGGAAAAACCCAAAAAGAACAAAAGGCAAAAAAAGAGTTTGAAATCAACGCCTTCTGTTGGTGATTAATACTTTTTAAAAATTAAGTAACCTGTGAAAGGACATCTATATAATCTATGGCTCCACTTCTTATAAACTTATTTAAGAGGTATGCTTAGCTGTACAAAATAGTTTTAGATGCTAACTTTCTTTGTATCTGTGTAGCACAATATCAAATTCCGAAGTGACTAACTGGTGGAGCTAATGGCGGACCCAGAGAAATATTAACAGACGCTTGAAATGAAGCAAGTAACCAAATCCATTGCAGTTTTGACAGTATTTACAATTATATTATACAGTATATTACGTATTATATGTCTATAAAAACAAAGTAAAAACACACTAGAGCTTCATTAATCTGATAAATACAGTATATGAAGACGGTTTTTTAGGAAGATGGCTATCTTGTAATTCATTCAAAGATAAAACACCTGTTACTTGATGGAGAAACAGGTGGAAAAAATAATAATAACCCATCAACAGAAAGGGAGAGTGTGTGTGTGTATGAAAAAGAGATAGTTCACATAGTTCAGGTGGAATTGTGTGGAATACGCTATGCATCTCTCTGGGATTATAAAGGCAAGTGGCATGCAAGCCTCATCATTTGAGGAGGAAGTGGAAGTGGACCAGATTGGTCTCCACACACACACACACACACACAAAGCAATATCAAAACAGATAGCATTCCCAGCTGCCTCGGAGCAGACATGGCTCCTGCAGCATCATCTGTAAGATCCATCTCCTTTTCAGCCACTCGTAACACACGCCAAACCCTTTTTCCTCAAAATCGACAGCGCAGCACAGTGCATGTGCTGGCTCACACATGCAAAATGTGAATATACAAACACACATGCATACAAATTACAAATTAAAGACTCAAAAAAGGCATGTCCAGACTCCAGTAATACTCACCTAAACAGATCAATATGACGCATGATTGTGAATTAGTCATAATGTTAACGTTATGCTATATTGATATAGATAGTAAAGTCTCAAACATTTTATCACCTCCCATCATGTATGATTAATATTTTTTAGAACAGAATAGCTTAAATAAAATCAGGGAAAACATTACACACAGTATTTCTTCATTGCCTTTCTAACTGACTGAAGACTCAGCATGATCCTGTTAACAAGCCTTTTTATATTTTTTGCCAAGAATAATTAAATGAAAACTCAAAATAAGCTCTACCTTTTGCATCTGCAGAATATGTGTGATTATCATGAACCAAAATTTCAACACGAGTCCCTGTACTAAAAAAGAACAGAAAACCAAATTATTCAAAATGTACTTATAATGAAAGTCTAGGGGCAGCTGTTGAACTCAATAAATGTTTTGATTAATTAACATTAATCAATAAATGTCAATAAATGTTTTGATTAGATTTTTATAAATCTGTATAATTCATTTTTTTTTCAAAGAATAGAAAACCTTTTCGGCTAGAAATTTTTTTTGTTACATGTTGCGAAAGTAATTGCATGGCTCTGATGGCATGTGGATACATGAAAATATTCAAAAAAGCATAAGTAACCTGGATAACTTTTTCCTATATTGCTCTGGTGTTGGAAAGTTGATTAAAACTCCAAGAGCAGCTTTGTGTCATCCTAAAACCCTGTGTTGGAGTGTTAGACTGTAATGGATTTGTGTTATTTAGTTGCATATATTTCTGTGTGTTGACAGCATGCAGCAGGTGCTCTTATACTTCTATTATAAGTGAGTTCAGAGTAACCAGATTTTCTATTCTTTTCTCAGCACAGGGAAACGTGTCTGGGGTAATCACACATATGCTACAGATGCTTTGGATAGTCATTAGACTGGAAAATTTCTGAAGTATTCCTTTAACATTGCCATGTGTTGATCACAGTGTAATGTTCACATCATGAGCTGGAATAGTGAGGTCAGTGTGGGGGAGGGAAGGATCTATGAGAATGGCAGTCTTAATAAAACTGAGCTCTGCCTCCTCCGAGCCTTTAATTACAGACTCGGGAGTGCACGCTATGGGCTTGCTGCAGGCAGAGAGAGAAAGACAACTACAAGGAGAGGATATTCACACACCTACCTATAAAACTGCTACCTGAGGCAAGAGGCACAGACACACACAGGTAGAGCTGAGAGGCCTACAGCCACGGAGAAGACGCTCAGATCTCTGACTTTCATCAGGCAGGTGTGAGCCACACACTCGCTCTCAGCTTCCTCAGGCGCTACGCCTCCGGAGGTGCCATTAAACAGAACAGGTCAAACTACAGCTTTGAGGTATTATAAGAAAAACAAATCATCTTTTCTTTTTTGCTTTCTTGCTTTTTCTTCTTATTTTCTATTTATTCATTTCAATTCAATTTCCCATGTTAATCAGCTTGACCTTTCTTTGTCCAATGAGCTTTATATACCACTTGCCCTCTCCTGCAACTTTTTTTATGAGGTCACATGGTATCCCATTCCCCTTATACACCTCAGCTGTCCGTCTTGAGGCTAAGATGAACAAGTGAACCTAACAGGAAAGGATTGTACATACAAAAGTCTGGACGAGCCAACGGGCCCTGCGACATTAAAGGGTTCAACTGTGTAAAATGTATATTTCAATTAACATCCTATTAACTTTTTTTAAAATTCATTTATCTTCAGCAACCACTTTTGTCCTCGTCACGGGTGCAGTGGATCCAAAGCCTATTCCTGGGAGTGAGGCAGGAATACACCATGAATGGGACACCAATCCACTGCAGGGCACCCTCCACACGTTCATTCACACACTCATTCATAACTAGGACCGATCAGCCAATTAACCTACATGTTTTTGGGAAGTGGGAGAAAACTGGAGAACCTGGAGGAAACCCATATTAACACATGCAGAACATGTCCAAAAACTCCACACGAAGAGTAACCCGAACTCAGGATCTAATGGGGAACCCTCGAGCTGTGAGGTGGTAATGCTACCCGCTGCACCACCATATAATCATATGACCCCCCAGTATAAACATCAAAGAAGTACAAACGACTCAGGCAGTTTCTCCTCTCAGGGAAAAAAGTGAGAGCTGTTAGTATGAATGCTGCTCACACACCTGTAGTAAATCACTGTGTGTGTGTGTGTGTGTGTGTGTGTGCGTGCGTGTGTGTGTGGCACAATAGTGCTATAAATGATGGGGCCTAAAAAGTGTTATCTGCTCAGAGAGGTCCATAAAACATATAAATGACATCATATTCTAACTTCACTTTGATCAAGTCCAACAAGAAACCCCCTCTCTAAACTGCATTATCTCACAACTTTACACACACTTCTTCCTTTTGAGATTCACAACTTGACAGCGGGTCCTTTTAAACCAGTCATAAACAACTACCCAATTAAAAAAACAGTGACATTCAGTTGCCACACCCTCAAAGTGGGAATTTCTTTGATGACATGGAAAGTGCAGTAATAGTTTAGTGGTTAGGTTTGTGTGCTTGTGACCAGAAGGTTAATCCCAGGATGTCTAATGTGGTGACAGTGGTAACAACTCAACCCCCCACCAATCCCCCAATCCCCTGTTGTCATGGATACTGTTCACTGGAATAGAAGAAATCACTAGGTTGCTTACACAAAGGTCACATGGTGCCACACAGCCATTTTACTTATGTTCCAGATTGAAACAAGTAGGAAAAAGTATTTAAAACTGGGAAACTCTTAGCTGAAATTAGCTAAGCAATTAATTAGGGTGTGTTAATGGTGTTTGTTAGCGATTAGAGATAAAATAGTAATAACTAATAGCAACGTAGCTATAGATATATGTAGTTATAAATAGCTACGTAGAAATATTTAAAATACAAATGAATCTGTCTTTTTAAACAAGTCAATAAAGTGAACGATTCAGTGTCAATCACTGCCATCCTAGCTTTTTTCAGTTGTTGCTGATGGGCTTCGCATTTGCAAATAACAAAATTTAAATGTGCAAACCAGGGCACTACTTTTCCGTGCATATCCATAAGCAACTTCATGATTAGAAAATAGACTTGACATAGGTTTACGCTATGTTCGATCCTGGTCCATGCCCCTTGAATCAATAAATGCTTTTGCTCATGACCAAACGACTCCTCTCAATTAATCTTTTGGACTTTTTTTTGTGTTTTATCTCTTAGTGTTTTTCAAACATCAACGATTTGTGAACATTGTATTTGCACCTTGAACCTTATCCATGCCCTTTGATTCACTGAATCATTTTCGTCATGACCAAGATTCGCTCTTCTCTCATTCAAAAAAAATAAAATAAATCTTTTTCTCAACACAGACATACAAAATGGCAACAATTATTAGCTTTTTTTTTTCGCCTTGTCTTTGACGGAAGCATGATTGCGCTGCACACTTGGGCAATCTATTCAACAGATTATAAATCTATTTAAACACTCACTTAGGTATTAACGGAAAATAAGATATTTAAGCTGCTGTTACACTGAGAGGCCGTCACTGCAGAAGCTAAACATTACCTACATAATGAGGTAACTCATTACTCAACCTTGATAACGAGGTAACACTGTAGCAATCACTGTAGTGGAACTTGGATTGGGTCTTCAAGGATACTTTTGTAAAGATGGGTGCAACCACGGTCACCATACTGGAAAGCCACTGCTTGGACTTCCAAAGCTACTTAACCTTCAGGTGTGCTTGTACTGCTTCATTTCTAAAACCTTTTAATAGATGTGTTGAATATTGTGTTATGTATGCTGTGTAGATTCTAGAAATCGAGTTGAAATAACAACAAAGACAACAACGACAGATCACTTAGACCTCTCAATTGTCTCAGTCGTCCCAATTCTTCCCATCCATTAAGAACAAAGGTTGGTTACATATTAGGTCTTTATTGGAAGCCTGGCTGAGAAATAAGCCACGCCTCCTTTTTTTTATAACCCCAGTACTGTCAGCAAACACCTCAGGGTCAGGAAGTTAACATTCCTGAGCTGTAAGGAGATTTCACTCGTTTTTGGGCCACAGCCTTGATGGCAGCTTTATTGTGTGATCTCGGGAAAGAATAAAAGATTCCCGAGAGACAGAAAGAGAGAGAGAGAGAGAGACAGAGAGAGAGAGAGAAGGAAAAAGAAAAGAGAGAAAAGGCCCCTACATAAAAAAGAGATGATAAGAGATGTGGATTGCTGATAAGACACAAAGGGTTGTACATGCAGAAACGCGCCAAGATGGGAGAGATAGGAGACAGGCCACAAAAGTAACAGAGAGAAAGCGCGACCATGTTAAAAGACACCGTGAGATGGAAGCGTCGATTTAAAAAAAAAACAGATGAAACGGGGAGAAGATAAAGAGGGGGAAAAAAGGCATCCTTGCACCTGTGAACGAAGCCTTTGTCACTTCGGCGTGTTGCCGGCAGCGGCTGGCAGGCACAGTTTCCTCTCAATGCCTGCGTATGAATATGTAATCTACCTCCATTCAGCTCTTTCCATTCTACTGCACAAGTTCAACAAACGCCTTCGCCTGGGACTGCCAAGCAAAAGGGTGCTATCAGAGATGGCCGTTCATGGCGATTTGAGAACAGTTCTGCTGTGTCTGGCTAGTTTTTTAAAGGCGCCGCTGCTCAAATGACTCTGTCGAGAGACAATAGCTTTAGAGATTATGAAACTATGTACAACACAAGATTTACATCACGTAATATGGTTCTTTTTAGGGGGATTTTCTAAGCAACAGGCTTCATTAGTGAAATCGGATCGGGGTGTGTTCTGCAGCGGTGGCACTTAGGCCCTTGTTAGGGACATTGCGTAAAGAGCTCTTGAAGAAACGCGGCATTTCTGATAAACTGTAAGCATTTTTGGTTCGCCTCTTTAAAAAAAACTTGGCTAACAATAAATGAATAAATGCTATTGCGAATCAGGATTATCACATTTGCAGATTTTTTTGGATTGGCGTAAAGAGATTCCTTTGTTTCTCCTGTGTTTTCTCCTGTTATGTTGAAGGTTATGTGATGGTTATAGGGTGTGAATCCTAAATCAGAACCCAAAGAGTGAATACTACCTTGAAAATGGCACCTAATAGGCATCATTCATAGCCATTATGATGCAGGGGTGGTGTGATACTGGGTGGATGATTCTCCAAGCAGGGACAATCAGCAAGGCCAGGCGTGCTATTCCTCTTATACTACAGCAATTTGTCAAGGATTACAATGTTTAATTTATTAATGAACAACACATTGTGGGTTTTTTTTAACCATTTATAATTACATGCAATGTTATGGAATAGCAGTGAAATAGATGCTCTCTTACCAGCCTCATTTTTTTCACTCTTTTGAAGTTAATAAAACTTTGCAGCTTGTCAGGTTACCGAGAAACCACAAGGTGCAAACTCTTCTGTCTTGACGACAAAGCACTGACACTGGAGACTCCTTCCGTAAATGTTACATAAATGTCTCCGAACAGAAAGCTTCAGCATATAAACAATTATATCTACTGTATTCTTTGTTAGACAACAGCACACATTCTGTATCTGTTTATTTATTTGCTTTTTATGCAGTTTATGTAGGGCGTCCTCCCACAAGTCCCTGTGAATCAGCTGTTACTATAGAAATGATATGGTATAAGAAAGCACGCACTAATATAAACCTGTCATTTATATTACAGTCGGAACTACTGTTGGAGCTGCTGTTATAGAAAATTAATCAACACCTTCTGATTTGAGATTTTATACCAAAAGCACTGTGGTATAAAAGCCAATATGTAACAGTTGGTGTGTCTAAATGGAGCTTATGAATTTGTGCTTTTTTGGGAAATACTGACAATAAACAAGACAGCTAATGACTGAGATCAATTTAACCTCAAGTTAGCTGTTAAGTCTTTTATACAAACAAGGTCAAGGTATAGTGACAGTAGAAACAAGATAGAACCATTGCACATATCAATACACATATCACATATGTGTTGGTAAATGACTAAAGAAATCGTGTGTATTTACACTTAGCATTGACTGCTAACTGGACTTCCAGTTATATTGAGAAATGTCAACATTGCACCATAATTTGTTAACTCAGGGTTATCAGAAAAAATTGCCTTCCAAAGTAGTGAATAGTAAAAGTGAGCAATTCCTGTGAAATCTTTTCATAATCATGACAACAACAACCCAATTTTGATATCCATGAGTTGTGGAAAAAACCCACCAATTTTAAATTATAACTATCCAGCTGCTGGGTGGGCCAGGGCTGAGTGTGTGTTTGTGTGTGCATTTCAGCTTTTCAGTAAAGAGACTCCTGATGATTTTTAGGACACAATTACACAATATAGATGGAACATGAGTTTGTGCATAGATATCTACACAGGTCTAATTTAACTGTCAGCCAAATTTCCATCAGTAGTACCAGTTCCCATGATCTGACCTTTGATTAGTACATCATTTTGTGGGTTTTAGTGGAAAACAGTAGCTTGTTTACAAATCATTACAAGAAACCACATTTTACCCCTCAAGCCTTTAAATGCATTCAATCATCCCCCTACAACTCATCTGTTTTTCTCCAGCACCCTCACTCTCCTCCTCCCTCGGTGGTTTGAAGCTGTACTGTGAGTGGGGGGAATTTTGCCAAATATGTCGGATAACTTTCTGCACAGCTGCTAACAGACGGCGTGGACTCCAAACAGTGGATCTCTCTTATCAAAGCGCACCACGGCGGGGGGGGGGGGGGGGGGGGGGGGGGGGGGGGGGGGGGGGGGGGGGGGGGGGGGGGGGGGGGGGGGGGGGGG
>CM075029.1:6459583-6522916 GCA_037576675.1 Pangasius sanitwongsei | reverse complement strand
TTTCAAATTTTGTTGTTTTAATTTTTTCACCGTTTCTAAACGCCGGGGGTGATTCCAAACATTTGTTCTCGCTTTAAAAAGCGCAAAACCACCCCCCCCCCCCCCCCCCCCCCCCACTGTCTCTCTTTCTCTCTCTCTCTCAAAGTGCGGCAGAAACACAGCCAGTGGGAAACAAGAAAAAAGAATGAACGAAAGAAACCGGTTTGGAGCTGGCTGCTGAGAGATGCTTTGGCCCTGCACTTTCACACACAAGCTCAAAAACGCTGGCAGACCCACACATTTATTGCATGGTGGTTACAGTTATGATCATACTTTCTCATTATCTGTTAGAATCCATTAGTCACACACTCTGTGACTTTCCACTTTCTTTGTTTTTTTTTCCTTCACATTCTTTGCGTGGACAGTAGGACTCAAAAGGACCAAGTGAAAAAAAATAACACGTCAAACTAGCGATGACAGATTAATATATTTTGGCACACTACATGCATAATCAGTTAATTATGGTGGAGAGTTGAACCTATAAACGTAGCCATCAACACAATGAGCGCATGCCTTTGGTGAATTAGTAATAAACGCCTGGGAACGAGATTTGGAGCTAGCTCTTAGCAAAGCGTGAGGCCCATAATGACGTACGAGGGCCATTGAGGCTTGAAAACAGCATAAGTTAAAAGCAGCACTAAAGCTGCATATCACCGATGTCAAGTGCTCAGGCCTTTCCCTTCCATTTCTTATCACAACTGAACATTGATTGCAGCTAATCAAATACCGGAACAGGAAAATAACAGGAAAAGCTGGCTGCACTTCTTGTCTTCATGAAGATGGAGAACAAGGACTATCATGTGACAAGAGAAGGAATGGCAGCCACTGAAGATGTACATGGAAGTTAAAAGTGGGGTAAGTAATTTTTAAGTCAGTATGCTTTCTAATATTTATTGCAGCTTCAATGTAACATTGAAACACTGCTCTCTGTGGTGCCCCATAGTCTGTAAATGATAGAGACCACCAACCAGGGCCATCGCTAGTGAGGTGAAATGTGGTGACATGTCTAGGGTACAGACAGCTGGAATGGGGCCCACAAACATTCCAGTAGGATGCCTGAGTATATTCATTCATTCATATCCAGTAACCAGTTTATCCTGGTCAGGGTTGGGGTGAATCCAGTGTCTATCTATGTTACACTGGGCACAAGGCGAGAATACACCCGGTATGGGATGCCATTCCCAGGGGCAACTCAAAGTCAACAATCCACCTAGCAGAATGTGTTTAGGAAACCAGAGAAACTGGTGGAACCCTACACGGACATAGGAAGAGGCCACAAAAGTCATTAAATGAAAGACCCAAGCTCAGGATCAAACCAGGAATCCAGGGATGAAGCTATGAGGCAGCAACACTACCCGCTGTGTCTGAAAATATTTCATCTTTCCAAAATACAATATGAAAAGGGAGTGTGGGTTGCAGAGCAATAACCTTTTAGGTTGTCCATAATTTCTAGCCACATTCCTGTCATCTACCTCCAAAAAATTAGGACAAGAATGCGTCACTCCTTGAATGTCAGTCAAGCTATAAATTCAGAAAGCTCCTCCCCTTGCACAGGTTAAATTTAGGACCTTCTTCAGTTTGTGCCTCTGAGGAATCTCAAAAATTATTTGACCTTGCCTGGGTTTTGTTTTCATTTGGACTGGATCTGCCTCAACCACCTTAAGATTCCGTCATGACTAGATCTTGGCTAGTCCTGGTCTTGGACTTGACAGTGGTGGTCTTGACTACAGCCTTAAAAGGGAGGAGCTAGCTTCAGCCAATTTCTGTCAAAATGGCTATCTATGCATTTAATTGTCTATCAGTTATAGATCAGTTCTAGACCCCTCACATTGAGCCAAATCCTATTCTAGATCAGGTCTTCTACTCAGACACAGGAACTTTGGGGGCCTATGGTATATAGCAATAAATATTGACATAAAGAAATGAGAACATGACTTATTGAAGGCTGCTATTGAAGGTTCTCCTGTGTTTTTCCAAACCAAACCTGGTGTTTAGTTCATATGTAAAATGGCTATTTTGGTTTTAAAAACATGCAACACGATACATATACATATGCAAAATCCATTGGAAACACTTGTCATACCACAACACACATTTTAAAAGTATTTTTCTCTCCAAATAACTACCTTTCCATGCAGATATCAATAAATCCTTCAGACTGTTATGGGCAAAGTTAGAACGGCCGGCTCGAGTGAACTCGGAATGAAAGAGAAGCTCACCGTCGTTCTTTCTATGCCGCCTTTCAGTCGGGACATAAACATACAGTATGGATGGTCTACACAAACTATAAATTATGTTAAAAAAAGACAGAAATACCGGGACATGCTTTAATGTTATGCTCTGGTCCTTCTGCCTCTTTCTGGGTGGTACGGTTAAGGTTTACATGAGTGCGTTGGTGCTCAAAGAATGAATGGAGCCATGCTGGCAAGAGATCCAAGTGCTAGCACATACCACATCCTTTTAAATGTGCATGGATATACTAGGGCAGCAGCATTGTAACCCAAGACCGGACACACACTCTCACACACTTTCTCAAACACACACACACACACACACACACACACATGCTCTAGAAGGCTTAAGCTTGTGAGAGGACCAGGGCGGGATGGGGGCTCTGGACTGGGTACAGAAGAAGAAGAGGGGCAGTTATTGCTGGTTTTGGCGGCAAGGCCAATGGGGGAGGAAGGGGGTTAGAGGATTTTGAAACTTAATGGACTGTGCGCACATGTGTGTGTGTGTGTGTATGAGTGTGTGTACGTGAGGAACAGGTGGCCTTTCACTGACATGCTGTGAATGCTAGCAGTTAAGTCAAAAATGTTCAGTCCAAAAGTGAGAGATAAACAATGTGTATAAGTGTGTGTGTGTGTGTGTACGTTGTGTCTGGCTGAACACAAAAACAAAACTTCCCATTGGTGTGGCTCCAGGAAAGGGCCAACTGTGTGGAGCCAAAGTCCATCTGTGAGAGCTGAGAAACAAATTTTCCATGTGTATTCGAAGGCAAAAAAGTCTTTATTGTTGAAGTCTATCAAATCACACAGTTCCTAAACTTTTTAGATAAATGAGACTTGTGAGACTTGTCACTAATATATTCAATACTTTATTTATTTATTTTACATATTTTAAAAAACTATGCATCCCCTAAAACTATGCAGTTGTCTAGTTTAAGTCCTGAGAGTACTATTACCTGTAAGTAGATAACATGCCCAGGAGGCATTTATTGGAATCACTCTTTTTCTATGGCTAAATCTCAAGTGGTGTTCTATTGGGTATATTGCGCACTATGCAAGTGCTATGATGGCACTGTGTTAATCACTTTTTTAGTGAGCATATACAGTACAGTGAATAGGAAGACATTATAGAATTTGAATGCTAACTCTTTAAACAAATTAAAATTTGAGATACTGTACATTGATACCAGTACTGATATTGGATGTAGGTCTGATAGCGTGCACATTCACTCCTAAAACATGTGATACTATGTGTCATAAGCCCTAGTACACACTGCCACACTAATAAACTGATGACACGAAATGACAGCAATCTGGCCATATTTCACGATTAATGATCAAAGCAAAGCAGACTGTAAACTGCACAAATCTTACAATACTATAGTATCTTTCTACAATACAAGTAACCTGATAAAACATCTTTATGGCATTTAAACTGTATCTTTAATAGAGCGAAAGCAAAAGTGGCTGACCTGAGTGCGCCACGCAGTATGATCGAGTTTGGTCAATAGAAATGAGCTGAAGGTGCTGTGAATTGTTCACACACAAAGAAATTCACGAGTGTGGAGCAGTAAAGCAAGCATGTGAGAACGTTTCAGTTCTGCGAGTACTGAGCACTGAGAGGTGCACTACTCCTTTCACAGGATCTACACTTTGCAATTGGATAGCCACTGGTATCGATGTCTGTTCTCCCTGTGCCCATGTGGGTTTCCTTCAGGTTCTCCAGTTTCTTCCAACCTCCCAAAAACATGCCTGTAGGTGGTCTGGCGACTCTTAATTACCCCTAGGTGTGAATGTGTGTATGAATCTGTGTACCTGGTGCCCTGCAATGGACTGGCATCTGATTCAGGGTGTATTTCTATATACCAATATAAAGTGCTTAGGGAAAACATCTCCCCCATCCTGGCCTCCCTCCACTGGCTACCAGTTAAAAACAGAATTGAATTTAAGGTTTGTTTTTAGAGTTGTACAATAGTCCTGCAGCAAGCTACATCTCCAATTTTCTTTGCCCCCTTTCTACCACCAGAACCTTAAGATCTTCTAATCAGCAGCTTTTAACCATTCCACGCTCACAGAGGAAGTTCAAAGGTCATCCTATCTATCTGTTTGTTTTTGTCTTGTTATTATAGTCTTTATTTTTGTCTCTCTATTGTCTTTTTATTTAATTTCATTTCTGAATTGTTTTTTATTTTATTTTATTCTGTCTTAAACTTATACTGATTTGATTTTACTGTGCAGCCCTTGGGTTGATGCTTGCCGTCTTTTAAATGAGCTACAGAAATAAAGCTTGACTTGACTTGACTTACTGAAGATGAATCAGTAAGTGAATAAGTATGAATCAGTAATTCAAGGAATGAATGATAATCAGCTTGATGATCAGCTTTATAAAGTGGAGGAGGAGGAGTTTAGCTGGTAAGCCTGTTCTTTTGGTTCTTACAGAATAAATATCCTGGCTTACACCATAATATAACAGAGAAACATGGAGGAAGAGGTAGGGAGGGAAACAACTCACAAAAAATCCATCCATCCATTTGCAATACCGCTTATCCTACACAGGGTCACAAGGGAGCCTGAGACCTATCTCAGGGAACTTGGGGCACAAGGCAGGGGACACCCTGAACAGGGTGCCAACCCATGGCAAGGCACAACTGCACACACATTCACACCCTACAGACAATGCCAATCAACCTACAATGCGTGTCTTTGGAGTGGGGAGGAAACTAGAGTACGCAGAGGAAACCCTGAAGCATGGGGAGAACATGCAAACTCCGCACACACAGGGCAGAGGCAGGAGTTGAACCCACAGCCCTGAAGGTGCGAGGCAAATGTGCTAACCACCAAGCCACCATGCCCCCTCTGCTCAAAAATAACACCTCAAATCAATAAAATTTCCATTAAAGAGAGCAAAGAAAGGAAGAAAGAAAGATCAGCAAAAAAAGTTAGGGTGTTTATGGTGCATTGCCATAGCCATATCAGATAAGAGACACAAAAATACAGTAAGTGAGTAAAAGCAAGATGAGATCTAAAGCGTTCAGCGATCAGGTTACAGTGACTGCGTTTGTACACAAAAGGAAACACACACACACACAGAGGGAGGGAGGAAATCACTTTACATACCTGTCGGCTACAAACGTAGACATCAAACAGCAGGCCGACCTCAACTCAACCTTGACGTTCATTATTGCTTTATACTGTAAACACAACGGAACGGAATATGTGTCCGTAATCTGATCGCAACTGCATTTGCGTACCGTCCAAAACCTACTTCAGAACAGCATAGAAGCAGCTGTTAGTGAAAGCCCAAAACAAATGAGTACCTTATTGTATATTGTGCCTGTGAAGCATAAAGCAGGATATATCTATTCATTTTTATTTGCTAATTTATTTATTCATGCACAAGCAAAATTTGTTGGTTAATTATTTTTTCCCGATTCAACCAAGTGCTACAAAAGCTGCACTAAAAGTGACCTCCAGCACAGACAATTGAAATACGTCAAATAAGACAGCTCGAGTTGATCATTTCCAGGTCAAAGTGCATATATTTCCAAGGAGGCAGAGGAGAGGTTTTTTGTTCTTAAAATAACCATCTCAAACACAGAACTCTCCATCCACTTCCATTCGATCAGCCGCCAAGATCAGGGCTCAACAATGAACAAAGCTGTTCAAACTTTTCCTATATGACACTTGCCCATGGACATATGAGCTGATAAAGCCAGTGTGTGGGCCGTCTATGGAAATTAGAGCAGTGTCTATTGGGTGATGTCCTCATCCCTATGCACGCTAGATGCACATGAAACAGAGCAAGATGAAAAACATGGTGAGTCTGGACCAAGTCCAATTCTCCCAGCTAATCGGAAGGCAGGGGCGGTTATAAAACGCAGTGGTAAATGAATAAAACCCAATGAAAAGTGAACAAGGTGTCACTGAAAAACATGTCTGACCTCCTTTTGGAGTACAGGGCCTGTCATAGCAAGGACAAATGACAACAACAACAGAAAGAGAGAGGATATGATAGGCACAAAACAGCAGAGTTGTAGTACGTGCCATGAGCACTATTTTTTCTAAATAAAGTTTTATTTAGAGTAGTATATGGTGTCCTCTTTGCAGGTGTCTCAAAAGTGCATGACAGATCATTTTCAAAAAGGCTCGATTGTTGGAATGACAATAATCCAGTCTTGTATAATGAAAGACTCAAATGTTCTCACTATTTCACTCATGCATAGACACACACACACAAACATGCAAAACTATATACCATGGGATCAACCACAAGTGGAAACCAAGGATCTTTCCTTCGCATCTACAGTGGTATTCGGGAGGGAGCCAATGTAATTTTAGCTGTGCCAAATGGGCATACCTAGCCTCTCCTCAATCCCTTTGCTGATTTCTAAGCTTCAACCAGCACCATCTCTCCCTCCCCTAAGAACAGCATTATTAAACCTTTGTTAAATTCGTAATGGTGAGGCCAGTAGCTGAATTCGGAACCTGGTGCCCCTAACTGCTCACTGACTTTCACTGAAGGAGGGGAATGTATGGTACGGGAAGGGAAAGGACCCAGTGCTTGTGTGAACTGCTTTACGATTTACTCCAGAAGGCTTCCAGAAAGGTTGAAGAGGATGAGTAAGCAAAGCCATGTTAACCTTTAACCCCCACCATCCACCACCATATCGCTATTTCACTCGTGTGTAGCCACAGAAGACCTGATCATCTTCGTTCTCCACACATGGCAGGGGTCCATTTTAGGCACCCATGTTCAACAGAATGGCTGCCTCACCTCTGAAGAGCCTCCTATCATGTTACAGGTGGAGAATTCTGTCCCTTTCTCTTGCTTGGCCTCTATCAGATGCTTGGTGTAATAAGAAGCCATTGGCAGGGCTCCACTTTCCCTGCCCTGAAAGCCATAGGACGTGCCCCGAAAGGAAATTATTATGGTGGCAAAACAAAGGCGCTGCTCACCTTCTTTTCGCAAGCCTACTAAAGCTGGCTTCAGATTCCTGCAGTCTGTGTTTTGAGGCCTCAGCTTCTAAGGGTGAATGAGGTCTCCAAAAACCACTTTTGGTATCTTTGGTGGAAAATCAGACTAAGGGCGATGTAAGAACCCCTCAGCTTTTTATAGATGAAGCAGGGACCACAGCAGAGTCATGATACTGTGTGCGCAGTGCTTTGGACTATCAATTCATATAGCAATCATGGGGTGATGAGTGCATGTTTAACCTTAATAGACTTAGTTTGCATTCACATTACCAGGTTGAAGTTACTCAGATCTGATTTTTTTAGGACTATGTGGACACAAAAGTCTTGATCTTTTCAGACCTGAAGTCAGACCTGAGCCACTTTCATATGTGGTCCAAGATGGGATACATTCCTGATAAATGGCCATACAGCATGGATGACTATGGTCAGATCAAAATTCATATGGCTTTCTTCCCAACGCACTGTCGACTACTGACACCAATAGATAGCAAAAGCAATCACTCCATTCAATGGAAGGATGGGAAATTGGTGATTTCTCCCATAGAAATACTCTGTGCCATTTTCTTTTGCCTTCTCAACCCGATCTTGCGCAGCCGTCATTTACAGATATGAATAAGAACCGCCAAGGCAGACAGATACAAGCAAACAAAACAAAACAAAACAAAAAAACGGAATGAAGCTTGTAATGTGAACGAAGCCATAATAGGCAGCAACAGTTACTCCTTAGTTTCTTCCCTTAGTATCTTATAAACAATACTCATTTTGCATTTTCTAATTAGGCTTACTCTACTAAAGAAGAAATCTGATCTTGTATCAGTGCCAAGGATAGCTTCAACCAACAGCTAGGCTCTCCATCTAGGTCTTTTTGCCAATCAACAAGGCTACAAGGTTAATTCACTTATTACTGAACTGTTTATTCAGATCACTGATAAGACACACAAACCTTACTATCGTCTGTTTTCTTTTGTTTTGTTTTTTTTCAGGACAATTTCTTTTGTATAAAAGGTGGCAATAAAACAGCAACAGGAAATTAATACAGATGAAGAGAAGATAAGCCGCGGTGTCTGGCCAGTCAGGCTTTGATATTAAATAGGTGGGTTTTTTTTGTTTTATTGTTTGGTGGAGCCAATATGAAGGTTCCAGGAAAGGTTTTCCCCCCTGAGACTTCTTTATAACAGTAAAAGGAATTGACATGTGATATGTGCATTATGGAGGGTAAAAAACATGCACGCTAAGAGAGTGAGCAAATTTGTCTGACTGAAATATTGATAACTACATAAATAGAGAGGAGATAACAATGTTATTGGACTACAGAAGAGGTTTAGGCCTCACAGTCTGCATTTACACTGGCTATGATTTCTGAATGAACCCGAAAAATTAAAAATCCCAGTTGGTAGTTGTTGTGTGATAGGTGAGAGTTACACTATATGGCCAAAGGTTTGTGGACACCTGCCCATCAAATGCATACATAATGTGCTTTTTGAACATCCTATTCCATTTTCAGTTCCCCTTTGCTGTTAAAATATCCACCACACTACTGGGAAGGCTTTCTATTAGATTTTGAAGCATGGCTGAGGGGATTTGTGCTCATTCAGCCCAAGAGCATTAGTGAGATCAGGCACTGATGTTGGGTGAGGAACTCTGGTGCACAGTCAGTGTTCCAGTTCATCGCAAAGGTGTTCAGTGGGGTTGAGGTCAGGACACTGCAGGACTCTTGAGTTCTTCCACTCCAACCTTGTTAAACCATGTCTTCATGAAGGTCACTTTGTGTACAGAGGCACTGTCATGCAGGAACAGGTTTGGGCCTCTTAGTTCCAGTGATGGGAAATTGTAATGCTACAGCATACAAAGACATCCTTTACAATTAAATGCTTCCAACTTTGTGACAACAGTTTGGGGAAGCTCTGGGGAACTACCTATGGGTGTGATGGTCAGGTGCCCACAATCTTTTGTAGCTAGTGGGTGGGAATTGGCAAATTAGTAATTTGGGGAGACAAAAAAAAAAACTAGGAATGAATGCATTTCTTTTGAAAACACTTTTGCCTTTGCCATATGGTCGAAGACAAAACCACAAAAAAAAAAAAAAAAAAAATTCAAAAAAGTACAATGGATCAATGGATGGCTAATTAGTTCAGTGGACAGTTCAGATCAATACACTAGTCCTGATATCTGTTGCCAAAATTTGGTCTCCCGCTCATCTGTTTACTCATTCAGTGGCAATGCCAGCTGCCACTGAATGAGTAAACGGATCCATAGCTGTCTCCAGTTATAAGTTAATCCATACGTATTATAAAATCTTCCCTTACTTTATGGGTATTGATAAATAGCATGACATCCAAAGATTGCACATGCACATGGCTTTCTATACATGACCTCGGACCTATTTTACTCCTTTCCTTTATGTCAACTCAACAAATACTTTATTTTTATAGTATTACTTGAGTTTCGACTCCTGACAATTCATAGTCAATAGGCCAGGCTTTATTATTGGTAGTAATCACTGAGCCTCATAGAGTTCTTGATGCCAAATGACTAAATGGAACGATTTTGGAGGTTCTTAGAGAATATCAGGCTAGAGGTGGGTGATATGATGGTAACTTATCAATATTGTGTTAAATTATGTTAATTCCACTAGAAAACTTTGCAAAAGTGCTGATTAAGCCTCTTATTCTGAATGTGCCAGAGCAGGCAGCGCTCTATTCAGACCCAGCGGCACCGCACAGCAAACACACAGCGAGAGCAAACACACAGCGGCCAGAGCAGGCCAGGAGATAAAAGGAGGGAAAGGGAGAAATTAATGAATAACCGTTTTGGCCGGGTAACGGCAAAAATATCAGGCCAAGTCAACAGCGATGGCAGCTCCCACTGCCTTTGATCAATCAGCCTTTCAGGCTTAACCCAGGTAAGCTAGGAGGGAGTGTGTGGGAGTGCATGTGTGTTTGTGTGCGTGTGTTCTCAACACCACACAAAGACACAATCTACAAATGACAAACTATGAGTACGTGAGGAAAAAAAGCAAGACGGGAGGGATATCATGCTCGAGGTGCAGCGGCAGAATGTTTTTGGAGGGACTCCAGCCAGAAGTGCAAGTTCTCTTTTGATATTGGCCCGCCTGTGTGTAACAGTTTTGGGCTGTAGCCAAAGTACACATCTCTCGGTAATAGTTAACAGAGTCTGCAAATACACAGAGAGAAACAGCACAAAGCGGGAACATGGTACTACGTTTTACACACCACACATTTTTACGATGCATCCTTACATGCATCAATCCCCCCCCCTTTTTTTTTTAAATCATCCCTCCATCCAAACCTCCATCTTTTAATCCTTGACCACACGTGATGAAACACATTGTATCTGGAGTAGCAGTATAATTTAAGAGAGAATAAAAACATCAATTTGCACTTTTAACTGCTCTACATTGCATAATTGACTTAGGAATTAGATGAGTATGAATATTACTAACCCTAGATGTACACATCAGGGGCACACCAACTACACACCATGTAAACAGGGTCAAAGGTTAAGCTCTCATATTCATTAAGACTCTGTGTGACTCATCTTTCAAGCAGTGGTGTGTGGTATGAGGACTACAATAACTCATGGCATTACAAAAGAGCCGGCACTGTCAGAACTATGCGAACACACACACATATACACATACACAGACATCCACATTAAGAAACTCGCTCAGAGGGAACATTCCAAGCATGTCTGAACACACATGCACATCTGCGAGTGTGTGTCGAGCAGAAGGAATGCGCAACACTAATTGAGCCTCTGCATTAATAGATTAAAAGTCAGCACTCAAAGGATCTGAGCTTCATTAGCATCATTACTATCACCACCTTTGTCTTCCTACGCTTTCCTCGCTCTCACTCCTGGCATCTCAGGGTGGTGGATGATTTTACCATTTTGTCACACTGTAGGCCTATAGATCTTCTTTATTAATATATAAATTTAAAAAGAAATTCTTTTCTGAAAGTGAGTTTAATAATGTCTACAGTCAATACCAGATATTATTGATTAATTTGGCATAACTATAATCATAATCATTATTCTGTTCTTTCTTTCTATGCATTACAAAAATAAATTCAAACAGGAACCGACACAGACACTCAACATGGATAGCTCAAATGCAAGGAGCAAGCTACACCATGTAATTTCCTGATGAGGTTGTAATTCTAAAATGATTTTTATCATTTCCCAGTGCTGTTGAATTCTCAAATCCGATTGGTCAGAAGGTGTTGATTAATTTTCTACAGTGGCAGCTCTGACAATAGTTCTGGCTGAAAGGCAAATCACAGGTTAATATTAATAAACATGTTTTATTACACTTCTATAGTAAAAATGTACACACAAAAAAGTGCGTAACAGTTGTGAAGTTTTTGTGTATTTAGCATTTTGGAAGGAGTCTCCAGTGTCAGAGGTAAAGATGTAAGGTCCGACATGTCTTTAGACCAGGACATTTTCCATTTCTCAGTAACATGACAAGTTGTAATTTTTTGCATTTTTTATTTAAAATTAACTTCAAGTGAGAAAAACAGAGCAGCTGGAGAGGGAACAACTGTTATAATGTAAGCAATAATAAGATCTAACTTGTTTCCTGGATGTTCCGCAACACTAAATGTAACTACAAACAGATAAGTATGTGCCATTCATTAATAAAATAAAAATTGTTGGAAAATTGCTATGGTACAAGAGGAATAAAACACTTTGTGCTTGTTTTTATTAGTAAAAAAAAATAATAAAAGCAATATTTCGGCCACATCACAACACCATATCATTAATTTCCTGCAATAGCACACCCTGTTACGTTTTATTCCTTACATAATCAATTGTAAAACTGGAGAGCTTAGATAATGTGAACTAATTGGTTAATATCTGTGTTTATTGACTCTGAAGTATTAATTCACATGCTCCCCATTCATATGTTGCATACTGTGGTTGTGAAAGTCTTTATTAATGTTGAGTCTAGTTTTGCAGCTTTTCCAGCATTTACAAGCATTTGTAGGAATAAAACGGCTTAAGAGAAAAAAAAAGTCTTTTAAAATGTCATTTAAACTTATAAAATGATAAAGTGCATTATAATGATTTCTGGATTTCATTGAATAATAGTGATGATGATTTTAATATTGAGCAAAGTAATCTTAAATACTAATATGCTGTATATTCAGTATGTGTGTGTGTGTGTGTGTGTGTGTGTGTAGGCACCCTGGCCTCAGAGAAGCTCCTGTTGCTGTGTGCTGTTCCAGACAGCTGAATTATGCCATTATCTGAAGGGAAGCCGACCTCACACAACTCCAACAGGAAAGGACGTGGCAAACTCCAGGGTGGGAGGATTGTCAATGATTTGGGCAGAAGAACAGGGGGCTAGAGAGAACAAAGACTTAAAATAGCCATGCTTATCATACCTAAGCCCTCTGCTCTCTGTTCGGACCGTGTGTGTATACACGTGCGTGTGGTTTCAAAGTACAGTGGTGAGTGAAGCCCACTTGGGCCTTAACGTGTCAAACTAGAACCAGACACACAAAAGGAGCAAATGTTTTGAAGAATATTTACAGACATGTAAGAAGGTTTAAGAAGTGTGTTTGCATTCATTATTAGATTCTAGAGACTACAAATGCACATACACACACACACTTTCAGACTGACACAAAGGGCATGGTGTTTCGTGTTGGGTCAGGTGTTGTGCAGTGAACTTTGGAATGCACAGAGAGAGAGAGAGAGAAAGAGAGAGAGAGAGAGAGATACAGGAAGAAGCAGTATTATGAAAAATGTAAATAAGGGGCATAGATTATGTAAGCGATAATAGTGATTTGAGCTCTAGAGCTCTTAATAGCAGCCGTGCACCTGCACCTACAGAGCAGGACAAACACATATGGCTTTGGGGCGCTCTGCATAGTCCATTGTATGCGTGTGATTACCACAGACAAGAATTTCGACACATTTCTCTGGACTGAGAAAAGAACGGACAACAGTTTACTAGAAACGCACTAATTCAAGTCTAAAGGGCAGCTTTTCAATTCCGTCAAGAGGTTATCTGAAACACGTATTTTTGTCATATTGTTCAGTATGAAGTATTTGCTAACTAAGATCTAAATCTGTATAATGCATTCTTTCAGAAATGGGATGAATTCGCATGTTAGAAACTAAATAAACCTAAGTAACGGGAACTATTAATTGCTCAAGTATTGGAAAGTTGTCTCCAAATATCTGTCTAATCCTAAGACAATGCTAGAGTGTAAAAGTTGTAGGAATTTAACAGACTTCCATTATAAGTGAATTTGAAGCAAATAGGTTGCTATTGTTTTCTTAGTACGGGAAAATCTAACAAAGTTATAGACGTTTTTGTCTCTGGTTATTTTTTTTTTGTCTCTGTCTGTCACTCGAGATTCTTTCAGACACTCTACTCGTTGCAGTAATAAGTTTACACTAACTTCATTGACTATGTCTGGGAACACGCAGCCATTACAAACCCGCCCCTAATGCTGCCCAATAAAAAGCACTTTGGGTTGTGTGTGAGTGTGTGTGTGTGTGTGTGTGTGTGTGTGTGTGGAAGAGAGATATCTGTCCTCTGCTCAAGGCTGAATGAAAAGTTGGTGAGTTAATGCAGCAGTAGCTCAGCACACACTCTCTCTCTCTCTCTCTCTCTCTCTCTCTCCCTCTCTCTGGAGTTGAGTGAAGAAAAGACTTAGAAAGACTGAGTGAAGGTCTTACATTTAAGACTATTAACTTTGACCTTTTTCCTCCCCCCTCCCTCAATTATATTGTATATATAAAGAAAACCAGAAATGCATAATCACAGTAATAGGCATGCTAGTAATATAGTGCTGACATTACATTTTCATATCACAAATAAAAAATACGCACAAAAATCCTAAAATGAAAATGGCTTACAAAACAGGAAACAAACAAACAAACAAACAAAAAACTAATAATTAATTAATTAAGTAAATAAATAAATACATAAATAAATAAATAAATAACAAAAAGCTATATTCTTACAAATACGCCACAGAGATTATAGTTTGTACTTTTATTATTACTTGGTTTTCTGTTATTCGGAATGATGATGACGCATATCCCTTAGTTGCAGTGACAGTTCTGTCTGCCATGTTGTAATCCTATCCTGTGAACAGAATTATGCGATTTCCTTCTCCAAAAAAACAGTGCCTTCAACGTTCCTTACACCACCTATGACAGTTTTATCTCAGGAAGGCAAACCCTGGCCAAAATTTCTGCTTACCTATGTAGCGTCCATTTGAGTAGAAGGAAGGATAGTGAAGGTTTGTATAAGCATCAATCATTACATTTTATATAGCAGCGCTGCTTAACTCTCAATTCTGATTGGTCAGAAGGTTTTGATTCGTTTTCTATATCACCAGCTCTGACAATAGCGCAGACTGTAATTTAAATCGCAGGTTTATATTAATGTGCTCGTTCAAATACGTTATTGTTTCTGTAGTATCAACTAATTCACAGGGACTTGTTTGGCAGACGCTCTAGATAGTCGAAGACTAATGCTTAGATTATATGGAGCTAATGCTTAACTGTGTTATTTAACAAAGAAAAAGGTATAATCATTGATCTGGTGAAGCTTTCTGTAAGGAGATTTTTATTTAACATTGATGGGGGGAGTCTCCAGTGTCACTGCTTTGTAAGTGTCAGCATGTTTTCCTCTACAGTAAAGTCTTCAGGACTGAGGCATCTGCACGTTACAGCTTCTTGGTAAAATGACAATCTTACCAAGCGTTTTTGGTTTTATTATCTTCAAGAGAGAGAAGAAGAGAAAGGCTGGTGAGGGAACGACTGTTTATATCCACTACAACGTAAATAGTAACTAAATAGTAAATAAATAATAGATAAATAATTGTAATCATTGGCAAATTGCCATGGAATAAGAGGAATAAAACACTTAGGGACATATAGCATGTTATAGGAAAATAGCAAACTCGGGGGCGGTAATGGAAACTCTGCTTTACATCAGATCACATCATGCCATCCTGTCGTTGATCATTTTCCTATTACCGTATGCCCCATTGTGTTTTATTCCTTACACAACGCATGTTATGCAAATTCCAATTATTTAGGTGTATTCAATTAGCAGCACATGCCTACTTATGACATTAGGTTTAGATCTGTCTAAATCTGTGTGTCTATTGCATGACATATATAATTCTACCAAAAACAGAGAACATCTCACTCCTAAAACCATTTTTTTCATCATCAGGGTATGCATATTACATGATTACACACCCCATCAAAATGCTAAATCTGTAATGAACAAGTACAGTCCTCAATCTTTATCATATGATACAAAAAATTACGGAGCTGGATATATTATGTCTTGCTGAACTTTTTTTTTTTAATGCACAGAAGCAGAAGAAGCAAACAAAGTACAAGCTTGTCCTCTATACCTGCCGTCCACTCCACAATCTTGTACAGGAATGATCTTGCTTCCTAATAGTGCTGTTGTAGGTTAATGTCTATATCTCAACTACCACTTATTTTCAGTCTTAAAAATTTAAGCATACAAATTTAAAAGACCACAAAAAGACTACGACTGACTTATTTACCTACTGACAATACAATATCAATGTGGAAATCCACTTCCATTTTTGCAAATAAGGGATAAAATCAACTAAATCTAAAAATCCCACTGCCTCAGGCTTAAACAGGAAGGCAAACTAAGGAAACTACAAAGTGTGTGAACTTGTCTGAAAGAAAGTTTGGAAGTTCTCTCAACCCATTGAGTAAAATAACACGCCACTTAGTCACTGAACTTGCAAAGTCAGTAACGGGAAACAAATATAATCCGCACATATTTTCATGGCCTTGACGAAAAAGACTGTCTTTGCCACATGGAACAGCAGAGGAAGTGTCTGAGAAAGGTTCTCCAGGTGAAATGTGGAATGGTGAGCTCTAACACAGAGTAGAGGAGAAAACCAGAGAAAGCCTATTTGAGCTTGCAAAAAAAAAAAAAAAAAGAAGTTTGGAGTTTGCCATGAGGCTCACGAAAACTGTGCGGTTGAAAGGAAAACTGTTTGTTTAAATGTAAGCAAAGGAACTGCCATGGTTACTAATCTGCAGCAAAGAAAACTGTTTGGACAAACGCTGCCTTTTTTATCCTCTCTTTTTCACAGGCGTCTGATATCTCTGAACTTGCAAAGAAAGAGCTTGGCATGAAGAGAGGCTGAGACGGAGGGAAAGGAACGCTGAAGCAGACAGGTCAGGAGCAGGACAGTGTGTGTGCACTGTTGGCCCTGCTATGTGTGTGTGTGTGTGTGCGTGTGGGTGGGTGTGGGTGTGAGTGTGAGGGAGAAACCATGTGACTGTAGAGACATAAAGCATGTTCTGTCGCCCTGGCTGTCTCAGTTTACAATATGGCTTTTGTTACGGAACATCTGAGCCGCTTTGATCTCGCTTAATGGAGTTTAGTAATGATCACAGCGACGTCCAACCTCATACACACGCCCTCACGCATAAACAAGGGAGCGTGCGTGTACTCACACATGCACATGCCTACAAACAAAAAGAAAAATTCAGGTAAACGTGGTGTTCCTCAGCTGACCTGTGTTAAACCGAGGTTGAAATGAGGTTATGACAGGACTTTGCGCAACTCAATGCTTCATTGAAATGAAGAATTTGCGATGGCAGGATCAATTTATGTGAGATTACAAGTCAGGAAACTAGCCATAAATGCAGTCCTCCTTCCGAAGACACACAAAATTAGATTAAACAAATAAACTTACAGTCATGCTAACCATAATTCCCACATCCATACACCAGACTGAAAGTACTGCAGCGGAAACACAATCTGTAAACACTACTCCATTGCAGATTAGACAGACTGTGCCAATAATCATCACAATATGTAAAGAATATAATATTTACTGAAAAATAACTGCCTTAAAAGTCACTTTGAATCAGTTGTTAGTCTAGAACCTATAACATATAAGAACGAGCCCTTATATAAACCTTTGATTTGAACTAGATCCTGAACTGTTGTCAGGTCTGCCGTTGCAGAAAATTAATCAACACCTTCAGATTCAAGAATTCCAACAGCATTGCTGTATAAATCCTTTTATTACACACATATTATTATATAATGTCTAATTTGCCAGTAGAAATGATGTGGCTTATATTTGTGCTGGATGGAAGTTGTGGATGGAGGTGTTGCATTTCATACACTTTCTTCATCGTACCATTGGAAACCAAATTGTCGTTTGACTTCTAACCTTTTGTTTTACATTTATATGTTCAAGTGTTTGAGGTTGTTATGCAGAACTACTACGAATTATTCAGTAATTACAGTGAAATGAAAAGAAAATGTTCTTTGATCACTCTGAGACTTTATGTGAAAAAATAATAAATCATTGTAAAAATAATAATAATAATAATAATAATAATAATAATAATAATAGCACTTGTCTATTAGGAATTTACATGGCCAGATACACAGCTATACAAAATGAGCTTGCACTGCATCTGAAATGAACGTGAAGCACAAATTACAGTTTAAAAGCTGCCATGAAGTGGTGGAAATTTTCAATTACACAGCTGTCAACAAGAGGAAATGCAATTTCAGTAATGAAGATAATGTGTTACTAAATGAAGTCATTATTAAATAAAGATTCTCTTATCAGAACAAGTAAATCATGGGGAGGACATTAATACGGATAATATGCCTTGATTACTAATTTGTTCTAATGAAAAAAAAAAGACTATGTACAGATTAAGATAACTACTTCATATAGCCTAAAAGTATACAATTAAAGTGTGTATTAAGTGTATTGTGGCTACTTGTGGTTAGTACAACATCTGGAAAATTAGCCATGTGTTGTTTAATGTGTTCCATGTGTTGTTTGTTAGATGAGAGAATATGGATGCATGTTTCTGATGTATGGTGCTGGAGTTGCCAGATCTATATGATAAAAGAATCCCAATTGATAAGGAGCATTACAATATATATGGTTCTGTGAATTCTGTGAGAAAAGGATATACTTGGCAACACTGCCTATAAAGCTCTGAGGAACATGCATGACTTTAATGTACACCTAGTTTGGCCCAAATTGTAGGACATCAAAAGGAATATGTAATCAGCCACACTTTCCGTTTATCTTCCGTTTATACTCACCGAGATTCTCCTTCAAATGTGTATGTATGAGGATGAGAAGTGGACTTTGCATGTTGCATGCAGAGCGTGTAGATTTGTACGTTTAGGCTGGGACTATAATTTTATACATAACATGCAAGGTTTTTCCCATGCACATTGCGGCCTTAAAAAACAGCTGCATATACTGTAAAGTCTGATGGCTTGCCAGAAAAGTGACTACATGGAGATATTTACATTACCATAAAATTGCTAACGTCATGGATTCATTCAGTGAATCATGTGACAGAAGAAGTCATGTGATGGAAGAATCACAAGACAGAAGACATCCGTGTGTGCCAGCCAAGCAGTTTAGCAGAAATGCAAGTGTTTCAGAGCTGTGGTTTCACAGCCCACTCTGATGTCATGTTTCACTTGTGAAAAATACACAGAAACAGTCACACGGAGTGACTGCCCAGAAAAATGCACACATTACAGGTGGGTAATATAATGTTAAAACAAAATATTTTGAATTTTGAAAAAAAAAAAAATATTGGTCATTAATAGTAATATTGCATTAATGGAGTCCAATCATTTACCCTATCGTCAGGAGATCACAAGTTCGAATCTTGACAATGCCACAGCCATCTGTGCTGGGAGCCAAGGAAGCAAAATTATCCGGCACTAGCCAATCACGGTTGCCTGTGAGCTCGTATATGCGGAAGAGGGCAGATAGCACTTTCCTCTGAGTGTGCTGCACAGCCCTGTGACGCAGCATAAGCAGCAGATGCAGTTCATGTATGTTGGAGGAAGCACATGTCAGCATTCACACTCCCCTGTTGGTAGCTGCTGGAGAGCTGGATGGTGGGTGGCAATTGGCAGGAGACCAAAAATTGGGGAGAAAATAGAAAATAAAAATCCAAACAAATATCTAATGTTCTTGATATCCTAATAAAGGACCCATATAAATCATTCCAAGCCACCACATCAATAAGAAAACACCCTTTATTTAGTGCCTCATCTTTATTTTGGTTGTCATATGGATCTGAGACCTACTGCCGCTCTGTTTTACTGTGTGGTGTCTGAAGGGGATGTGTGATTTATGATTGATGGATCCGCCCTGGTGTTAGGAACTACATGTTCAAAATGACGTAATCATAGCTGATGTGCACTGAGGCTTTTTAACTTTTTAATAACCATTTGCTCCAACATGTTTGAGCTAATAGATTCTGGAAGAAAAACTTGGAAAATTTGTAATGGTGTCTCATTTATACTGTATACCACTCAAATACATTACACCTGGACCCTAGAGCTTTATAGCTCATCCTGTGTCCGATTCAAAGATCTTTAAAAAAAAAAAAAAAAAAATGGTAGTGGTAACCACATTCTTACCCACCTTCACTTTTCAATTTTAGGGATTTAACCAAATATGAATTTGGATTTTTAAAAAATTCTGTTTTTTCTGCTCTCTTTTTTGTTAATAAAGCATTTAAGGGAGTTTGGTTGAGATTAGAAGTGTGCATCAGGACTGGAATCCCTCACGATGAAACAAAAGAACAAAGGAGGTTTTTACTTTCATGCAGGCAAAACCAAGCAGTTGGATACGAAGCTCAAATAAAGACCATGTTCTTTGAAATGAATGTGTGATGGTCCTTAGTATCTGCCTGGTCAGGGTTGTGGTGGTTCAAGTTAGGCTACTAGTTGGTTTATATTTTGGGAAATAGAACTAACGAAATTTGTTAGAAAATTCCACGGACAGTTACAAACAAAAATAATTACAGTAGCGAGGGCGATTAGAAGCAGTCACGTACACATGTCAAGATGAGACCAGGTATGTACTCGAGTGATGTAGGCTGAGGTACTATCAGAGCTCGAATTCTTAGATCATGCTGGCAATGCTGGCATTTATACCTCTGGGTTTTTTTTTAGTGTTTTCCAGCTTTTTTCAGGGTGGTAGCATTCATAATAAAGTAAAAACCTTCTTGTTTAGGCCACACCCACTTCAGGTTTAAAGAAAAGCAAGGTATTGTTAATGCACCACTCATTTTAAATTGCTCTCCCCCAGCATACATAAACATACTTACATTATATTTTCAAGATTAGTTTATACTTTGTCACTTCTATTTTTGATACATTTTTTTTCGTTTACTGGTGTCACTGAGTTCATAGTTACTTCAGCAGCCAAGACTTTGACAAAATCCTTCTTTAACCATGAACATTACTCATACAGTGTCCTATAAATATTCTGTTCTTATTTTGCTTTCTTGTTGTGTCATGTATCTTAGTGTTCCATTTTACGTTTTATGTGGAGCCAAACACTTTGACGCCTCTGCCCTCCACTTCCTCGCTTCAGGCCGGAACATGTAATTCCCCTATAATGCCAGACAGCTTTTAAGTGGAGTTAACTGTGATTATTCATATCGAACATCTAACAGTACAAGCATTCAGAATTCTATAAACACCCAAGTATGAGAAATTTCTTTGAATAATGGGCTTAGTACCAAAAAAAAAAAAAAGAAAAAAAAAGAAAAACTATTAATCATATGGTAATAGGTCCTCACAACTAAACTGTGGTGTTTATTAAGGGAGGAGTGTGAAACTTAGTTTTGGTATATTATGTGGTGCTGAAAATAACCATACTGAGACCAGGGTGTGATGATCTAGCTACATGATGTCATTTAGTTCTAAAAAAAATATGAAGTAGTATATTTAACAGCGGCTCTGACAGAAGTACCGGCTGTAATTCAGATCACAGGTTTACGTTAATTCACTTATTCTAATATGTTATCATTTCTATAGTAACAGCTAATGCACACGGATTTATATAATGGACTAATAATGACAATACAACCGATTAATAATAAACAAATTTTAAAGATGTGTTGTTATTTAATAAATATATAATAAAAAAAAACAATCATTAATATGGTAAAGTTTTCTGTAGGAAGACTTTTATGCAACATTTATGGAAGGAGTCTCAAGTATCAGCACTTTGTAACAGTAATTAGTTTTCCTGCATTTTTTTTTAAAACTTCAAGACAGAGAAAAAAGTGAGGCTGGTGAAGGAATGACAGTTTATATCTAGTGCTAATGGGACCTAAGTTGTTTTGCAGATGTTCCACAACATTAAATGTAACTAAATACTGATGAAAAGTCTGATGTATTGTTCTTTAATTAATGGGGGAAAAAAACATTGGGAAACAGTGACGGTATCAGAGGGATAAAACATGCTGAGATATGATGTACAGAAAAATAATCAACTTCAGGGTGGTAAAAGCAGCACACCACCCCATCACTAATTATTTTCCTATGACAGCATGACCTGGAGTGTTTTATTCCTAATATCAATGCAACAGTATCCTAGTCCATTAGCTAAGCTACCTTTCTTGGTGCTTAATAGCTTCCTAACGTTTTTATTAACTACCATTATATTGTTTGAATCTGTTTTCTTTCATAATGCGACCTTTTAAATGCAGTGGTCAACATTACTGCTTCTTGATCAAGTTACAGAGTACTGCAGCTTAATTTAGCTAACATTAGCAAAGATTAGCTACCGATTCTTGTGATGCATTGATGACAAAGTGGGAACTGCGAAGTTTCAGACTTTCAGAAGCCAGAAAAGTCCAACAGCTCTCCAAAATCCTTCATGGATCCTTTGTATGTCTCAATCGCTCCAAAGTTTCAACATGGCAGCAATAATAGCAAAAAAATAGGAACAAGAAACATAAGCACCTTTTAAGCAGTCTTTTAGGTTTCTTTTATGTATGCTATGCTAAATATAAATGGATAATTGAAAGGGTGATTCATTTTGCACAAGAATTTTGTTCAAACTTCACACTTTCATGTTTTTTCAGTAACCATAGCCTATGTTCACATTTAAAATAAATGAAGCACTATCCAAACAAATCTTCTTGGACAATATTACAGAGCTTTTAAAATCCACACATAAGTCAAACAAAATGCTAGTTCCAAGTCATGAATGCAGCATATGTTTCAGAGTTGCTAGTATGATATTTAGGCATAAACACCATGCTAACCTGTTGCTAAGCTGGCTTAAAAAATAATAAAACAAAACATATGCACTGACTCTTTTGGTCTGTTTGTGTCTGGACTGTTTTCTGGATAAAATTACGCTAGTGGGACTCGTTCTCAAAATAAAACATCCCACTGACCCACTGGCGAGCTCTGATTATTATTAGCTTCAATGCCAAGCCCATGCTAATGACTAGTCAGTGCTTGTTGTGGGAAGCCAGGTTAGCATTTAGTGCTTGTTTGTTTTGAGGTCTGTGCTTGCTCCACCTGGGCAGGGTGACACTGATAGGCAGGTAACAGATGGTCTGCTTCCCATCATCCCTGTGGAAACAGGTGTGGATCTGCCCCTCTGTGCTGTACAATGTATTGTACGTTAACCATTATTTCAGTATTAGCCTTTGCTGTTTGATATTAAACAAAGCTGCAGTGTGAAATGTTTAACAAAATCAGATCTGACAAATTATACAGGTCATATGATTTATAGCGTACTGAAACAATCTCAGACATCCCAGATGAGCTTCTGTGGCTGTTTTGATTAACCACTGTACTCACATGATCCTACAAACGTAATCATTTTGGTCAAAAATAATGAAGGCCAATATTTAACCATAGCATAACATCCTAAACCAAAGAGTTCAGGAAAGGGTTTTTAATAAATTGGAAGGCATATCGAAATCGAAATACGTGGCACTATAATTTGCAGTGCAGCCGTTTTGAAAACAAGCATCTGACAAAAATTAATGAGAGATGGAAATCAGGGGCAAAGTGTTGTTGGGTGGTTTGGGTGGGAATATTTGCTCTAACCAAACAGACTAAATGACACATGTTGGGTTGGAGATATAACAGAAATATCATATCACAATACAACACATAATACCTATCATGATTAGGGCTGTTACGGTATCACGGTAAGTTATGGTGTATGATCGGATGGTTACATCAAAAGGCATTTCTGTCTATTACCGTCTAGTTATATTGCTACCTTTGCTGCCCCTCCTAGTATGTTCCTAACTTTACCATACACTGTGGCTATTAAATGCACAGAAGAACATGGCATTGCTGAACCGAAACATCTGTTTGTGGCTAAGCAGCGCTGCGAACTGTCATGCGCAAAGCGTCATCCTTCCTCGCAATCACTCTCTCAGCTTAACAACAACGTGATAAATACTGACAGTAAAAGAAATTTTTATTGAAACGTTGTTCTCAAGAATAAGAAAACAAGAACAATTTCATCTTTTGTCTCCTTTTAGTTTTTGTTACATATAAAAAAAAAACTTCTGCACAAAATTCCATAAAATAATTTTCACCACTGGCTTGTGTGTATTTTAACACCTCTAATCATGATATATACAGTATGTTTACTAATAAATTGCCATCGAAACAGTAGTGTTACATGTTTTTTAAATATGAAAAACTTTTAACTTGTCCAAGAGTTAGATGATACTTTTATTTAATCTACCCAAATTAGTTACTTTAATCTGAAAAGGAGAAAAAAAAATTTAACAATTATAATTTTTAAATTGCAAAGATTTTCAATACAAAATTTTAATACAAAAGATTCAATACAATATTTTAACATCAAATCAGACACCAGTCAGTTGGCAACTGTTATTTAAAAAAAATGTTAGAAAAACTTATCACTACACCTGCAATATCTCACAAATTATAAAAGGATATTGATATTGCAAATGATATTGCTATCTTCTCATATTTTCCAGCTCAAATACACACACATTCAAGCACACACAAACAAGTGTGGTTCAAGGAGAAGGCCAGCAATAATGCTTTTCCCATACCAAAGTACTAACAGCCTTCACTAGGGACTACAGGTCTGACAGGAAGGAACCTGACATCAACAAATGTGTGTGTGTGTGAGAGAGAGATCTTTGGCTTGTATGAAGATGTGCATGAAGTGCTTGCTATTTATGAGTCTGGACGTAGGTCCAGTATTTTGTATATCTGCTTTTCAAGAGTACAGACTCACATTGTGAGCATGTTTGCTGTTTATATCACTGAGTGAAACAGTTGATGGAAGCCTTCTCGGAGGCCGTTCTCTTAAAACCTGCAGCAGAACGTGTTGCGTAACATCTCCACTGACAGATGAGGCATCTCTCTGTCTCTCTAATGACTAAACAAGAGAGAAGAGGCTACGTTAAAAGCTTTGCCATGTTTCTCCTGTCCATACTGCAACACATACGACCCCGTTTCCATCACTCAAACTCAGATAGCTTTCGCATGCTCATTCCTGTGATGCCGAGGGTCCCTCAGTGTGTGTAACCATACTCAAAACCCCAAGACGAGCACACAGGATGGACCCAGAACAGATGCAGGAATCTGCAGTATGCGACACGTCCGTTTAAGGCATTTGACTGGTTGGAAGCTTGATAAACAGCCCTCTTGGACTTATGGGTACTGCCAATGAGCGATTTCAGAGAGTGACTGTTTGACATCCTGCAGTCTGGGACATGTTTTGAAAAAAATTTATATGGGGTTAGTGGGGTAATTATTACTTGCTAACTTTTGTGTCTTATAGAAATTTGGGCCAGTCCATGCTTCAGTTGTACAAAGATCTAAATGCATCACTATGAGGGGTCCAAGCACCAGATGTGAGACAAATAAGACTTCCAAAGTCTTGAGACTTTTTAATTTAAGACTACTGCATATGCTGGAGTGTTTGATAACAGAAAAGCGTTCAACATAAAACCTCAGCAGGCCCTGAGCGACAGGGAGGGGCACAGAGGCTGTTATGCCTGTTATCAGTTTCCAAGGGGGGAAATACAGACAGGAAGCTCATCTGAATCAAGGGAGGGGAGCACTATCGGAAGTGTCGAGTAAACACAGCTCTCCTTTTTAATCATCCAGACTCACGGTTTTTAACTTGAGATGCTTTTATCTCGCCTTTGCCCCGACGCATCCAATATCTCAACCTCCCCCGAGTGGAGAGACAGTGGTATGTCCTCCAGAGAGAGAGAGAGAGAGAGAGAGAGAGAGAGAGAGAGAGAAATGGAAACTATAATCAGACAATCAAACTAAACTTTGGGCAGCCACAGTGTTGAAAGGGTTGGCTAAGTCGCCAAGATTTACAGTGCAAATTAAAGTATCTGAGAATAGTTCTCCCACTTTTAACAAATCTAACCATCACTATTGCTGAAGAAAAACTGGTCCTAGTCCACATGAGCAGACCTAATTATCGCCATTACAAAAGACTGGGTGACCGCTGTCTTTGACAAAAAAGATCCCCAACAGTAAAAGGAGGGTTAAAAAATAATCCAAAAGAAACTCAGATGAGAAAGTGAGCCTTTTTTGAATGACTTGGCTTCTTTTAATTGGGCCAAGAGTGGGATTAACTTCAAAAGGTGCGGTGGGCAAAACCTCAAATTTGCCCTCTTATCAACCCCCCCTTCCATTGCCCATGCTTAAGCAACAGCTGCCTTTCCCCTCAAGTTCAAAGCCATCCCAGAATGCACTGCGATGGTCCTGCTTCACTATAGTGGGACGGATGTGGAGCCTGCCAAGGCATCTGGCCTTTTCAAAGGTATGGGCGCAGGACCAAAGAGCCCGAGATACTGATATTGGACGAGGAGAGGGGGCACGGCGAGAGCCATAATCCCTCAGCAAAGCACTTGGCAAAGCGGCTGATATCTCGAAAATGACCTTAACGTAGTGCATGGAAGGAATGACTGGAACATGAGTTATGGCATAAAGAAGTTATTGTTGACTCTACAATACTCAGGCTCATATTGCCAGTACATCTATATCATGGATGCTTCAAAGTCTAGGTTTTAACAACTTTTTTTATTTGGTGATTATTGTTGTGGTAGGTTCTTTGTAGTTTTGCCCTTGTGATGCTCGCAGTAGCCAAAATTGTAAAACGATAGATCATCAAAGAATTCATTGGAATACACTTATTGTGATATAAAATGATTCAGAGATCAAAAAAATGGTCCTTTTACCCTTGAACAAATTCCATAACAGACACAAAAATCTCACACTGTAAATGTTTAAATAATATCCCACCCACCTGATCTTCCCTGTTACTATTGTTTAAAACTTTCTCTCTCTATCATTCCTTAAAACCGATTAGTGAGACTGAGTTTGGAATCAACACTTTCTAGAAAATTTTGCTTGTTTCTACGAGCTATGAGCACAAAATTATTGCTATAAAATTACAATGTGTGTTTTCGCTGGTGGGTTAAATTTGACGATTTGCAATTAAGCCTAGTCCAAGAGTACTAAGAAGTTTTTTTTTGCATGTTTTGATCCAAATGATGAGCAAATTTCTGAAAAGTTGGGACGACAATATGCAAATTGTTGTACGCCCTGCAAAGGTTCTGAAAAAGTGCACAACAGGACGACATAATTAAAAGGGGACCAGCCAGACGCACAACGTCATATAGTGTCTTGCTATGTTATCATTAGTTTGAAGAATCTGTTTTAATCAGCATCTTCTTTTCTTTCTCAGCCAAGTGTACAATTTTTATTGCACTATTTAGACATATATTTGACTTGCTGATCATTTCACTCAGACTCATTTCACACAAATTGAAAATGTGTATTAAAACAGGGTGATAAACAGTGGCTTGTGATTTCCACCAGAGTAACAAAATAAAAAAAAAAAAAAGACAGAGAGAGAGAGAGAGAGAAAAGAAAAAAAGAAAAATTCATGGACCTACTGGCTATGCTTCACAGACCTCTGGGGGTCCCTGGCCCCCACTTTGAGAACCAATAGACTACAGGACGTTCAGCAAGTACAGCACAGTTTCTAATGAAAGACTAGCCTGAATTTATGTGTGGAAAGCCAATCTTTAAAATGAACAAAATGGAGAAACGTCCTGGAGGAATAAGCTGACGGTAGCTTCATGTCTTGTAACCCGAGCATGTTTTTTCAATCTTCACAACAATAAAAAAAAACAACTCCCGACTATTAATATCCTGCTTTCACAAAGCAAAGTATACAATACATACATGATCTAATTCCATTCAAGACCAGAAGCTGTCCAGAGCTGCACCACCCCCAACTAAATGAAATGCTTCCATTATCATCGTGTCCAATCTTTTTTTTTTCCCCTCCCTCATTCACACTATTATCCACTGCCTAAACGGAGGGGAATCGGTGTCCCTAAGAGACGAACTAAAGCCTAGAATAACATCTTAAGGGTGATCGTGATGGAATCGCGCTTATGGAGATCAAAGCCGGACTTAGATGTGTAATTACTGGTGGTTATGAAAACTGGCTGTCATCTTCTGCTACGGATGAGCATGTAGAATTCAGAGTAGCCCGAGGACAGTAAGGCAGCAGACACGCCTAAAAAACTTTGAACAAGTGAGCAAGAAAAACAGAGATAAAAAGAGCGTGCGAGAGAGAAAGACAGACAAAGACCCTGATGCTCGGAGAAAGTCATTTGTCTTTCTTGGCCTTTCCTTCTTGATATCATGAAATATGATAATATGTGATATATAAGTTGAAATAAGTCAGCTACACATTTACACCTTGCTAGATTTGAAGACAAAATAACACCACAACATGACAAATGTATCACATTCGTAGTAGTAAAGTTGCAGGGCTGTGGAGGCCATGTGGAAGAGTAGGGATGATGTATTCCTTTCTTCTCCCTGCCTCCATCCCCTCGAGGAAGGCAACATAAAGCCGGAGCGCCCCTGGAACACGGACCTGTTGCGACAGGCCGGCGCAGCAACAAAGAGAATCTCGCGCAGTACAACACACTCTTTGTGTAGTGAGAGAGTATCTTGCTTACGACTGGGTTATCCTTACATATATTCCCATTTGTACACAAGCCAAATTTTTTTGTTCAATAAAATAACAGCAGGTTTGTCACAAATAAAAGACTCCCTGTCAATTACAACCCCAGTGTCTGGTTTGCTAAGTTCTTGCTGTGCCTAGTAAGCCAAAAGACACCCGTCTGCTACTTCACAAAAGTTATTCACTCTATTCACAGATTGAATGCAATTTCCTAAAGGATGGGATAAATGACTAGTTACTGTATCGGCTTTTCAAAATTCCTATTTTCATAGCTCAGACGTGTGTTTACACACTGAGAAGTGGTGGGAAAGCATAGCCTAAGAGCACAGGCCCAAGCATTTAAAAGCCTGCAAATCTCTCACCTCCACCAAAACCTGGATGGAGCAGCTGGCACACATACATAAAGACACAGTCAGCCTTCACACCAGAGCTCTTGTCAACAAGACAGCCAGAAGATTTCTTATAAGATAAAAAAAATGATCCTCCTGCTATACATGTGTCATCAGCTCTTTGGCATGATGGATTCAACATCTCTGTCATGCTCATGCTTAACGAGGAAATTGACAGTCATAATTAAAAGAGCTCACCCAAGACTGAACGGCATGTGGGGTATGATTGTGGTTTAGGATATGGCACCTTGTTCACCTGCTCGTGATTTTTCTGCCAATACATGGAGCACTGAACGTGGCTTAGACAGCAATCTTGTCCAAACAAGATCACCCTGAGTGATGCTGCAGCACAACATCTCAGGCAGGCTGATGCCTGCGATTGGCTGATCTTATTGCTCTCTATCAGTGCTGCAACATCAGCATGAGGTCATTTTTTAATACACCACACGCACCGAGGCTGAGGGAGAGTTCAGAATTCCAGAAGAAATATGATGCATGACAATGAATTAAGTTTGCAGCAAAGTGTGAAACAAAAAATTGGGACATCTTCATTTCTTCTCCACCTACCTGCATGAGTTTACCCTCAGCGAATCCGCTGCTGCTTCCAGCAAACACCCCTTCCAGGGTGATGGGCCTGACCGTGGCTTTGGGGTTGAGCAGCGTGACCTTGATGAGGGCGCGGGTCGCTGCCACCTCCAGGCCCGCATGGCCCAGCGCCACCTGCAGGGCGGCCGTGAACAGCCACGGCCAGAGCCCGGCCAGGCGCTGTGCGGCGAGCCTCATTGACCCAGCTGCAGCTTTGGGGCCCAGGCACGCATAATGCACTGTTCAGAACCACTGGCACACTGAGAAAACTTCCAGGGTCCGTCTGGTTGCGTCAACACGGCCAAACTTGAGATGCAACTCTATTTCCTTGAACTTCTGAAGGAATTCAATCAGCACTAGAAGTCTGCTTTGGACCGGAGACATGTGCGTGGAAAAGGCAAATCCTTAAGTAATGACAGCCCTTGCAAGAGCTCAGGAAAAGCAGTGATCATTGTTAAGGTGAAAAATAAAATGCGTAACATGTGACATCACTTTATGGTGGAACATGAATGCTAATTAAATGGCAACTAATTAGTGTTGGCTATCCTGTGTCAGCTGCAGAGTCAGAGTAAGACAGCATGAAGGCACTGACTGGAAGCAGGACTCGTAACGTGTGCATCGAACGTGTGCAGCTTTTCCAATCATAAGAATTCCCTTCAAGCTTCTACTCAGTTCAAGGAAAGCAGGCACCAGATTTCAGGCAGCCAGAAAGGTTTGTATCTCTCCTTCCTAATCATGCACTCATAGATCTCCATTGGATGGTGTTACATTTCAGCGGTTATGCATTCCCTTAGAATTCAGCAGGTGGCCTGATTATAACTTGGTTATCCCAAGCCGACAAATCTCCACGCTGCGTCATGCAAACACACGCAGAACGTGAACCTGAACGCGTGACTTCCCCTCGGGCTTCACGCGCGCCGTTACACCGCCGGTTCCGCAGCGCAGAAACACAGCACTCGTGTAGACACTGTGGAGCAGATCTCGCGCTGATGAAGCAAAGGTTTAGTCCTGGTTGTGATGTAAAAAAAAAAAAAAAAAAAAAAAAAAAAGTGAATGACTCGCTGTGTGTAATCAGGTGCGATTCCTACTGGTCGGTCCTGCGCACGTTCCTCCAGCCGTCATATTAAACCTGTTCACAGTTAACACCCCCTCCAGAAAAAAAAAAAATCCACCAGTTGGAAGTTATGATCACAAATCCGAGATCCTACTCCAAGCCGTGTGTCGCAGAGGAAAGTCTCTGTAAACACGCGGTCGGAAAGTTGTTCAGTGGTAAAGCGCGTGGAAGGCGTGCGGACACGGCTGCGGGGTGCGTGAAAAGACGTTTACAAAGTGTGTGTAGAAGCGAGCCCGAGTCTCCCTCCCTGGGGTCTCATGGAGCAAGTCTACCTGTTGCTCACTGACTGTGTCTGCGTGGTGTGTGTGTGTGTGTGTGAGAGAGAGAGAGAGGGTGGAGCAGAATCCATACTCCACAGCACTCTGGCGACGCACGGCGCCCTTTAGCGGACACACTGAGACACAGACAACATCTGACACATTCACTGGGAATAATATCTGGGAATAATGGGAATAATATCAAATCTAAAAATGCAAACAGCTAAGAATCAAAGAATACCGCCTATATACATATATACAGTATATATGTATATTCCAGAACATTAAGTGTAACTATTAATGGATAAAAAAAAGTATGACATGTTGTTTATTAATAGATATAAATTGTACATGATGTGGGAATGTTGTGGTATAAGAGGAACAAAACACTGTTATTGGAAAATAATCGACTTCAGGGGCCACTTCGGGTCAGGGAACATCTCACACTGTCCCACCTTTGATTATTTTCCAATAACAGCATGCCCCATTAGGTTTTATTCCTTACACGATGAATTGTTACCATTGGATGTGATTTGGTGACCTCCATCAGTTACCTCCAGTGTTAATGCTGTGCCCACTCAAATACATTGTCAGATAAGAGCATAACAAATGTTTCCATTTTCTGTATTTGTGTTTGTGTGTCCTGAATTCAAAATGATCACATCAGTCCACATTTCATTTGATGCTTAGTAAATATTTCAGAAATATAGTTTAATTGTGCGTTCTTACCAAGATCTCATTTAATGCGTTCACATTACAGATTTGAATAAAGTCATATAAATCTAATTTTTTTTATTTTTTTGCCTAATTGTGACTTTTCAAATCAGATTTGAGCCACTTTCGATTTGTTTTCTTTTTTTCTATCACACATGATTGGACATCACTTCTGGACCCTCTCCCACACTCACACTTCTCTGGGCACAGATATAGCTGCTTCTGGCGTTTAAATTATTTATTTTTTTGTCTTTGACTTATTCGATTATTGAAGATTGTTTGCTATGTACAATATGTGGATCATGCATGTAATGTTATTTCTTTTGAACTGCAAGTGCACAGAGGTCTATTCACACTCAGGACACTTTTACAAACACTTACAAACATAAAACCACCAAGACAAAAAAAAATGATAAACTGAGCAATAAAGCTTGTAATATGAATACAGCCTTTGTCTTTTGGCACTTTTTATCATTACTGGCTTCTTTAACAGCTCTGTGTTTGGATTGTATTACACTCCATTTCTAGGTCACTTTGTACAAAAGTGTCTGCCAAGTATATAAATGTAAATCTAAACCACTTCTTTGGAGGAAAATAAAATATGAAAATGTTGTCAGAGTGTGTCGTCAATGGCTGTTCCAGATTATTCTGTTTGTTTCTTATAGACCAGAACAGAATAATCTGTGCCAATATGACTGGGAGATTTGATATTTATATATCAATAACTTTTATATTTATATATTAAGAATTTGGCTGTTATTGGGTTACTATTATTATTACTAAGTAATATATATTTCATATTATTTCTCAGCATATTTTTATTGTTTGGTATGATCGCATATTATACCACAGCATTGTTGAATAATTAAATCTGATTGGTTAGAAGGTGTTGATTAATTTCCTATAACAGTGTCAGTGCATTGTAAGGGTCAGTATGTTTTCCGCCATGGGAAAGTCTTCAGGACAGAAGATTTTGCGTTTCTGGTTTCTCACTAGCATGGCAAGGTGCAATTTTTTTGCTTGTTTTGTTTTGTTATGCTAACTTAAAGAAAGATAAATAAAAAAAAAAAACATTATTATTTATATTTACAACATTAATTGTAGCTACAAAAATGATTAAAAATTAAGACATTTTGTTCATTAATAATAAAAATCGTAGTAGTTGGCAAATGGCTTTGGGATAAGAAGAATAAAACACCTCAGGATGTGCTCATACTGGAAAATAATCAAGTACGTGGTGGTAACAGTAACTCCGCTTCACATCAGGCTGCATCACACCACCCTGCTGTTAATTATTTTCCTATAACAGCATGCCCTGTCATGTTTGATTCCTAAGAAACCTGTAATTGCTTTGGCAATAAGTGTATTATAAGCAATAAGCGAGTATACTTCTTCCGATTTGCTGTTAACCTTCTCGACTAAAACAGCATTCTACCTTACATCACACCCCTATACTAATACAAATCTGATCTTTGTGCACGCTACTTACTAAGCTGGACAGTTGAATACATCCATAACTCAGTAATATATCCAAATATATCCGAAATATCATCACCAGTGTGCACTACAGCATTTCACCACATTGATAGCATGGCCTGCTGTATGATTATTTACACCTTGTATGTCCTACAGTATCTCAGATGTTGTCAGTTCAAAGCACTTCGTAAGGTCTGACCAGTCTCTGTGATTTAAACCTTATATTCAATAATGTACGGCATTCATTTTATTGCTGGATATTAGACTGTTGCTCGTAGCTTATTTCCAATACCTCACCACATGAGTGGACAGAAACTACAAGAAGGAAATTACGTCACTGAATAAATCACTTTAATAAGTTTCATGCAACAAGTGCCTCAGTGCTCACATGCCTGTGTATTGTTAATACACACCCCTTTAAAATATGGTTAGAATTTTTTATTAAAGCAAGTTTGCATTAAAATATTACTTGTTCAAGTTACTGAATCAAACTACCCCTAAAATTATATTTAAATATAAAAGGTATTGTAAATACAAAAAATATTTTTTTTTCAAGTTATCTTAAATAAAAGACTTAGGTACCAATGTTAAATTCATACAAATATTGCATGTTATTTAAAATGAAAGATTGTCCTTGGGGAAAAAACTCTCATGCAATATAAAAAGAGGTGTTCGATAAATTATAATTCATGCCAATTCATGGTATATGCACAGCCATCTTTTTATTAAATAAATTATTCAGGAAATACTAAAGCTGGCTTTGATAATTAAAAGCTGTATAGTTATATCTGCATGTCACACCCTGCCTTAATAAACTAGACTAATTCCCAAAAGGAATCTGACTGGATTTTTTTTTTTTTTTTTTAATAGAAACTGATAATCATCTACTCAAGTTACCTTCCGAAGGACTCCTTGTCAGGACATGGAATAAAGGCACTCGGTCAACATTTCCAATCATTGCACTCAAAATAAAAATGAGGTGCCTACTCAAAGTGTCTTCCCAGGTGACTTTTCAGTGGTGAGCAGACTGAAGGAAGCAGCAGCCTGAATAAGGAGAACACACACACACACACACACACACGCAAACACAAAACATGCTCAGTTCATGTTAAAGCAGGTGCAAAGAACAGGATTAAGCTTAGAGGTCACTTAATGAATAGTATAGCTTAACAACACTTTACCAGGTGAGTGGCTACACACACTGATTTACATTGCAAGCATTTTATGGTTTCGGTGTTTTGCATTACCTTGTAGTTTTGTAATTCAGTTTCACTGGAAGTCAAAATCAAAACTGTATAAACTATGCGAAGGTGCATCACTACTGCTAGGTATTAAAAGACAACAACACTTAACAGTGTGTGTTATGAGCAGACGTGTTAGCATTTGGATGAAATATGGCATCGCAATTTTGTTTTAAGTGTCAATTTTAGCAATGATTTCCAGATATGAGAATTTCTCAAAAAGCTAAATAATTTTTTGTTTTCATTTTAAACAACATATTCTTGAACAATAAGAGTCAAGTGAGTAAACTTGGTGGTGGATTCAGCCTTTTGGACCTTATAGTACATATAACTACAGCATACATTATGCAGAGTAAATTAGAGTGTTCTTGATGGGGGACCATCTAATCTGACCTGCCACTTTCTATCTAATCTGACCTGCATTTCATCTGCCACTTTGAATACAGTGTCCAGGTTCACGTCACTCTCCCTGGGATCTGGAGCATCACCTACTTGCCAGTGTGGACTGTATCCAGTGCAGGACTGAGACTGAGGATTGATTAGTCCTTGACTATAATAAGTGGTAAAATTCTGTGTTACAATATGCATCAAGGGGTTACTTTTTTTTTTTTTATATCCCGGCAATCCCATTACTCCACAACATGTATCAAATCTTAATGTAGCTACACAGGCTAAAATAACGGCACTGACAATTTCTTCTGATCAGTACACAAACTAAAAAAGTTTCTCAGCACTCATGGGGTAATAGACACATGGCATGTTTGAATCCAAGGAGCCTGGGCTACAGCACTGATACACTACCAAAAAACACACACACACACACACACACAAAACAATGAAAGTTAACAAACAACTCATTATTTGGTAACACGTTAACAACCTCTCACTAATACATTATTCTGGAACAATATTACAATACAGTACAGCTCCTAGAGCCCCTCATTTGTTTATTCCTTGCTGGCATGTTGAAATATCAAGCTTTAAAATAGCTGTGTTATAAACACTAAATGGATATTGAAAGAGATCACATGCAATGTAAGGCCTGACCGATATACTGGTTGGTTAAGGTTCCATTAAATTATCGGTATCAACAGAAATCATGTGCATAAAGCACACATGTTTGAGATGATGAAATGGGACACATTCAAATAAAAGTATTAGTTGCTAGATAGATGTTTAAAGCCGGCAAGCACAATTTGTGTGTAATGTATAATACAGTTATACTGACTAATTAATGTTTATCAGAATTTTTATTTCCTAAAAATATGTATTTGGGAAAGAATATGAAACACCAGGTGAAACACCAACACTGAAATTGGGAAACAATGGATTGGGCTACATCCCGAATTGCATGCAACCAAAGTATACATCAAAATAATGCACCATACTATCGTATTAGCTACAGTAGCACCTAGGTGTGAATGTGTGTGAGATGGACTGGCGTCCATTGCAGTAAGCCAATGCTGTGGGGCCAAAGTCATGTCGATGTGTATATTCCCAGTAGTCATATCAAACAGACATTTTACATGACAGATTAAAACAAGGCTTTCCTTGAGGAATGTCCATGTCCATGGGGAATATTTTCCCATAAAATCAACAGCAAATTAACATCACAGAGTCAAAACTTCATTCTGTAAAGGAGATTAAGTGGTAAATGTGTGAGTTAGTAAGTGAAAGATGAAGATCAGCAGTCTAGCTGTTGAGGATTTTCAACATTAACTGCTCTACTCCAGCCAGGCAAAATCTTCTTGGCATTGTTCGATTTCAGATATTCTTTAAATCATGTAAGTAAGCAAAAGTTATGTCGGAAATATGAAATGATCTAACATCTAAATGTACAAAATCTTGCATCATCATTAACCTTTAATCTTAGCATGGCCTAGTTTGCTGGATAAATCAAATTAACAATTATAAATGAAACATTTTAACATTAGGCTACATACTACCTGTTCTTATAATTACAATTTCCCCCCAGTTCCAATTTATCCAAACTTAATAGCTCATTATTGTTTACTCTGTGGAGTAGCATTTACATGACACTTTCCTGAGCCATTTGTCAGAGAATTTCTTTTCCTTATTATTTTAGAGCTAGTATAATGCGGTTCCACTGTAGGTTACTGTGGACAGCCTGCTCTTTTGGCATACTATTTAGTGTGAATGTATGAACTTATTCTGATTGACCTATGACAATAATACCACCAGAGTTTCTCCCATTTCCTGCCATTCATTTTACAATATATGAAAAGAGATCTTCATAAAATCTCAGAAAAGACAACAATATTGTCCAATCCAGCTTCCAATTCTTCACCAGAAAATGATTATCAGATAATTTATCAGTGATTACAGCAGAACTAACTGCCATATTACTTGCTTTGTAGTGGGCTGAGAAGACTTCACAGTCAGGACAGTCAAGCTACAGGTACAATATATTCCTGGAAATATATCAGGTTCTGTTTTGGTGTGTGTCATTTTTGTTGGTTAAGAGAACTGTGCATAAGGTAGCAAAAGAAAGTCTTCAAGGAGCAGAGATTGATTTGCAATACCCATGAGCAAGGCAGAGGCAAGAACAATAAAATGGTTAAACATTATATACAATGATTATGGCAGGTTTTATGGAAGAATGAACACATCTATACAACTTGTATACAACTTGTACACTTGTATACAACACTTGTATGAAGGGATGACACTTGTATACAATACAGTAAACATTTGAGAGTTTGGGGAAGAGTAGAAGACAGGAAATAATAGTTAAACTGCTATGGATAAGACATACAATGTTGAATCACTCACTGATCTTAATTAAAAAAGGATTAAAAAGTAGGGAGACAGTAGAACATATTGTATTACATGGTGAAGCACATCCAGACAAAGACATGAAGACACACTGGAACATTAAAGGCTCTACTTGCACATACTTTTGGAATATGTAAAGTCCATAAAGGTATTTTTCCATTTTTAAAGATCTTCAAGGTTGTATGAAATGGTATCATTTCTATATTATACGGTAAATTTAATTTTTCAATTCTCCCATGCAGATCAGTAGGTGGCGGTAATGCACCGTAAGCTGGTCTGCAACCTGCCGAAAACCACTGGCTAAGACCGCCGACGCAAGTTTATGACGTCATTACAGTCGCCGGAAACTCCAAGTAGACTATTGAGCTACTCTATATTTATCAGATTAAAAAAAAAAAAACATTTTGTGGAATAAAGTGTATTAATATAGGTTACACAATGTCCTTGGAGACTGTACCAAAGGATCTTCGTCATCTGCGGGCTTGTCTGCTATGTTCTCTTGTCAAGGTAGGGTTTTTGGAGCTAGAGCTAGTGTATTTACAGCCAGTTAGCTTAACGGCTAAGTGGGAAATGTGGGTTAAAAAAGCTATATGTTTTGTACAACGCGTTATTTTGATATATTCAAATATCGTATTCATTTATATTGATGTCTGTTAGCTAGCTTTCCAAGAATACCACATTTTCTGTCATTAAGTTAGCTAACCAGGTAGCTATTGTGCTATTACAGGTAAACTAGAAACGCGCTTTGGTCATCCCGAGCGTTTACAAGCGACTCCAAAATTAATGGCACCCGCCATGGAAAAGAGCAAAAAAATGAAAAATGTGTGGTTTATGGGAACGTCAGAGAATTTAATAAAAAACACACACGCACAATCTCTAATCTTGAGCTGTGTTGTTTCTTATTTTGATTATTTCTACTTACTATATTACATATTTTATAAAAAGGTTGGTGTTTTGTTTTTTTTTTTTATAATAATTTTATTAGAAACAGTCCAGGGATATACACAGTACCCAATCATTAAATATACACTACAAGAATGCAAAAACATTATGTATATAACATGATGAAATGGATTTTAAAGCTTTAGAGTTGCTGGAGACACAAGCGGTATCCAGATAATATTTGAAATCTTTACTAAAAAAGAGTAAAAAGGGGTTTTATAGACAGAAATTTACATTATTTGTCATCATTATATTACATCATTATTATTTATACCACAAAGAAAAACTATCCAAAAGAGATGCACGTATAAACAAACAGACGTATAAACAAACAGAATTTTCTCCAAAATATTGCAACATGGACACATTCCCAAAAAAGATGGAGGGCAGATTCATCCACAATACCACAAAAAGAGCACAGTGGATCCTTTTTCAGGGAGCGTGTTTTTTAAATAAAGATTGACAGGGTAAAATCGATGTAGCAATTTATAGGATACGTCCTTAACCTTATTGCTGATTAAATATTTGTGGGGTAAAGACCACATTTTCTTCCAGGGAATGTTATCAACATAACAACATAAAAATTCGGCAATTTAATAGAGATATTGTAATTGCATAGCAACAAAAAGGAGTGACCACGTACTTTGGAGAAAATGTACTTGGGAATAGCAAACGGTTGGTGTATAGACGATGCGATAGCCGCAGTGACGTCAGTTAGCACTGGGAGGCGTGGCTTATTTCATTCCCGCACTGTCCTCTACCTTGTGCTTGTCTACCTGACACAAACCTGCTTTTATACTTTTCTACAGGCTTGTTTTATTTTCCTGAATGCAGTGTGCAGATACCAGAAGTACAGGGTCTCCCATAAGTCCAGCATCATATGGGAGAAAAAGCAGAAAGGTCTTATTTACAGAACTTGCTCAGCATTTCCACCATTTTTCTCAATACACAAATACCTGTGAGAAGAATTTGGATTTGTTCTTTCTGGCTCAGATACTACATTGTCTGCAAAATATACATTAAGCCTATGATGCTGGACGTCTGAGACACCGTGTGGTATGTTTCGGCACGAGTAAAACTCAACACGGTTAACATCAACCCAAATCAAGAGCCAAACACCACAGATGAATCTTTCTCCACACTAGCCATGACACTAGCCATGACTTCATGCATTTATTTCTATAGTTTCTCATGATGATGGCGTAACTATATGATGCAAATTGTTGCTATTGGACTGTCAGATAATTATAAACAACCTTTACCTTTGCACGCAGTGTGTAATTGCATAAGTTTGCATCCCATGCTTAGTGTGCGTGAAGCTGCTGTCCATGTGGTTTAAAAGAAGCATTTACTATGAAGCTTCAGTGAGGAAGATGAAGGCTAACACGTGAGACACGTGATGCCAGCCGAGACACGTGATGCCAGCCAGCCACATCTTTTCCAACTGCTGCTCGTGCTGCATCACATGGCAGTGTAAGACATACTCAGAGGATTGCCATTCCTCACACAGAGAGCATGGCTCTCAAGTTTTGCGCACTGCTGTGGCAACGTCAGTCTTCAAATTCGCCAGACTCACTCATTTTGTCTATAGAATAGACGTCTCTCTGTAGCTTCTACTGGCAAATTAATAAGATAAGAGTTCCTCTCTGTGGGGGACCAGTGGCACCATCGATGATTAATTCAGGGTGGTGACGAAGATTGTGTTTGAACACAGGGGCATGACCAGGAAAAAGGCACTCAAGTTGCTTTTTAAATATAAAGTTTGACTTTGCCTAAAGATAGTTTCACAGTTATAGGTACCAACAATTAATATTACTTGGCACCTCCCCTGGAGCAAATAACAGCACTGAATATCTTCTGTAATGTCTGAAAAGGTTGGCGACACTTGCAGAGGGCTCTGGTCCACTCCTCTTTGCTCAACATTTCAATCCGGAGATTTTACAAAACACAGATTTTGTGTTCCAGGAACCATTTCATTTTTTTTGTAACTTTGTAAACTCTTGTATTTAGAATGCATGTGTAAGTTTAAAGTCTATTAGTCCTGAGTTAAAGGGCATAGGAGTGAAAGATGATACGGTTACACTTTCTCTCTTTGCTTCTACAGACTATTGACCAGTTCGAGTATGATGGCTGTGATAACTGTGAGTCCTACCTGCAAATGAAGGGGAACCGGGAGATGGTTTATGAATGCACGAGCTCCTCCTTTGATGGGTATGCTGCTAATAATTCTAATAAAGCCTTTTTTTTTTTTTTTTTTTTTTTTTTTTAAATAAGGCTGCTTACTGTGTGATGTATTTTCCTTACAGTGTCATTGCAATGATGAGTCCTGAAGACAGCTGGGTGGCTAAGTGGCAACGAATAGGTAACATTCATACACTTCACTATACCTGTCTCTTCTGTATATATAATGATTACTGCATTTATAAATCTGTTGTTTTCTTTCACAGGAAATTTCAAGGCAGGCGTCTATGCTGTAACTGTAACTGGAAGATTACCTCCAGGTTGGTTAAGGATTTATTCTTAAGGCCTGTGTGATTTTTGATATGTAACTATTTACAGTATATACAAGCAGCATTGTTCACACACAGAGCACTCCAGTGTCCACTAGGGGGCAGACGAGAGCCAAAATCCTGACTGGATGCTTTCAATATTGCCCTTTTTACAATTAACAGTTTAAAAAGACAAATTAACCACTATCAAGCAGGCTAGAAATGTCATATAAATGCACACCAGTTCTTTAATACTATTAGATTAATAGATAAGAATATGATGATGAAAAAATAAAAATAAACCTACTAATGTCTTCTGAGAAATGCGAGACAGTAAGGGAAAATGAAGTCATTTCCAGTTTGCATATTCAGTTCAATTTTATTTGTGTAGTGCTTTTAACAGTATAATTTGTCACAAAGCAGCTCACTAATCTGATTTAGATCTCTAATGGGGAAGCCAGGGCTGACAGTTTCAGGGACAACTCCCTGCCAAAAGGGAACCGATCTTCTAACGGGTGACGCCAGATAACGGGATTATAAATCATTTACACTTCTACAGCTGTGTACTGTAAAGATAAAAAGTACAAAGTGTGTTGAAAGGATCTTCGGTCTGAGCAGATTGTGAATAAGAGTCCTGGGATGAGCACAGGACAGTATTTCTGATTACAGCAGCAGTTCTTAAGTGCAAGTCTACAGTATCCCAGTGCGATTATCCACTGAAGTATGGGTGAAACATAAAAATATATGAAACTAACCTTATTAACCAACATACGTGGACTGCATTTGCAGTAGGTTAGAAACAAGTACAAAATATTTGTAAGAAGAATAGACTTCCTGTTAGAATATCACAGGGTTTGGAAGTGCTAGTTTTACATGGAGCATTCAGTGGACTTTGTAGAACTAAAGTTTAAGAAAAAAAAAGCATATATTCTGTACTAGACACACACACACAATGAAAATGCCAGTAAATCAAGCAGTAATTAAGATGATCAGGGCTCTAATTAATACTAATTTATAATGTCTTGGGGCTTTTAATGTTAAACTATGTGTCACTTTTTATAATGTGTTTATTAGGAGTGGTGCGAGAACTAAAGAGCAGAGGAGTCATCTACAGGTCCAGAGACACGGCAGTGAAGACGTAAACGGGAGACACGGCACAGCTTTTGCATCACATCCCAGAAAAGTTCCTCCGCTAAAAGCTACACTGTTGATCTTGTCACCTGTCTGAAGAAGCCGGTTAATTTGATTGTATTCCAGCTTCTGAGCCATACAGTACTCTACAGCCTGTAATATCTCACCTCTGATGTAAGAATAAATAGCTAAACGCCCTTGAGGACTAGACTGGTGAACTTTGTTAACTTTTGTGGATAGTTCTTTTGCTTCATTTACATCTGGAATCTTGTGTTTTTTTTTAATATCTTTCAGAAGTCTTATTTTCTCATTATATTTATCTTGTTTGATTGCAAGAGCACCACAGCAGTGACTTTGTTGGTTCTACAATGCTGACTAATTACATTAGAATAAAACATTTTTACAAAAACGTTGATGGATTAATGAGTCTGTTCTGCAAACTGACATATAGTTCAGTGCAAAAGTTTGCATCCTCCTTGGTTTGTGGATGGTAAAGAGAATACCTCTATTTGACAGTTTATCTACAAAACAGAATTCCATGTTCACTGAATAGCGGTTTTCTACAGAAGGCTTGTTGCAGCATACAGCATCAACACTACAGCAACAGAGCCTAAAACCCATTAAATTCCAGTTACTAGTCAAACAGGGCAACCTTTAAAATCTATATATATTTTTAAAATATATCTTTTAATCTTTAAAATAATATATAATATAACTGCCTCATGCTTCATAGATCCCTGGAGGTCCCCTGACTCTTTAAGAACCACTGGTCTAAGCTACCAATAGAAGGCACAGGATTATGTGAAATTTGACAAGCAAAATGACATATTTATGTTTGACCAAGTGTCCATTTAAAAAACTGACTTGCTCACATTAATCAGTATAACGTTACCAGCCTACTTGTACAAGTCCAGATCACGCTAATTGATGACTGTAGTCATTTTCTTTAATCGGAGATCTATCATTGGAGATCTATATCATTTAATCTGACATGGAGAACATGTTACTGCACAGTCTTTCAGAGAATTTGGCCAAGATTTTATTGGGGATCAACTCGTAACAGTGTGACAAGTAAAAAGATTGCTGAAATCGCAGAGGCTTAAGTGATTTTTAAGACTAATGATTACCAGGAGGGGGAGCTGTAGCTCTATTGCACTCTGTCATACTAAAGTAGATGTAAAATGGAGTATTTTCAAATATAGAACACTGCATCTAAGCTAACAGTAAAGATACATTTACATTTATTGTTTTGCCACATGCTTTAATCTAAAGCGACCAGGTAGGCTTTGTTCAGGCTTACAAAGATGACAAGACCAAAAGAAGACATCAATACAAGTGCAAGTTGTGCAAAAGATAGAGAGCCACAACTGAAACATGAGGGTTGAAACAAGTACTAGTTCTCATGTGTGCTGCAGCAGCCTGTCCTGAAGGACAAACTTGCAAAAGTGTGTCAGTGTGTACATGGCCTTTTTTGGGTAGGTTTTTCATTCATTCATTCATTTTCAGTAACCACTTTATCCTGCTCAGGGTTGTGTTGGATAAAGAGCCTATCCTGGGTATGAGGTGGGAATACACCCTGGATGGGACATCAGTCAATGTCAGAGATACACACATTCATACACTCATCACACCTACTGGCATGTTTTTGGGAGGTGGGAGGAAACCAGTGAACCTGGAGGACAGTAACCTGAGCTCAGGATCGAACCAGGGACCCTGGAGTTGTGGGGCAGCAATGCTACCTATAACACCATCTTCTTCCATGATTTAAAAAAAATAAATAAATAAAATGAAGAATTTGGAATTTATGTAAGAGTAGGTTAAGATTGTCCTTGTTTCTCTAGGGTCCATTAAATGTTAAAAAAAAAAAAAAAAGTCTGTGCTATCAGAGGAAGTGTTGTCATACAATCATCACCCAGCAATATCTAAAAGACAGTCAGTCTCATGATGGCACACAGCTCTATTTCACAATCGTAACCCACTTTACCCATTCATCTGTGATTTTATAAAAAAAACAAAGCAAATTCACAAAAAAAGGCGGAAGGAGAAAATGTGCAGGAGTAAGTTTCATACCCAAAACCACTATATTTATAGTTTAAAAAAAAAAAAAAAAAAAAAAAAGAGCATGGTGTTCGTTTTAGAGGGGGTTGCTTTTTTTCGTACCTCTCCTCACATATACGCCCATCACGTTTCAAGGGAAACCACCACAATCCCCCTCACATGACAGCAAAACACTTTCACATTGACTCATAAGAACAATTAAATGAGTAATCATTCTTTTGCATAAAGATTCCAAAGCTTTTGGTATGATCCTGCCTCGAGTTCTCAATTGGACCTCCTTCATAAGAGAGGGATTGATGACCTAAGAGAGAAGTTGCTATTTTCAGGGATGGCATAAGTGCAAAAGCCCAACAGTCCTCTAAAGAAACATCAGTGGCTGATTTAAAGAAAAAATAGTTCCATTTCCTTCCTACACCATCACACTACTCTAACACTGAGGCACACTGAGGTTTTGTAGACAGTTCTGGTTTATTTATGGAAATTATATAAAACCGTTGATGAAGATTCTCAGTTTAAAGTCCAGGCTTGAGCAAGTTCTTCACAAAAAGCTCAAACCTTTCCTCTCTTTACTTGATTTAGAGGAAATTATTAATGAGTTCATTTCATCTTATATTGATTATTGCAACTGACTATACATTCAGGTCATTCAGTCCTCACTGTCCCACGAAATCACTGGCTCCCAGATCATTTTAGTGTTCATTTTATTAAGTTCTCTTAATAGTTTGGCCCTGCATTATATAGTTGACATACTATCATCTTTGATTATGCAAAGATATCATCTTCATAAAATGTGTTTTGCTGTTCCATCTAAGGAACTCACCTTAGTATCATATTCAGAAAAATATTTTTTATGCTTAGCCTTACCTTATTAAAGACAACTTAGAATCATCTATCTTGCACCATCCAACTGATCTTTTAATTCACTAAATGATGAAACTTTCATATCCATAATTAGTCCCAACAGAAGACACTCAGAGTGCTGAGTTTAGCAGAAATTAGATTTTTGGCTTTAGATTTTTCAACTTCTCATTTTTCCTCATTCTCATGAGTTAGAAAATGATGTGTATCTCTCTCTCTCTTTTTTTTTTTTTTAACAATATTAGCTTTTGTGTACAACCATTGTATATATTACCTTTTGGAATACCTCTCTTCTTGTTTTTTTTTTTTGTTAATTTGTATTTGTCTATTATGCCAAAACCTTGTGAGCTGCTAAACAGTCTTTCGTTGTTCAAACAATGACAATAAAATTCTATTCTATTTTATTGTGTGAAGAATAAAAAGAAGAAAAAAAAAAGAAAAGAAGGCATACGGGTATGGCTGTGCTTGTGGGCTACAAGGTAATCTGGCGGGAAAGTGGGGTCGTGAGTTTGTTTGCCTTAGGCCCTGCTGCACTTAACCACAAATACATAATAGATTCTTGGCGCTCAAAAGCTAGTCATGCACTTCAAAGTGTGTCTGTTTTGCACCCAGACCTGCAAAAAACATAGAGCAACCCACGCTGAAGCTCACACACCTCTATGGAGTCACTCATGATCTCTGAAACGCCGCCTGTATTTCACACGCCTGGCTGAATTATGAGGAAAAGTAGATTTTTGTACTTTTTTTTTTTTTTTTTTTGCATTAACTCACTCTTTATCTGACTAACTCTTGCTTCACTTCAAGCCAGTAATCTCTGGCTGTTACACAGCCATCAGCCCACCTGCTTTTGCTGAATTTGGATGATCTGAAGCATTACAAGCCAACTGAGGACATTTCTGTAAAAAAAAAAAAAAAAAAAAAAAAAACAGTGCTATGTGTTAAGCATCAATGATAACCAAATGAGCAAAGCATGTGCGCCTGACTGTAGCTCAGATCAGGTGTCTACTTCCTGTTTCTGTCTTAACCATCATGGTTTTATTTCTCCGAACACTAAGCTAGCCTGGCAATGAAGCAGACTTTCCTAAGCCATCACCTATTGATTTTACTGTTGAGTTATTACTCAAGTTTCTGTGATTTTCCATTTTCTTGTGGGTTTTGTGCTTTTAGTGATTTTCTTTTCTTTCTTTCTTTTTTTTTTTTTTACCACAAGATCTGATCTGAATATGCAACAAACTAACTGTGATTTCATACAATATTCTAAGACAAAAGATTAGATCTAGGACCATACACTCTCAAAAATAAAGTTACCAAACTTTTCATTGTTGCTACCTTCAAGGTCACATATTTTGTACCTTTAATATGTATCTTTTACCTTTACAAATAATTTACGGTACATAATTTCACCTTAAGGACCAGTGGTACCTATAAAACTTTACTCTAGAAGCTACCACATGCACCTTACCATGTAAAAGATACATACTGAAGTTACAAACTGTATGACCCCAGAGACAAGAAAATCTACAGTTTGATACCTTCGTTTCTAAGTGTGTAAAAGTTTCCTCATTTTGTCCGTTGGGGGAATCCCTTATAGATTTCTGTTTTCTTTTGAAAGGCTTTAAAGTAAAACTTCTTGGCTGGTCTTTTTTGGTCCAACACCATATGTCAGGTTGTGCAATAGTAAAATAGTGAGATTATCAGATGTATTATTTATTGAAGGTGGCATAGTGTCAAACGTTTAAGGTTCTAACCAATGAGGTTACAATAAATTGGCATCAGCACACTATTAAAAATAATGCTCCATCCAACAAAGGCTTTTGGTTCATAAGTCCTAAAGGTTCCTCTATAGTGGAGGCATAGATAAAATGGTGGATTTCAGGTTTGAACCACCACCACCCCCATAGCCCCCTAAACCGACCCCCTGGTCCAGCCACTGCTCGTGATTATAAACACTATATGGACAAAAGTATGTGGACACCTAAGCAACACATGCAAATGTGGTTCTTCCCTAAACTTTTGCCACAAAGTTGGAAGCACATAATTGTTTAAGATTACAATTTCTTTTCACTGGAACTGAGAGGCCCAAACCTGTTCCAGCATGACAATGCCGCTGTACACAAAGCAAAGTCCATGAAGACATAGTGTGACATAGGTGGTGTGGAAGAACTGCACAGAGTGTCCTGCACAGAGCCCTGATCTCAACCCCACTGAACACCTTTGGGATGAACTGGAATGCAGATCGCACACCAGATCTTCTTGCCCAGCATCAGTGCCTGACCTCACTAATGTACTCCCCACAACATTAGGTGGCATTAGATCCCCACAACCACACTCCAAAATCTTCAAGGAAGGTAATTAGTTGTAATTACCTTCCTTGAAGATTTTGGAGTGTGGTTGTGGGGATCTAATGCCACCTAATGTTGTGGGGAGCAAAGGGGGACTAAATTTGGAATGGGATGTTCAATAAGCACAAGTGTCCACAAACCTTTGGCCATAAACTGTACGTCAAATAAAAATTGTTTTCTGCAGTAATTGCGCTGTAAGGATTATCATAAAAGGTCAACCACGCCTTCATTACAAACACACAGCTTGGTTTGTTTTTTAATCACATTTTACTGGCTCATAATTGCTATGGCGTGAAACAGGATTACACAATCAGGATCATGTATTTTGCCTATTTGTGTACTAGCAAGCTAGCTGCATTCAATGTAATAAAACAAAAACTACCGGAACAGTTTCAAACTTCTCTGCATTCATGCATCATTTCCCATATCCACTGCTGATGTGGACAGAAGTTTTTCAAGACTTGAAAGAATTAAACTGCACAGCACCATGACAAAAAAGCAAAACGATGTTAAAGCGTTAACACTGATCTCTGAGCTCAGGGATATCAAAGTGACAACAGGTGAAGTGCTGGAGGTTTTACTGCAGAAGAAAAAGAGGACAGATCTGGTTTTATAAGATAAAATGTCAGCTTCCCCATATTATTTGCATGCTATTTTGGACATTTTCACTGGAACTATCAAATATATTTTATTAATGTTATTAATATAGTTTGGATGATGGCAGATAGTGTTTTAAATAATTAAATGACAAATAGCACCACCACTCCAAATACTGTCTGGCATCCACCCAAAATGTACAGGTCACATGGTAATGCTATTTAGCATATTTCTTCATCCCCACTGAAATTAATGAGACACCCGTCCATAGCAGGGTACCATTTCCCTTGGAGAGAGGGTTCCAAGTAGAATTCCTTACTAAGTAGTAGAACCCTGAACTAGAACCCCCAGTGACCCAAAGACTTCTTGAGGATCCCGTTTCTAGGAGTGCACTGGTTGCTTCAACATAATTTACTAGTAGGAGACAATAGTATACTACAGATGAAGGGATAAAGGTCAAGATACACATCACTGTTCTTCTGAAAGCAAAAAGGGGCTTTCATTGGCGTACCATTCTTCTAGAAGATATTCTCTCTGTCTGTGTTCTGATGATGGTGGTGGTCTAACACATCGCTCCAGATTCTCCATTGGTGTTCAACTTGGTTGAGATCTGGTGACTATGAAGATCATATATAAGATATGATTTAGATCATTTTCATCCTCATCAAACCATTCAGTCAGGCATGTGGCCATTTCCTGAAAGAGACCACAGCCATCAGGTAGAAATGTTGGTGGCTGCACCTATCATGGATAAATCTCTCCAAGACTTTTAGCTCCAGATAGATTCATCAAGGGTGCAGGCAAAGAGCTGTGCAGATGGTCCTTCATAATGGCTGCCATCAGACTTTATGATCCTTCATCCATTCTGTGTTGTGTAAGCTGTTGGGAAAATGTATAACAAAGGGTACACTTTTTCATTCATCTGCACTGTATATAGTTATTCAATGAGTTATTTTCATACACTGTTTTAGCACACACTGCTGTTTTACTGCTGTTACGGACAACACCTTCTTGAAAGTCTTCAGTATGATCACTCCTCACCTTCACACTGCTAATATTACTTTACCTATTACTTATTTATTTACTCTGGATATTTGAAAGAGTTTGTGTTTTGCAGCATCCTTGTAATTTGATGTGCCTTATTCTGCTGATATTTCTTCAGGGATCATCCAACAGTGACTGCCTAATGGCCAGTGTGTCACTTCTCCGTGTTCACCTGAAAAAAAAAAAGACTTGGATTTGTCCACTCATGATGGAGATAATTATGAAAAACCCATTTTGTGGCATATAGGTAAAAAAATGAATTCAGAAGTACACTGATCATCCACAACATTAAAACCACTGACAGGTGACCTGAATAACGTTGATTATCTCGTTACAATGGCACATGTCAAAGGGTGGGATATATCAGGCAGCAAGTGAACAGTCAGTTGTTGAAGTTGATGTGTTGGAAGCAGGAAACAATGCCAAGCATGAGGATTTGAGCGACTTTGACAAGAGCCAAATTGTGATGGCTAGACGACTGGAGCAGAGCATCTCCAAAACAACAGGTCTTGTGTGGTGTTCCTGGTATGCAGTGGTTAGTACCTACCAAAACTGGTCCAAGGAATGACAACTGGTGAACCTGCGACAGGGTCATGAGCATCAAGGCTCACTGATGCATGTGGGGAGCGAAGGCTAGCCCGTCTCGTCTGATTCCACAGAAGAGCTTCTATAATACAAATTGACTCCATTGATCAGCCATCAGACTCCTAAACACTCAGAAACTGGACTGAAAGAACACACACACATACATACATACATATATACACACACAACTGAGCATCCTCCATCCTCTTTGAAATTTTTTTTGCAAGTTTTTGCACATTACATTATGCTGCTACAATATTTATTATACTGTACATAGGCTGCTACTCTTATGTTTACACTATTTCAGCTACTTATATTGTACTCTTTGCACTATTGTCACTGGATTCACTTTTAAACAGAACTGTGTACTGGTCGGCGCTGCACTGGGACTTACTGTGCCCATTGTCTATCCCAGTAGTCATTGTACTGTACTCTCTTGTGCTGTCTGCACATGTTTGCACTTGTGCATTTTATGTATAAATTTATGTAGTCCCTTGTAGTTCTGTGTTGTTCTGTGTTTGTCTTATGGAGCACCTTGGTCCTGGAGAGACGTTGTTTCGTTTCACTATGTACTGGCTGTATATGGTTGAAATGACAATAAACTCCACTTGCCTTGACTTGACTTGAACTGCTATAAAAGTTAATGCTGGCTATGACAGAAAGGTGTCAGAACACACAGTGCTTCACAGCTTGCTGCATATGGGCCTGTGTAGTCGCAGACAGGTCAGAGTGTCCATGCTGACCCCCTCTCCACCACTGAAAGCGCCTACAATGGGCATGAGAGCATCAGACCTGGACCATGGAGCAATGGAAGAAGGTGGCCTGGTCTGATGAATCACATTTTCTTTTACATCATGTGGATGGCCAAGTGCATGGGCGTCGCTTACCTGGTGAAGAGATGGCACCAGGATGCACCAGGAAGAAGGCAAGCTGGTGGAGGCAGTGTGATGCTCTGGGCAACATTGGGAAACCTTGGATCCTGGCATTCATGTGGATATTAATTTGACACGTACTACCTACCTAAACATTGTTGCAGACCAAGTACATGCCTTCATGGCAGTGGTATTCACCAAATGGCAGTGGCCTCTTTCAGCGGGATAATGCGCCCTGCCACACTGCAAAAATTGTTCAGGAATGTTTGAGGACCATGACAAAAAGTTCAAGGCCTCCACATTCCCCAGATCTTGTGAGGTCTTGTGGAGTCCATGCCGCAATGGGTCAGAGCTGTTTTGGTAGCACAAGGGGGACCTACACAATATTAAGCAGGTGGTTTTAATGTTATGGCTGATTGGTCTATGTTTTTAATATTATATGCAATCTGTTTGTAAAATTGTGAGAAATCATGGATGAAACCTAATTATTACACATTATTATTAATTAATAATTATACAGAATTCTGCTTCAGAGGCTCTCAGACTGTTAACGAATTGCAACTGATGCAGAGTGCATACAGACATTATTCTTTTTAAAATCATAGAATTATAGTTAAACCATAGTAACCACATACTATTCCATAGTCATCATGATACTATGATACAACAAAAAATGAAATGGAAAACAAGAAAACAAACAAACATAAAAAGGATAATGTCTTTACAAGCTCTGCATTATCAATCAATTATGATGCACATTTAAAAGTGTGATTGGTCTGTGTGTGCATAATGGATATCCAGTGATCTAGTGTAATTACTCAATATTTTCCAAGCTGTATTTAAAGGTAATGTGATCCACGTAATGTTACAATCGTGACACTTTGACGCACAACGAGAACACAGGACTCCTTTTGGTTTCAGTGAAAATATACACTATTTGCTGATGATATGGGGAAACTGGCACATGATAAAAGAAACAAACATGTGCATGATGTTATGTAGGAAGTATAAAGTCTGTAAAAATCATCATTGAGTTATTTAACTGAAACCAAAATTTTTTTTTTTTTACAATTTTGGGAATTTACTCTACCAATTCATCTATCGATCTAAAGTAGAAAGCAACCGTTAAAACACTGACCTTCAAGGAGCCCCTTTTACTAAGAGTGTAATATTTCAGCCATGCTACATGTTTATGTCCTGAGTCATCAGTTTAGTCAACTTCAGTTTACTGGAAAAATGATTCATTTAAACAAGTTAGCATACAAGTCATTTCAGCTCCACAGCTAGTCATAGGCTAATCATTTTGGATTTCATCTCAGAACAGGAACAAAGTTATGTATGTTTAGATTCATGTAAGATATATACATAGCAGGTCTTAACATATGCACGCATACTGTATTGACAACAATAAAAAGTTTAGTTCTGATAGCGACTAAGCTAACATGCTAATACAGGTCATGTCTGCTTTCTCAGTTTAGCCCCAGTGCTGTTGATTATCCTTATGAACAAACTCCTCCTAAAAAAATTAAAAAAAAACCCACTTCTCGTTTGTCACTGTCTTCCAGAGGCCACATGGCTGTAAAGCGCACTGCTATTGGTTGGCAGCGTAGACTGTTTTGCCCTTATTTGGAAACATATGTGCCAAGACCTACATGACTGGGGTGATCATTTCAAAGAAGCAATGAACAGAGAATGAGGACATTGTCTTGTGTTTCACACATTCACAGTTCCAGCATGTGAACAACAGCTTATATACACACACGTCACAGCAGCCATTTTGGAAATAAGCAAGCCTTCATCTGGGTTATGATCTGTGTTTCGGGTACCAAAAATAAGAAAGGACATAAAGCAGGAGAGATGAAGAGAGAGGGAGGGGAAGTAGCTGCTGACCCTGATAAGGTCTATCAGTTTAGCCAGAGTGGCCTTTTCGAGTCAGCCAATGAGCTTTGAGCTTGCAACCCAGGCAGTGATCATATCCTCTCTGACACTGCAACAGCGGTGTGGTGGTGTCCACACACACACACACACACACATATGCAAACTGCCGCCATAAATCTTCTCACTGCAATACATGTCATTAACTTATACTTACACACCATCAACCATACTATTTTGTATAACACACAATGTTTTACATGAAAATATGCATCACTGTGTACAGCCTAGAAACCACCTGACTCATCTTCTCATCTCCACATTCTCTCACTCTTTCAACGCAAAGACTGGAATTTCCTCATTTTGCTAGTGCACCTTTATATTCACTTCTTTTGGTTAAATGGTATAAGAGCTAATCATCAGCATTAATGAAAAAGGATTCTGTTCTTCTTGCTTCCTCTCTAGCTGACTTATGTGCTCTTATAGGCAGGAAATGTACACATGCACATCGTACTTTCATTAACCTTATCAAATGACGCCTGAAGCCATTTAGACAGATCATTTTTACTGTCATTTTAAACGGAGCAAAAACTAATCTTTCTGCGTCAGAGAGTATTTCACTTTCCACATCAAACATAGACACCAAAGCTGCTGCTTGCGTGGCTCATTAGCGTATTGCAGCTTGTAATTAACACTAGCTGAAACGTGGCGGTCATCTGCATATTTGGAAGTGCTGTAGTAGAAAACTAGTAGGTCAGCGGCGTGCAAATGTGTCATAGCGAAACCAAACAGGACGAGACTAAGCGCTCACAGCAAGATCTCATCTCTCTCACCACACCTTTTTCCACCCGACTTTTGTGCTAAAGCTGTACCACTTTGACCACACACACACACAAACACATACACACACGCGCACACACACGCATACAGAGATCCTTAATTATTGCTATGCTACACCTAAATCTAACCCTAACCTCAGTAACCAAAAGGAAACGCTTTTAGTTTTTAAAATTAAAACTGCAAATTTTTTTTTGGAAAATACAAACAAACAAAGAAAAGAAGATCAGTCAAATGTCCCCACAATGTCAAATCTGTCAGATATATCTATTCTTGTGGAGACATTTGGTCCCCACTAAGATATAAAAACATGACCACACACACACACACTCTGAAAAAACTCCCCACCTTAACCCACACCTTGTCAGGGCAGTCTCCATGGTTACAGGAGAGAGTGCTCTCATAGGAAAGGGGGAATTGAAACCTTGTCTGGCCTTGTTCCAGATTCAAAGCAAGAGATTGAAAATTAAAAAAAAACAAAAAAACACCTCTTTGGGGGATAGAATAGAAACGATAGAATAAAAATATTTGTAACGTTATTTCTTAATGATGGCCAATGATGGCCAAACAGGAGTGATTTTATGTTAAGTGGGTTATGTCCTTCACAAGTAGTTCGAGCAGGGCATGTGAACCTGCGGTGCTCTTTTAATAAGTCAGCTTCTGAGCTGTGGACACAGTGTACTACTGATACATGTCTAAATGTCAAGAGATAATTTGCTGTTCTTCTGAAATCCAGAAAGGACCGTAATTAGCTTTTGTTTTAAGCAGTGATCCATTACATGTTTTTTCATGTGCTGTTTTTGAGCTTGCAGTGACTAAAAGAACGAAAAAGGTTTTTTGTGTGAATTTCCCTGTTGCACTTTTGTGGTTGACCCATCCCCCACTTCCCTCTGCAGTCACTCGCCTGCTCTGTCTCTCTCTCTCAAGTTGTCTCTTAGGGTCGAGGCCCACTAAGATGAAGAAGAAAGATGACGGAAGCCCCGGTTATAGTCAAATATGTCCTGAATATAGTTTCATAATCACTCCACGTCTATAAGTGAATCGGAGATGTAATAATTGTGAATGCACACAACTATAGAGCACTAAGAGTTCAGTCTGTGCAAAGACTACAACATTAGCTGTTCAAAAATCCAAATCGGCTGAAGATCATCACTGAAGATTTAGTGACAACGCCGTTGAACAAACTCTCATCAATCTACTGATCTTAATGAGAAAACTGAGAAACGTAATGATATGAAATGATGCATTTCCTTCTGCTGAGTCATCTGTTGATCCATCTGATTTATAACTGAACAAGAAGAAAATTGATCATGGTGTACCTAGTACTGTTGCTATTCTATTTGTGCCTTATTTGAAACGCAGTAAAATGCTTTGGTAGATAAGGAACTGTGATATTTGATGTCAGTGCAGCGCCTTGCACAGGAAATCACACAGTCGAGTGAGTTGTTCTGCAGCAGGGTACTTCCTGTGCCAGATCTGATCATATTCACGACCTTTTTCTGTATGAGCTGCACTTCTTTGAAAGAACACTGAGTTTATAGACGTTATAGGATTATAGAGATTATAGAACATAATGCAGACAATATTTTTTAAGAGTTTATAGCAATAAGCAGGTTGTACGCTCAGAAGATTTTCAGAAATGAAAGAAAAGAAAAACAGGTGTTGGGCCGTCACCAGCCACCAGAACAGCTTTAATGCACTTTGACATAGATTCTACACATCTCTGGAACTGTAAAAGAGGATAAAATCTCCCACAAGTGTTCAGCTGGGGTGCGATTTGATGACTGTGAAGGCCATCGTTTATGATTTACATTATTTTCATCCTCATTAAACCATTCTGATGGAAATGTTTCAACATTGGATAAAGATAATCAGTGCAAATAACTTTGTAATGAGTTGCAATGATGTTTCCCACTAAGTGCACAAGTGGAAAAAAAATAAGCCTCCCAGGGCATAACAGAGCCACCGGTTTTTCCTTTAATTTGTCACCAATATGTACAGTATATATATCTTAGAAAAAAAACGATTGCTACTTTGAATAGCTTCTTATCTTCCCATAAGAGTTTATACAAAAAAAAAAATCATTAGGGTGATAGATGGAACCTTTTTCCTGTGTATATGCATAGATGGAAAGTCTTCAGTTGGTTAAACATTATATTTGCTACTTTTCTGAAAACAAAACCCTATGTTGTACCCCAAACCTTTACGAGTATCCCCTCTAGGGTGTTACATAATTTTTTTTTTCTATAAAAAGAAGTGGCACAGTGTGTATAAAATGTCCACACAACCCTGTTAAAATTGCAGGTTTTTGTGATGTAAAAAATTGAAACCAACAGAAATCATGTCACATCTTTTTCCAAATTTAATATGATATAGCAACCAACAAATTTAAAGTGAAAAACAAGTAAAAATGTTTTAAGGAAATAAAAAGACCTCAGCTCTGACTTGGCCATTTCAAAAACTTTGATCTTCTTCTTCTGAAGCCATTCCTTTGTTGACTTGGATTTGTGCTTTGGCTCATTATCGTGCTGGAAGGTCCATTTTTTTTTTTATCTTCAGCTGTCTAACAGACGCCTGCAAGTTTTGTGCCAAAACAGGTTGGTATTTGGAGCTATCCATGATTCCCTCTATCTTGACTAGAGCCCCAGTCCCAGCTGATTTGAAGCAGCCCCATAGCATGATGCTGCCACCACCATGCTTCACTCTGAATATGGTGTTCTATGGGTGATAAAATGTCTTGTTGTTGCACCAGACATATTTTTTAGAATTATGCCCAAAAATTCTACCTTGGTCTCATCAGACCATAACACATTTTGCTACATGGTTTGGAATGATTTAGAAAGGCTTGGATTTTTTTTTTTTGTGAGAAAGGGCTTCCATCGAGTTAACCCATAGCCAAGACATGTGAAAAAAAAGATTGCTGTCACATGCAGAATGAGTGACCAGTATTTGCCAGATATTCCAACACCTTTAATGTTGCTGTAGGCCTCTTGGCAGCCTCCCTGATAAGTTTTCTTCTTGTCTTTTCATCAATTTTTGAGGGATGCCCTGTTTTTGGTAATGTTACTGTGGTGCCGCATTTTCTTGTTGATGATGGCCTTCACAGTGTTCCATGGTACAGCTAATGATTTGGACATTCATTTGTAATCCTGATCAAAACCTTTCCACAATGAGATCCGGTACATGCTACATGTACATGCTTTGGGAGCTCTTTGTGCTTCATGGCTTCAGCAGTCAGATAAAACCAAGAAGATTGTACAGAAACAACTGATCTTTATTTGGGGTGGATCAGAATCACTTCATTGATAAAAGGTGTATGAACATTACTTTTGAACATGAGTTTGAATGTGATTGGTTAATTCTGAGAACAGTCACATGCTCCATTATAAAAGGATGTGCACGTTTATGCAACTAGATTATTGTAATTTTTTTCTTTTTCTTTTTTTCCCCCAAAGTTGTTTTTCACTTGGATTTATTTAGTTGCTAGAAAAACATGACATGATTTATCTTGGTTTCATTTTTTTGTATCACAAAAACCTGCAATTTTAACAAGGGTTATGTAGACTTTTTGCATCCACTGTATATACACATGTATACAGCTGACAAAAGATTAAAATGTCCTGTTTCTTTAAAAGCTAGCTCTAGAGACCAAAGGCTCTTGCATTCCATAACTGAAAGGTTTAATCAATTTCCACAGAAAAAATAAATAAATAAAATTGAGTTGTTGAATATTAATTGAGCTGTCCTTCATGTCTTCTCAGCAAAGATCTCAGGGAAATATTTCTCTTAGTAGATATTTGGTCTTGACATTTGAAATATATAGTTTAAAATATTCCTATATCTGTGCATTAGGATGCTGCTGCTCTGTACTTATTTCTGCAGGTGGACACCCAACCATGGTGCAACCATTGTCCAACCATTCCCACATACTTCCCACAAACACATCTGCATTGGCTGATTATCACTTCCCACTGACCATTTCAGAGCCTTAGTTCAACATTTCCTCAGTGTTGCAAGTGTTAAGCAATGGCCGGGCAAAGTGAAACAGCATGTAAGGAGAACAGAGAACAAAAGAAATTTGTGCAAAGATAACTGCAGTGCGAGATGGCTGGAAAATAAAAAAGCTAGTAACTTTACTAGAAAAGACAGACGCATTCAATAATACATCAAGTGTGGGTTAAAAATGACTTAAAAGTTATGTTTCATTATGTCTGGACCATAACCTGTACATCATATTAATACTAAGAATAATTAATACTTAGATTAAGATGTTTGTCTTTGAACCTGGGCGTGTTCACGTTTTAAAAAATGAATGTTAGCATTAAATGGAGGTGTGATAATGATTAAAGTGATGCAAAACCAAGTTGAGAAGAAAGATCAAGAACGTTTGATAGGAAACATCCATGAGATGGAGGGACGTCGCTTTTATCTAAAATTCACCCAGCATTTTTTGATACAATTACCACATTAGAAAGTACCATGAAGCACCATGTTAGACTTCCACAGGCTTGAATAAATATCGATATTAGCATTTTGCATAGGCGAAGACAAGAAAAAGTGAAAGAAGGAATGAGAAACGAACGACAGCAAGGCTGTGACTGTTAAACCTCTTCCTGTGTGGTTAAGACACCACGTGGCCGAGAAGTTTAAAAGGAGCGCTTCTCCTCTCCCAGGTCCATTCCAACTCGGGCTGAAGACAACGAAGACTCTGGTAAGACCGAGGGACAAGAAGACACTGAAAAGAAAAAAGAAGCTACAATGGGTATTGCTTGTACAGGTATGGTATATAACTGACTGAGAAAATGACTTAATTGACTTACTTGGAACAAATTGACATAATTTGGCGCTAAAATATGTGAGACGTGATTTTTAAAAATGCATAAAGATGCATATAGTTTTCACTTTAATCGTAATATAATTTAAGTTTTATAATATTTATATATAAATATTAGACTTAAATGCATTGTTCAATGAAAAAAATGCATATTTATGCATTTGACATTCGCATTTAATGCACATTTAATGACTTTGAAACCTTAAAATCAAATTCTTAAATTTATAGAAATAATTTTATTAATTTATTCTTTGTAATATTTACTAACTTACTACTAATCTTTGTAATATTTATGTATTATGGCTGGCAAATCTTATGTAACACAAAATGCCAGCCACTTCCTGTTAACTCGATGCAGTAAATTATTACATTTTTATTTTTGTACCATCACAGTATGTTTCTCCATAATGTAAAAAGTTGTATACTTACATCTGTGTTGTAAGATCTTAGCGTACCCTGTAAAAAATGTTTAAAGGTTCTAAATTTTACATTGGTTTGCTAGTTAGTTTGCTAGAAACAGCTTACTCATTCCGATAAAGATGGCCGCCATGCTCGATTTAGCATAGCATGGAGTAAAAGAAAGACGTAACAGGTTACACTTGTAACCATTCTTTTATTTAGAGGACAGTTAATTAAAAATAAAGTTTTCAGTGTTTAACAAAATGTTGTTGGTTTCAGTTAGTGAATCTGTTTGTATGATGAAAAGTACTTTCTTCGAACTTTATGTGGAACTTTGTGAACAATTGAGTTTTGACTTTTTGTTGCTGTCCTAAATAGAGGTCTGAAAAATTCTGAGACATGACAAACAAAAAATCAGTCAAACCTGTCTGCAAATATTTTTCTGTCAAGAGTTCACATTAATTCAAGAGTAAGTGTTTGGGTGTGGTTTACGCAGACAGCTGTAAATGAACTGGAAGTGTGTGTGTGTGTGTATGTATGAGGGGGAGGGGAGTCTTAACCACTAACTCTACAGGTGTGACTTAGCGCAGATGAACTGAGGACCTGGAGACGGCCGCACTTCGGAAGTACAGTGCAGTCATCCATAAAGTAGAAAGCACTACTAAACCCCTCGCCACAGTGTAGTGTTTCCTACTTTATGGATGAGTGTACTGTTGGCTACTGGGAGCACGTTCTCACACTTTGACGACTCAACATGGTGGACAGAGAAAAGAGGAACTGGCTTTATTTCATAAGACTGTGCACAGCTCACTGTGTAGATTTTAGGCCACATGAGCTGGGCACATGAAGAAACAAAGCCAAGCTATTTGTTGCTAACATGTTTGATTTGTTCTGGACATTGCACTGAATATTTAAGTGTGCGACATTGTTGAATCTGCTTTCACTTTTCCTTTTCATTAATAAAACTAAAAAAAAAAAAGGAATACTCTTTGTTGTCTGTTGCATTTTAGAGTTGTCTACATGCACACACTATGCTTTTACAGAAATTATCGTTGATCTAAAAACCTTCCAAATTTTTCCACACACAAAATCACCACAAAACAGAAGTGTTAAGATTTTTCTGTAAAAATAGATTTTATTTCTGTAAAAAGGTCAGACTAAATGGCAATGGCCCCTTCAATGAGCAATAATGATCTTACTAGTCATCACTCAAAAACTTGCTTCAACATGCAAAAAAAAAAAAAAAAGAAAAGAAAAATGTGAAAAAAAGACCTATTTACAAGTTTCAAAAATTGATTACAAAACCTCAGATTTACAAAACAGGTTCCTGTTCTCCGTGTGACACTTGCAGAAATTCTGAGGGACTGACACGAGAATAAAGCTTCTCGTACTGTTTGAAAATACCATACGTCAAAATCACAAAGTGCAAACCGTTGACCTGAACACTGTACATCATACACAGACCAAAGTATCAGCTGATATCTTCCAGCTTGGCCTCCACTGCATCCAGTGAAAAAAAAAGTCCTACAAATACATTGTAGAAGTAAAGAAATACAAGGTGATATTATAAATACTTAAATATCGATAAATAAGGCTGTGTCTGGGTGCGACACCTTCATGCATGCAGTCAGTAGAAGTACAGTAAAAGTAAACATCGAAGTAAGACTAAACAAGGTCTCGTAAGGCTAGTAAGTTACTGTGGTCTAGCTGTGGGTGCAGATTAGCAGAGAGTAGTTTAGCGCTAGCGACAGCACTGGGATCAATGTGGTACAAGCCTGCGAACTATATAACTGGTTGAGAAGCATGTTTTAGGATTATAACACAGCTTAGGAATCACTGCTTGCCTAAAAACCAGAGTTAGCTACAGGCTACAGAGAAAGAAATAGTTTGACTGTACAGTGCAGTGCCTCCATCAGGGCTGCTTTTTTTTTTTTTAATAGTTAAGATTAATACAGTCAACATTTAATTAAAATATATCTTTTGGTACAGCACAGAACCAAAGTGAACTTGAGCAGAGACCTAGACCTGGACTTCTGGTCTACAGAGTATCTGGTGCTTGGACCCCGCTCTCTCATCAGCTCCCTACTGTCATAGTAACACAAAGAGCACCAAAAGGTTTGGCAAGAGTGTGTGATGTTCTGGTTTGAAACATCTACCATGTCCTAGTAGCTGATACACTGCCAGTTAAGCCAGTTTTACACCGCGAGATTTCAGCATCCTTTTAATATTGTATGTCACGCTGTATGAAATGATCCAAATGAAATCTTCAGTGAAATCTATAACAGACTCTGTAATAACATGTTCTCTATGTCAGATTATACAGTGAAGGTCCTCTAATGATAGACCTCTGATTACTGAAAACTACTATGTACTGTTTAGGTCATTAATGAGCACAATCTAGGCTCATGCAGAAAAGCGTTGCATAAAAGAAACAAGCCCTGATGGTAATAGTAGCAATGTTACGAGTAAAAGAATACCACATTCTTCAAAGTGAGCTTGAGGTAATAAGGATTTTTTTTTGCAACTCACTGTACGAGGGCCTAGATGTTTTTTTGTTTTTCTGCAAGCTTTGCAACTCACTGTATGAGGGCCTAGGCGTGTAACCTTATATTACTTAATGTGAGCAAGTCAGCATTTTTGTGTATATTTCGTCATTGCTGCTACTTGCCGTATTTGTAGCTTACCTCCAGCTCACTATGTTGTTTAGATGAACACTGTAGCACACGTCACATTTTGAGCTTTTAATAAAAAAGAATTCTGACACTTAGTTGCTGTCTTTGGTTGCAATGGTGCTAAATTGGTCACATTATGCATTTTAAGACCACCACTTTCAACTCTTGAATGAAGAATTCTTGTATATGTGCTATTGGAGCCTGCGACAGCAAAATCTGGCCAAAAATCATACATTTAAAACCTGGCTTTAAACCTACAAGACACAGGAAACACAAACTGAAACAGATGAACAACATACTGTGCTTTACACACAGTTAGTCATCAAAGTAGAGCTAAATGATTACTGCATATTAGACAGGAGTCACTCTGTATACTGTGGATGTGTTTTTATACTAATTTTCAGTACACACATGCAGAAATGATGAAATTCCCTGTTTTACGCACACAAACTCCTTTTGGTGCTACTTGAGTCCCATGAGCAAGGCAAAGTCAGACCAGAGGAAACCTCCAGAAGCTTGTCCTTATACACTGAAGGAACTTACGTATTTAGTACACACAGCAGCTGCGCAAATTCTACTCTTTCCCACTGTGATGTGATTCTTTTGCCAGAAAGATACAAAATGTAACATAACGCACGCCTGCATATAACAGGATTTAACCTTATTGCCGTATAATACACGAACAGCAATGAGACAACCTTAAAGACTGAAAGCACAAAAACCACATCCACCTGATCTAATCTGATCTGATGTTTTCACCATGACGAAATGACGATTCAAGTCAGGGACCAAAAAGATCATTTTTAAGTCACTACCTGTAGTCTTAAAGTGTCTTCACTGGAATCACAGTAATTATGATGTCTGCTCTGACATTCTACTCTGAGCTCTTTATCTCTTCGGACTCGGACGATGACACATACAACCTTTTAATGTCTTCAGATAACTATTTATCATTTGGTCAATATCAGAAAATGATAGGGAATGTGTGATAGACATATATGCCTGTCTAAATACTAAGGGTTGCCATTTAAACATGTGCAAAATAGCACATCTTGTCGGTTTCATGTATTTGGTTTAACGGTTATGTAACTTGAGCCATTTTTACCTACAGGTGCAAAATACAGGGACAAGTCATTGCAAATCAATTCATTTTGTACCTGCAATGTGTTTTTCTAAACCTGAAAGTCACTTCAGGATCGAGTTGTGCGCAAATTAATACACTTGAAGGGCATGTGTTAAATTTGTGGAAGCCTGTTCTGAAATTTCTTTAACCGTCTGGTTTTTTAGCTGCCATTATACTTAAACTCTCTGTGGATACTAGAAACATATAGTGCACACAAAAGCTATATTGTTTCCTCCATCTACTTTGCACATGATGTAATTCACATAATTGTTCTGTGTAAATCACTGAGTATTTGCACACATGTATTTACTGCACATCTAAATTAGTGCATGTTATTTTGAATCTTAGTAAATCAAGGCTGTAAAGTTAAATCCTGACATTATATTACAACTGCTTTAACTGTAAAAGCATTTGTTGGTTAAGTGTTTGTTTATAATTTAATAACTGTTAAGTCATAGCTTTCAGAATATTCTGTGTATTTACTAGTTTGATGAAGATGTGAATGTTTTTTACAAGTCAGAAGCTATCCTGTTTGAAGCAAAGCAAGAAGAACACACCTTTATCTTGGTAGCAAATAAAGACAAAAAAAAAAACCCAGAAAATAAAAAAAGGCAAGCACCAATCGGTCACAGAGAGTGACATCTGTGTCATACCCTAAATCTATCCATGAAATCACATATACATGCAGACGAATTAACATCAACATGGAGAAAGTGCAATCAGCGAATTAGTCAATGTAACAGTCTTTAGCTTTTATTCCTTCTTGCTGGAGCCCAGCTTCTTGAAGAGCTTCTTCCCTTTAGAGAAGAAGCCTTTTTTCTTTTTGCCAGGTGGAGAGGTCTCAGTGACAGCATGGTCCTCTGGAGGATGGAGGACAGGAGGAGAATGGCCTGAGAATGGAGATGGACCCGGGTGGTGTTCAGGCTGCTGGTCTGGAAGGAGGTTCAGGTGTGAATCATGTTGAGAATTGGGTTCAGTCCGGGTTTCGTCTGGGGGACTTGACATTAGGGGCTCTGTCTGCTCTACAGACGCAGCATGGCTCACCTTTTAAGCAAAAATATGGACGTGTCGGTGAGGGATTTTCAACGACCTAGATGACTGAAATATCTAGAAGACAAACCCACTGGACTTGTGGAGTAATGCTGAAGATGTTTTTACACTCATTTCAGCAGACAAAGATGAAGGTGATTTTGTAGCTCAGGTCACGCCCACACAAATGAAATTGAGGTCAAGGAGAAAGCGTGCATGTTAAAGAAGTTGCTAGGGTTGCGTTTAGGGGCTTTAGGTGGGGAATGAGCACAAGGGTGATATGTGGGACAATTGTGTGTAAAAGGGGTCAGCATGAGACTTACTGTTTACTGTTTAAAGTGCACACCTCGCCTGTGCCTCTGCACGCCAAAATGCAGGAATAAACACACACACAAAACAGAAAAAAAAATAAGCCATGCACATGCACAAATAAGGAAGAACAGACCTGATGTGATGTGTATACCAAAAAGTGAATAACTGTTAAGATGGTATAGAATAGAGAACAGCATGCTGTTGTGTAGTTTCCTGTGTTGTGAGGTTGCGTAGAGAAAAACATAGTTGTCACGTGATACTGGGTGATTTGACGGTCACACAATTGCACGTGAATGCAGCCACATTTACATTTCGCCAACACACTGTTTTGACACACACACACACACACACACCTACCTGTGAGTCTCTCCGGCTGTTGGCTATAGTGTGTTCGGGTTCCGCTGACTCATCTCCGTTCTCTGGAAAACCCTGAAGGAAGTTGGAAGGTACCAGCCCTTTCTGTCCATTTAAATCCCCCTAAAGTGGCAAGAATAACAAATCCCATCAGAAAGTTCAGAAAGTCAATCTTACAGTTCTTGAAGTGACCTATACCCCTGAACATTCAATTCAATTCAATTCAGTTTTATTTGTATAGCGCTTTTAACAATGGACATTGTCCCAAAGCAGCTTTACAGA
>CM075029.1:6425058-6459483 GCA_037576675.1 Pangasius sanitwongsei | reverse complement strand
AACCAAACGGTTCTTCAGGCTGTCCATATGGAGCCCCAGCAGCAGCGAGCGAACTCAACCGATGAGAACTCCAACCAACATGTAATTCTACACATAAGTAAGAATAAGTAAAAAAAAGAAATGATTTTTTTTATTGCCCAGGAAACTACTAAAAATTGTATGTGAACATCTATACATCTTTAACCTCATTAAAAATGCCAGAATTTATAAATATGCATGACTATGCAAAATAGAAACACCCCTAATTTCCCTTATCATCCTAAACAGCTGGTTAGCAAACACTAGTAAACCAGCTGACAATTCTAACTAGTTTTGATGCGCACTGTTATATTCTCAGCCATTTATTTATCCGTAGTCAAATAAATAAATAAATACCCAACACTGGCTATTAGTTAGCTCGCTAGCATAGCACACAATTTTTGTGGCTAACCGTTATCAGGTACCACGTCATCCTCTAAAATCAGACATGATCATCATTACAAAGCCGTGGAACTCTTTTTAGTGTCATCGAGCTCATATGACACTCTCCCTAAATCAGTGTTATGCATTAATACTGATACAGGAGTCTCTGTGGTAAATGGAAAAATGTGACTTTTGCGGTATGGGAACAAAGCTGACTCAAACACCCGCCTATATAATCAGAATCAGTAATCCAAGAATTGTAACCATTCAGAAAGCATGGTTTTCAGTTCAGTACTACTTTAATACAGAGAAAAAAAGAGAAGTGGGCACCAATGTAACTTTTAGAGCACAGTCGTCACTCATTTGAAACAAAAAGTCCAGTCCTAAAGGCTTCATGAATTACAGATATTGGCTTAATCCACTCTAAAGTTGACTACTCACATAAAAGAAGCCATCGTCATCCATGTCTCCAAACACATAAATGATGTCCCCAGCATTAAAAGTCAGCTCAGCCTGTAGAAGGCAGTGAGAAGGAGCATGTACATGAATCTGTGTGCTAACATAACACAGTGGGCCTCATTTATCAAACTGGACATGGACAATTTTTTCTGTAATTTGGTATTTATGAAAATCCTGTTAGTTCAGTGTAAATTAGTGTAAATTTACATATGAGGAGGCTCACTAATGTAAACTTTGGCCGATTTGTTTAAACAGGGTATTTATTTCAATTTTAAATGCCGCATTTAGGAGGGAAGCGATATTCAGAGATCGGTATGGAGGATAAAACCTGGCTTATAAATATGTTCTATGCGCCACGGCATCTTCTTTTAATGCTGTGAAACATGTTAGGGCCAGCAATCCATACCCTAGTTTTGTCAGTGCTTGAATTTATTGTTACTGGCACCTTTGAAAGAGAGATAAGTGACTGATCTGATTCTGACTGAACCAACAGTCAGCTGTATATTCCCTACTGTGCTGCGTGCCATCATTAGGCTTCTTCTCAAATACATCAGGTTTCCTTATGACACATGCCATCCTGTTTTGCAATATGGCACTGGGGAGGGCGCTCTGGTGCGTGACAGCATGTTGGCATGAAAGACTTCTGGCCTACAGTCACAGAAACACTTAAAACAATAAAGCAGTTTCCCAGTGTGACATGCCTGGTGTAGACGTGACTCAAAATAATTTCCACTTCTGCCTCTGAGAAATTCCTTTTCGCTCAATATTTTGTCCTCATTTCGTGCTTTCGGCTATCAGTGAGCTTTGTCTATTATGGAATCTTGTAGACATCACTAAATGCAAATCAGCTGTAGCACAAATATGTTTACGCACTTTATGGGAGATTGGCATTTATCAACATTGGCACGTGAGTACGAAGAAAATCAGCGTTACCAAAACATTTGTAAATTAGGCAGGAATTTTAGCTCAGTATAGCCTATGAAACATTAACTATAACTATAACAACTAACTATAAGATTGATAAATGAGGCCCTATGCAAATAAAGACTGAGTGTAAATACGGTGTAATGTTACCTCAATGTCAGCATTAGGGGAGCTTTCTCTTGGGTTGTAATCAAAAATGGCCACCATCCTGCGAGGTACAGGGTTTCCCATGGCAATGGCTGAGTGTCGTGCATTATCTGTCAATCAAATAACAACAGTGTAACCAGGTATCTATAAATATAGCGAACATGTCAGACTGTTTCATACTATTGTTCTAAACTGACACGATAAACAGGTATTGGCAGCAAACAGACAGCCTACAGGGTGGAAAACAAACTGTAAAAATGAATACATGTGGTACACAGAATTTTTATGAAAGTGATGACCACTGTGATAAACAGACATATGGAAGAAAATATTAAAGTTATAAAAACAGCAGAGTTCTCAGTTCCAGCTCCAGTGATCACATGGCACATTTTTCAAGGAGAAAGCAGCAATTTATTGTTCAATTAAAAAAAAATCATGGGAAACAGTAAAAGACATAGAAACATGCCTAAATCTTTACACTTAACAGTAAATCCAAATCCAGATTCTATGAATATGCAAATCAGAACTGCTCCCATCTTACAGATCCCACCCCAAGCCCATATTGGGATTGATCATTTATATTTCATGATGCAATATCACTCATTTGTGAACACAAATAGATAAAAATGCAGCAAAACTACATTGCACAATGTGCTCAGAAGTGGAACTGAGAATTATTGGGTTAAAATTCTAAATTCATGACTGGAAGATGATACGAATGATATATTTAGCATGCCAGTTCCTCTGCACTCAATGCATCTGTGCACCATGCAAAGCTTAATTCAACAGAAAGAAGACCAGACAATACAATCTAAAGATAAATAACATGCACATACTTTACACAGACACATACGAAGCTCATGCAGTCAGTCGGTTTCTCGAACACTTTAAAAGTCTGATTAATATTCTCTCCCATGCTACTGAGAAAAGACTGAAAAAAAAAACTGGAAACAGATTGAGAGAGAGACTGCACACCTTGGTTGGAGGACTCAGTGTTGGAACTGTCCTCCAAAACCCCTGTAGATTCCACTGAAGAAGAGGAAGAAATGGAAGGTTAGAGTTCATGAGCTGGAGCCTTCATTATCTTAACTCAAGGTCAAGCAAGAGTGGGTTAGGACACAGGGTAAATAAATCCACCTTAAAAGGAACTAAAATAGTTAAAAATTAGTAATTGATTAGTAAAGCACCAGGAGCACGCGCACACACACACACACACACACATGTGCACACAATGATACATGCAGCACTGGAACAGAGATGGGGGAGATTCTGTAATTGATCATGGCTATGAAATGTGACAACAGTTATGTACAAAATATCATTCTTAAACCTGTTCTTTCCATAGAATATGCAGAATTATTGGCACCCTTCATGAAAATAAGACAAGCTGTACATACCAAACATTTTCTAGTGCAGCTACTCTGCAAAACGCTGGTTTCAAAATGACTGGCACCCCAATTTCCAGTAGTTTTAGCGGAATCATGGATTTCAAGCTGATTAATATTAGATTTTTCCTGATGGATGATGGATGGATGACAAACCTCATATTTATACCCCAAGAAAATAGGAAATGATCAAAAGCAACTATCTGGAAAATGAGAGCAATTTAAAAAAAAATACAATTTGCTTGCATTTATTTTAAATATTCTTTCTCATTTTTCCACATATCATTGTTTTAAAAAGGTTCTTATGAGAATGATTTTTTTTTAACAGAAACTCAAGTACTTTCTCCAACTGTTTGAAGAAAACATTTGAATCATGTGCAAAATTTATTTTATACAATCATTTTGCCCATTTTACTGAAGGATGCTAATAATTCTTCATCAGTTTTATCTGCCCTGACAGAAATTGGCCTTATAATCTATTCATAATTAAACCACAGCACTGCTGAATTCTCGATTCTGATTGGTCAGAAGGTGCTGACTAATTCTCAGGCAGGTCTGATGTTAGTTCCGGGCAAGGCCCTAGTTTATATTAATGCGCTCGTTCTGTAGTATATTTTCATTTATGGCATTTGGTAACAACTAATGCACAGGGACATCTATGGTGGATGTGCCACATTAATGAAAAAAATAAATTACAAAATTCCGACTGTTGGTGAAGTTTTCTGGGAAGATATGTTTATTTAGCATTTGGAAGGAGTCTCCAGTGTCAGAACATTATAATAGTCAAAGGTAAAGTTATAGCTTTACGTTTTCCAATATGGGGAATTTCTCAGATTGAAGGACTTTCTGGTTTCTCAGTAACATGACAAGCTGCTTTTTTGCCTTATTATCTTCAAAAGAAAGGGGGAAAAAAAGAGGCTGGTGAGGTAACAACTGTGTTTCTAAGAAGCTACGTTTCTAGCTGCTGTACCATACAGTAAGTGATAACAGGAACTAACTTGTTTCATGAATGTTCCACAACATTAAATGTAACCATAAATGGATAAAAAGTATGGCACATCATTCTTAATGAATAAAAATGTTTATTTTATTGACAAATTGCTGTGGTATAAGATGAATACATCACTGACATATTATTATAAGACAATAATCTACTTCTAGATGGTAACAGTAACTCTGCTTTGGGCTGCATCACACAACCCTGTGATCGATTATTTTCCTACAAGTGCACACCTTGTTGTGTTTATTTCTTACTTAAGACTGTATGCAGCGTGTCATTATTCAATAAATGTTCACATACTGGCTTTTTTGTGAAAACATCATTACTAAACTATATCAGAGGTTTCCCCTTTGGTTAGACTTAGAATTCAGGCATCAGATTAATTCTGCTTCTTTACAAAAGGAGATGATATAAGGGCAAAATAAAAAAAAAAATCAAGTGAGATGGTTGGAAGAAGATGGAGAGGGGGACAGCGAAGAGACGCGGAGACACACCTTTCTTGGAGCGTCTAGGTTTGGGTGGTGGAGCCGGACGGTGCGGAAGCTGAGCGAGTGAGCGTGTGCCTTGATGGAGGTCAAACAGGAGAATGCGGTTTGAAAATGAAACCAGACAACAAGCACACAGAAAACGAGAATGAAGCCTGATATAAAGCAGGAAAAACAACAACAACAACAGAAGTTGCGTGATGACTTTGACCAAACAGAACTACATCAGGAGCAGAGTCAGCCAGGGAGGCTACTGTGAGCTGGAAAGAGTTAACCCATTGCTGCCAGAGAGCATTCTGGGAAATGGGATCTCGGCTGCTGTAGATTTAGCATGGCTCCTTTTTCCGGGTCACAGCTGAAACTCTACCATGATGACAGAGCAGCAACACCAACACCAAAAACACTAAAGCATTTTTTGGCACTTCTTTGCACTATTGTGAATGAGAAGCACAAATGTGATCATGAATGTTTCAGAAAGAAAAGCACACACAGCGACACATAATACCAAAGCCATGACAAGGGGCATAAATAGACCTTAAACATCAGACACCCACACTTCCTGGTGTGTTATCTTGGGGGACCCAGATGATTGGCTTTCTCTGTTACAGAAATCTGGATGTCTTAATCGTCTTAATATCACAAGGTGCCACAGGCATCCAAAATCCAAGCAATTTTTAAAGTAAAGTCAGTGTTAAATGAAAATCTTCAACTATAGCATTGGATTAAGAGGTTATTCATTAAAAGCCTATGAGAAAATAGTTTAAAATCACCCACAACTTATTTTAAAGACCATAAAATTAATTCAAATTGAAATATGCAAATTGGAAATGTCCTACACACTCCACCCCTTCCCCTAGAAACAGGCAGATTATAATTTGCAGATTATATTTTAATAGGCCCTTATATTTTTGGACAAAATAGTTGTTAAGTGTTCAACTGCGGTGGACAATCTCTCAGTTTGACCAGTCTGCATATTCAAATGAACGTCCCTGCAAGCACTTAATAATAAACAAAAATTTTTTTAAATAAAATTTGGGGTCATACTGAAAGTCATATTGAAAAATATCTTTAATAAGAGATAGAATAAAATAAGAATAGAATAAAAAACAAAATCAGCTGACATCTATTTTCTGCAGTGCTAGAAGACTGATCTACAGGATGTTCTGCTTCCTATCACACTGTACAAACAACAAAATCAAGCAACAAATCTGCCAACTTGTAGATTACTCATAAACTGTCACGGCTCCCAAACTGCATCAATACTGATTCTCTGAAAAAAATGGAGCAGATGCTGACTTGGTGAGTATTAAAGAATAACTGACGTAGAATAACAACGTACCCATCTTCTCTATAGAAGCCTCAGTGGACAGGAAGCCCTGCTGTAGCAGCTGATCTCTGGTCTCATCGTCGTCCACCTGAATCTCAGAAACCATGTTACAGGGCACATAACCATGACGGCCACCTGACTCGCCTCGGTAAAACCCATCTGCGTCCTTATCACCGTAGACCTACACAGAGGAGCGAAAACAGTAAAAAGTCATTTTATAGAAAAAGTATAAATAGTCTTTTAAATAAGTGTTCTATTGACAGTTGGCAACTTAATAAGGTTTACGCAGGGAAAGTTACGTGTATTCAGAGATGAGTTATGCACCTGCTTAAGTCGATACGTTCTCCTGTGAAAACATGTCCGTGATTTGAAGAAACTGACCAAGCACTCATCTGCTACTCTGACAGCTGACTTCAAGTGTAAAATTCAGCCCTAGAAATTAGCTGTCTCCTCCGATGTCCTCTGTTTGACAAAAATCCTTTTATAGACTTTAAGGGGACAATACTATTAATTAATGAATAGTGTTCTTTTGTTATTGAATATTTATGTATTGCCTTTTTGAAATGCCATTCCATTGTTTTCTGAGTGTATTTACAGCCCAGAACATGAAATTCAGTTTGCCAGATAGTGGTTACATCAAACTGTCAGACAGTGGTGCTTGAGTTGTTGAATCATGCATAACAGACAGTTTTTTGGCAAACTCTGCCCATTTTGCATAACTCTCACGTAACTGTTGGAACAGTCTGTAGTTAAATCTGAGGTCTGATTACCAATTTTGCAATTTTGGTATTTAAATCCTCACTGCATGCTTAACTCAACTCTGAATACAACCCTAAGAGAAAGCTGACGGTAGACCGGTCTCACGATGTACTCAGATGTAACTTGTGAATCCGTGCTTTAGAAATACGCTAGCTATTGTTTGAGGTTAGCGATTGAACTTCCAAGCACAGACAGTGTAAGAGTGTAATGACAGACATTTACCTCAGATGTGTTGGTATATTACTTTATAGAGTCTCTGTATGACTAAAATCACACTGTAATTGCAATAGCATTGACCACAAACTGAAACATCTATGGAAAAATTAACTTGCGAAAAAAAATAGTGAGCCACTTTGAAAGTAGCATCTGATGGGTGCAAAAAACAACAAAACCTTGTGGGTCAGTTCCTAAAGATACAAGAAGGCTGGAGGTTTCCAGCACATTCTGTACCTTAATGATCTGTCCCTCCCTGAAGGGAAGCTCCTCCTCTGCTGCATCGCGATTGGGTGACATTGTTGAAGGATCGTATGGGAAGAGGGCAACGAAAATCCGTACTTCACTGTCACCAACTGGCCTTGGCTCTACGACATCTGTACACACACACACACACACACACACACGCACACGCAAACGCAAATGGTTAGGCATTCTGCCTGTATCCATGTACTGAAGTTGTATACTGTATGTGCCAGGATTGTTCAATTTCACACACCAGCTCCTACTGGTGCAGTCAAGGGGTTAAGTCAGATAATAACAGTAAAACCCACTGAGCCTGCACGAGCGGCTTGAGGAACATGCACTCATGATCCTTACAAACACACACACACACACACACACTTTGAGCCTCCTTTCCTCTGAGGTCAATCCATTAATAGCATTTGACCCAGTACTCATGACCAAAGCTTCAGGGGGGAGGGATCTTGAGTGCAGCAGGTCAACATGGCATCAGGATATAGGTCGCTATGACAGTTTACCAAAGCTCACGTATGTATCTGATTCGTTGAGGGAAAGGGATGAGAAGTTAAAGGAGGAACTATAACTGTCCAGGCACCAGCTGCCCCACCATGGTTGCTCTACAATGTATATAACTCTATATGTCTCATAACTTTTCATTAAAAAAAAACCAAAACAAATTCGAATAACTTTAAAGTTAACATTTGCAGCAATAGTTTAATCACTCATGGGTTAAACACTAGCTAGCTGTTCACACTTGTGCGTCCGATCTACCATACTATATTCACAGACTGAGAAATCTTCTCCAAACTGATCAACAATTACGTCAGCATGAACAGAAGGTGGTGGTATATACTTTTTCAATCTTCCATCCATCCATCCATCCATCCATCCATTTTCTGTACTGCTTATCCTACACAGGGTCGCGGGGCAGCCTGGAGTCTATCCCAGGGAACTCGGGGCACGAAGCAGGGGACACCTTGGACGGGGGACCAGCCCATTGCAGGGCGTAACTGCACACACATTCACACACTACGGACAATTTGGAATGCCAATCAGCCTACAACGCATGTCTTTGGACTGGGGAGGAAACCGGAGTACCCGGACGAAACCCCCGAATCACAGGTAGAACATGCAAACTCCATGCACACAGCGTGGAGGCGGGATTCCTCCACCAAATGTTTTAAAAAGCCATCTGTATATGTGTGTGTGTGTGTATCATAGCACAAACACCTATGATTATTGCTATTTTATTATTCTCATGAAATCATTTTCATATGAAATATAAATGGAGCCATGCAAATGTATATTGCTGTTTTATATTACAGTAACATTGGTGTTAAGCGTGAACTATATGTAGCGGATTAAAATGCTGAATAATTATTAAATGATCAAAACTTCCCTAATTATTCTCATGATATATAGATTATAAATAATTATCTAAACCCGTGTCTAGTGATGTGCTAAAACGTAACAGAAAATAGCATCTGCTAAACAGGCAAAGGTTGTTGTTATTACGCTGTTATTTATTAAAGCTATTTATCAGTCAATGCTGCATTAATTAAGACCTACTGGTTGCAATGAGGTGTGCTGCCTCTCATTATACAGGATCATTGCTGGAGCTCGGAGGACGGGACATTTTCACTTCCCTCACACACAGCAAGTGTGTGGGCATTGTGCACTGTAAATAGATGCTCTGTAACGGTGTCAGACACCGCTGAGACACAGCTGTGTGTGAGGCTGAAGTTCAAAGACAAGGCGGAATGAGAGTGAAGAGTATATACAGTTGGGGTCGTAAGTTTACATATGCCTTGCAGAATCTGCAAAATGATAATAATTTTTAAAAAAGGGCATCATAAAAAATTGCATTTTGTTTTTTATTTAGTACTGCCCTGAGTAAGCGATTTCACATAGCAGATATTTACATATAGTCCGCAAGACACAATTATAACCGAATTTACACAAATGAGCCAGTTCAAAAGTTTGCATACGCTTGATTCTTAATACTGTGTGTTGTTATCTGGATGATTAATGACTATTTTTATGTTTTGTGATAGTTGGGCATGAGGCCCTTGTTTGTCCTGAGCAGTTAAACTGCCCACTGTTCTTCAGAAAAATCCTCCAGGTCCTGCAAATTCTTTGGTTTTCCAGCATTTTCTGCGTATTTGACCCCTTGCCAACAGCGGCTATATAATGTTGGGATCCATCTTTTCACACTGAGGACAAATGAGGGTCTCGTACACAACTATTACAAAAGGTGCAAACATTCACTGATGCTCAAGAAGGCAACATGATACATTAAGAGCTGGGGGTGTAAACTTTTGAACAGGATGATCAGTGTTAATTGTTATTACTTTGTTAAAAGATCTTATTTTTTTCACTTAGTATTGCCCTTCAGAAGCTACATAAGATATTTACATGTTTCCAAGAAGACAAAATAATAACAATTTGTGAAATAGCTTATTCAGGGCAGTACTAGATAAAACACAAAACGAGGCTTTTATGATCCCTCTTATTGTTTTTTTAATTTTTAACATTTTGCAGATTCTGCTTATTACTTATTAAAGTAATAAGATTCTAAAAAGTAGTTGTGTGTGGTTTTGTCACGCTCCACACGGTTCAGGGATGCGCATTAAGATGGTATTACACTGTTGTATTGCGATATCAGTTATAGGTCTACTATCAACAATCTTTACGCCTAATGTCATATGATAAGCAAATGTCATATGATAAGCAGTGATAGCCAGTACATAATGTCAACCACTAACCTTCCATTTTTAAGAGATTACAGATTACAGTTTCTTAGAGATTTCAATAAATAATATTAAATACACTACTAAATCAGTAGGCTAAGCACGAGCTTATTCATTGGTTCCTGTGGGTTTTAAGTGTGGGATTTGTGAAATGGGTTTTAGGACGTTTTCAGAGTAATTTATTGACAGTTAGGGGAAAAACATACTTTGCTTACCAAGTTAACTAAGCCTTTTTTTTCTGTGCAAAAAATATTTAAATATAGATATAACTGAAACCTAGCTATTTTCTGGACCCCCATACACAAAATAACAACTGCTTGCATGCATATGTGTGTGAGCAAGTACAGTACTAGCAGACCAATCCTGAAGAAATTAAAATGATTAAGACGAGGGTAATTGTGAGAAAGCCTGTGATAGAGTGATTACTATAGTGAAAAAAAGAGAGACAATGCGGCGAGAGAGGCTGGGGGATGATGCAAACTATGAGAGTTTCTCAAGAGTGGTTTCATGGAAGGCTAATCTGGGTTACTTGCTGTCATAACAAACCATTTTAAGCCTCTCTACATGTTTCAAGAAGTTAAGAGGGGGAAGAAGATTGATTTCACCTCTACCCAGAGTGGAATAATCATGATGTAGAAATGTGAAGCAAAGCCTATAACTGTACACGTGTCATATTCTTTATTCTTTATACCATGTCTAACTTGCAAACAAGTACATGTTTTATTTAATGTTTTGTACTTGGTTTGCCACTTACTATTGCAAACAATCAGTTCGTGACTAAATTGTTACTCTTTCCTTTTTTTTTTCCCTCTCTTGAGTCTCTTTTACACTAAAAAGCTGGGACATTATCTGCATTACAGGCCATATTCAAGCTTTGCATCATTAAAAATTGCAGCTGTCAAACAATATTTATGTCCCATGCGGCAGGATGTGATGTTTAACAAGTAAATGGAATTTGGTGGAATTTGTTCTAAATTTTTGGTTTATCACAAGCCTTTCTTTCTACGTACAATTTAGTTAGTGACTTAAGAAAAAAAAGCTAAGTCAATATTTATCTGGGGAAAGTTATGTGAACTCAGAGATGGCCTACGCACATGTTTGAATGAATTTTCCAGGCTCTTAATTTAGATTATGCAAATCACGTATGTGTAGTTCACACCTCCAAGTCTGACAGATTTTTCTAGATTTTTCTTTAAACCCAGAAAAAAAGACAGGGATAGGAAATGTGGAGAGAAGATTTTGATGTTATACGATGCAACGTAACAGACATTTCTAAAATGAAAAACAAAAAAGATTAAAAAAAGATGAGTCTAGTACATTGCCAACATTTTGGCAATGAAAATAATTTGCTTGCATGAATAGGCCTAGTTGTAACTAATACAGTAAGCACTGCAAATTTGGTTCACTTGAACAATACGGCTTCCACCCTCATTATTCGGCAGCTTATGAAATAGCACTTGATCCAGCACATGGCGTTATTATGGTATTATTTTTGACTTTTTTTTAATATCGTACGCAGTGCACAGCCATGCGCACAAATGAATGAAGCCAGGAGATATGTGTATCAAACTGAAGTCATGAAAATGTAATGTGTATAGGATATAAATCTGTTAGTTTTAAATTCACATTATATAGTTCACTGTATTAGACATTTTTGACAGGATGTGGCAGAGCTGCCCTAAATATTCATTAAGTGTAGAGTTTCGTGTAAATAGTTTTTTCATTGTTTTTGTTTCATAATACTTTTTTCATTCAGCATAGCCAGAAGTTGCCTATCTTTACAAGAAAAGGCCACCAGACTGACACTAACAGATCAAGCACAAACTTGTTTTTTGCTTTATGTGTAGCAGAGGGGATTATAAACAGTTGCCACAACAAAAACAGACCCACATGCAACAACATGGTTTACTATAGCCTTAGATTCTTGACAAGGCTCTATTTTAAACCGGGATATAAACCTTTAACGATCAGCACATTTATACAAAGCAGATACGCTAATGAGAAAGACCTCATCACAAAGGATGGATGAGTTTATGGAGGACAGAAGCCATAAGGAAGAAGACTTATGAGCATCCTACCTCTAGGCAATCTGGTCTCTGATCGATTTACTTTTGGAGAGATGTCTCTGGGGCTGCACCAGGCTGTTCCTGAGTCCACTAGACCTGCAGCCTCCTGAAGCAAGCCACATACATGGACATATGGTTAGTACTTCACACAGGACAACTACACACTCTCGCGGACACTACATACATGCCGCAGTACAAGGACACGAGTTTCCACGCAAGTGCCTACACATACACAATGGCAGGCTGTCTTACAGTTTCAAGCACAACAAAAGCAGCAGTTGGGGTTGTTCTGACTGCAGACACATGCAGGCTCACACAGCCATCAGAAGGGGTGAAGGGATTGTTAATGCTTCCATCAGGTTCATTAACCAAACAACCTCAACAAGACTCAATGTCTGAGGCTTTGAAAGACATGTTTCTTGTCAAGTTTCCTTGGGAAGACAAGAGGTACAACAAGGACTCTACAACGGAGTAAACCATATATTGGGGTCCAAACACTGGATGTCTCACTATATGGCTTTTTTTTTTATAAAAAAAAAACTGAGCTCCTATTTTAGACACAGGACAGGCACAGAGGGATCAGCGCTAAGGACATGGATGACTATGGGATGAGACGGAGAAAAAAGTGTAGGCCTAAACCTTTTGCGTAGAATGATCCATGATGTAATGGGTAATATCTGCACGGACAGAGTAAGAGTAACATTCTAAGGAAGCCAAGGATCCTGATTAAATCTATTTAAAATAGTTGGGGCTGCCATAAGTATGTGAGTTTGCCATCACTTTGGGGCGCAAAAGGTTTCAGCCATTTCCATTAAGGTGGGTTAATCCCAAGGGGAGCTATAGTTGCAGGACAAGTGATGCAACACACCCATTGGTGGTGACCAGATGCCATGATGTTAAGTGTATCCTGTTTGGACTGTCGTGGAGACGAGGCGTGGTGGTAATCATGGTTTCCACCCTCCACCCACCACTCTGAGCTCATCTGCTCCACCACAACCTCTCCAGGGTCGAATTGTGATGCCTCATCATCGTTGTCTGTCCCGTACTCCACATCTATCTCCACGGCAGGTGTCTTGACGTGTCGAACTGTCCTGCTGAGCATGTACGGCCCTTGTGCTGTTACCCCTGAGGTGGTAAGGTGGGAGGTCATGTGGCTGCGAAGTAGGGCTTCTCTACGGAGTCTGTCCCGTTCTTGGTGTACCCGATGCGAACGTCGTGGTGTCACCTCCCTGCTGCAGGGACCCACATACAGGCTGCTTTCTGAATCGAGGTCCACCTCTTCATCATCCTCGTAGTTGGTGGTGTCCACAGTGTCGATGTAATTCATGCCAGGCTGAGGCCTGACTTGCGTGGTCCCTCTGTTCCTTGCTAGTGTGGCTTTGTCACCACATGGCTGACATTTTCCAGAGGCAGGCTGGCACAGAAAGCGCCCTTTGGTCGGAGACTGCCTGGAGTGGGGCTCTGATTCACTATTGTCCTCTTCCTCAGTCACCTCGGGGATACTGAACAGCTGTTTATTAGCAAACACCTGAGGATGGAGTTTCAGGATCTTCTCCAAGACTTCCTCGTCACTGTCAGCCTCCCACCCCTCTGGCTGAGGGGTGGGTCCATAGCCAAAAACAATCAGGGATGTAGCAGTTACATAAAGGAAGAGTATTTGAGTGTGCAGGCCACATATAGAAACACAAGCAGGAAAAGTTGAGATTGGAGAAGGTCAGAGAGAAAATATAGACAAAAAAGAAAGCAGAGGAGACAATTAGAGCAGTAGAATGGAAAGGATATAAAGATACATCACAGTAAAGGATACATAACTGCAGATTGTATCTAACATCCGGAAAATTAAATGAGAATGTTCTGTCATTATATTTTGTGTATCTCTGTATTTTTGCTCACCCTGCCTGCAGGTCCAGAGTTGTAATTCTTGGGTGTTACATCAGCGGCAGACTCGGAGTACAGATCTTCTTCCTCCTCCTCCAGGATATCGGATAGGTCTGAACGGCTGCTCTCCACATGATAGTCAGGAGGAGGGTCCATCAGACCTCCTGCATATACCTGCACCAACCCAGTAAATAACATTAATACAATTCAATTTCATTAGACATTTATTAGTCACTAAGTAGCTTTACAGAAATCCAGATGTAGATTTAGATCCCTAATAAGCAAACCAGAAGCGATGGTGGCAAGGGAAAACTACCTGAAACGATATGAGGGAGAGACCTTGAGAGGAACCAGACTCAAAAGGGAATTTATACTTATCTGGTTTACTTTTTAGTAAAGTTTAAGTGGAGTTTTAGCATGAAAACTAGTGTTTAATGTTATTTTTCATGTAGTATTCTGTTGTGCAGTACTGCATTCCTTGTTTTTGGCATTTTAGTGACAGCTGTAACAGTTAAGAAGGCTTGTTAAATTTTCAGTTTTAGCTAGAGTTTAACAGCAGTGCTAAATTACATGTGCAACTAAAGCTTCGCTGTTCATGTCTAGTAGACAAACCTTTGTTCTGGGCACAGGTTCAGGCCGTAGGAACTCTTCGATGGATACCAAACGAGTGTTCTCCCCGTCACCCTCCGGCTCCGACTCTACAGGTGAGGGGATAGATGGCCGCAGGGGATGTGTATCGGGCAAGTCAAGTAGATCTGTCCCAGGGACCCTGACTCTGGGCATACTGGGCGTGGGTGATGACTTGTGTGGCATGGGGTCATCCAGGAAATCAGAGACAGAAGTAATGGAACGTTGTGGCCCTGGGCTCTCGGTCTCTCTGCTAGGCTCCAGCGTTGTAAGGGCTATGCTGGGCTGCGCTGGAGGTGCCAGGGCACTGGCTGTGGGCATGGCCACGGGGACTGGCACAGGAGTGGGCACAACTTTTGGTACAGGTACAGTTTCCTGCCGATAGAGAAGCCATTTGAAAAAATGACCTACATAAATGTAATAAACAGACACCTTTGCACTTGTCACCCACCTGCAGGTTGGCACTGGCACCAGGAAGTGGCCGTGCCTCTTGCGCAGCCACAGCTGGATTTGCCCATGCCTCTACATATGAGGCAGTGGGCAGAGGGGCATCATTGGTGGTAGCTTTGGGTGTGTTGGCATAGACATCCCTGATGGGAGAAGGAGGATTTGTGTCTAGTATAGAGCTGAGTGGCATCGTGGACGTTTTGGCAGCAGACACAGAGGTGGCACGGCCACTGGGCTCCTTGTTGGTGGCACCGGTGGTTAGGACACTGGCGTGGGCTGGCACAGGCTGGCAGGGAGGCATGGAGGCACCCACCATGATGGCAGGTAGCTTGGCAGGCACATTCACGGGCGTTGAGTCGGCTGACTCACCATGAGGAGACATGGTGCGCACGGTGAGCTCGCGGGCCACTTGAAGCATTTCAATCTGAGAAGGACCAATCAGAGCACTGCCCGCTGTGGGCGAGGACACCTCCAACACCTAGAAGGAGGACAAAAGCATTTAAAAAATCTTCCTGATTCCTGGAAAAGTCATTAGCAATAGCTTTTAGCATCTGGCACATTCATGGCTAAAATTCATGCCTAGTGTCTAAAATACCTGAAAAAATACTTTCACTGCTAAGCATACTGTAGCATAAACACAGGTGACTAAACCATTCATCCTTCCATCATCCCATTCTTTCTCATCCATCCAGCTATACATAATCCTCTCATATATTTATTCATCTATTCATCCATCCATGAGCCATCCCGGTATATATAATTTTCTCTATACATCCCATGTTATTATCTATTTATTATCTATCCACTTATTGCCCCTGTATACATATTATGCATATTATCCACCTCCCCACCCATTCATCATCCATCCATCCATTCATCCCTGTTCCATTATATGACCCATCTATACATCCACACTTATTACCATCTAGATATTGACCCATCCATCTAGCTATTGACCTATCCATCCCCATTAAATCTTTAGTTATAATACTACACACAACTATTCCCATTTAAGTGCCTTCTATTATCTTATTTAAGTTATATACATTTAAATTTTAAATGACCTTCTTCTTGTCAGCATAGATGGTGTAGCCGGTGACACGGACCCCGTTGGAAGTCCCAGCAGCATCAATAGTCACAGGGAGCCAGCTGATTTGAGCAATCCCTGGGGTTGGCCCCTGTTCTAGCTGCACATCCAGAGGAGCATCAGGAGGACCTTGAGGGTTAAAAGGCAGGGTCAAGACACAAATCAGTAAGAGGGAGCCCATTATTAATGATTGTTGTGCTATTTATTTAATATTTAGCGCTCTGCCTTACCTGCAGTAAGTGTGGTGAAAGAGGTGACAGCACACTTGCGCTCCCTCCGCTCTGACGGCAGCTGAGCCTCCACCTCCACACGGTAGTGCAGACCAGGCATAAGGTCACCAAGACGCAGTGAGTACCTGCCGGCCTGCACCAACTCACGCAGCTCACCATTCAAAGAGACTGCGTGTGCGTAACTGCTGTTGCTAGGCAGCCAAGTAAGACGGGCTGAAGTGGCCATGATGCGTTCTACCCGCAGCTCAGTGGGTGCGGCGCTCACGTCCTTCCCTACCAGCATGCAGCAACGCAATGGGTCTGAGGTACCATGCTCCATCACACTCTGCACAGCCACACGGTGAGCCTTATGGCTCGTATCCATCCGCTCTAACACGGCCTTGGTCGGGCTCCCCGTGGGCACACTGAGACGCAGTTCCTGGTCCACATAGACATTGTAGCTCCGCACTGTGACTCCTCCTGGGGGTGCCTCCCAGCCTAACACTATGCTCTTAGCTAGCTGTTTGATGAGAGTCAACTTGTGAGGATGAGGCACAATGTGAGCCTCTGTGTCATCCTCCAAGTCCAGATCCAATTCCAAGCCATTCACGAGTGGCACAGTGCCGGCTTTGCTTATGTCACTGGTAGCCGAGGTCTCTGTCCTGTCTGTGCTGTTGTGGCCTAAGCGCACATGGTGCTGGTGCTGATGTGGTCTCTCTGAGGTGCTGTGAAAACTGCTTTCCAGGAAGGAGTTGTGGGAAAAGTCAGCAGCTTCATGTGCCTCATCATCTGAGACACGCTCCACAAAGTTGGATGGGACCAGGCCTCGACGGCCGTCCATCAATTCACCTACAGCACATTGTTACAGATGTCAACATCATTAATGAGTTAATAATATGGGGACCTGCCAACCACAAGAGAAATAATGTAAGACTACTGGCTAAAAGACCACTAACATGGGATGGGGGAATAGGGCAGGGCTTTCAGTTAATATCGGAGAGTTCAAATCTTCTGTGCATTTCTCACTAATTCTAGAATTGTCAGTTGGTTCATCTGCCATTTGTATTTGGGGCAAAAGAAAGCCTGCAAGTTTTGTGTATTTTTGAGCGATGGAAAATTTGTAAAGGTCTGAATATGCCATGATATATACAAATAAAAGAAAATGGGAGAAGTAAAATCACCTTCATAGAAGCCGTCATCGTCCATGTCTCCATATACATAGATGTATTCCCCTGCTGTGAGAGGCAGCTCCACCTCTGGATTATCATTTGGGCCATCATATGGGTTGTAGCTTCATTGAATTTTTTTTGGTTTATGGTTAAGGAATCGGATTAATATAAAGTTCAAACTGGTTCCATTTCAATAAAATTCAAAAAGCTGAAATACATTTCCTGCACTGGAAAAACTAGAAAGTAGCACAAAGACATCCCTGTCACATCATGCAACGTGAAGTAGGAGACGTGTACCTGTAACGGGCAATAAAAACCTGGAGTTTAGCAGCTCCTCGACTGGCTGGGAAGGGAACAGGGGACACGTCGATGTCCAGCTCCTCAACTTCACTGGCAGTGTCCACCTAAAACACAGACAAAATGTGTAGGAAATATTAGCAAGACCAAAATTTAGATGTTATGTACTTTTTTTTGCTTAATCTGTACTTAATCTGACAAAAAAAGGAGAACAATTGTTACAAAAAGCAAGAACTAACAAATCTTGCACAGGAGAGGTCGCAGAATAAGGTTGCAGGGCAGGGACATGGTTACGTTACTTATAAGAGAGAAACTCGTGCTAATCTAATGCTATCGTCCAAAGTGTGGGGAGTGAGAAGCATTTAATTAGTAAGGAAGAATAAAATGAATCATAACATAGTAGTTGTTAAAGATTAAGTCTTAAGTCTTGTAAGCCTTCATCAGTGGTGCACAAGGTATTAGTTTACTATACTAACGTCATAAACCGTGATAAACCTGTGATAAAAGTCAGACTATATATGACGTAAAACGAAATGACAATAATAACGATTCAACAATGAGCAGCAAATATCATGTGATGTATGTATGCATGTGTGTGGCAGTGACTCTGTATGTATACTTGTGTGTAGAGAAAACCTAAGCCTTCACAAATGTGAGTCATCACTTCAGACAGGCTAATGAGATTTTTAAAAATTCATCAAGTCAAACAAATCAACACACTGCATGAGGAAAGATAACTAGAATATAAAAATAAAAACTAGTACATGGATCAGAACAAGAAATGTGCCAAATCTGTAGTTTTGTTTTTTTCATTTTTTAAAATAATTCTTCATTTTAGAAATGAGATGATTTTTACAGAGTGAGGAACTTTTCATTATGACTTAGTCAGTGTAGCTCAAAGTAAACATGGATGTGTCTCAGTTCCAGTCTGACAGTCTGTGGGTATTATACAAAGGTTGGGAAGACTGTCTCTCTTAGATCAGCTTTGGTAAGACTTTAGTTGGTAAGACTATTACTGTTAGAGTGTAATGGACATTTGTGTTATATAGCAGCTCAGATCAACTGCCCTCAGGCTTCCACTATAAGTGAGTTTGGAGTAAACAGTCGAAATTCAAAATTCTTCTCTGTAGTCATTCACACATATTATTAACAGTTTGAAAAACATTGACTGTGGGTGATGTCTGTCTCACCTCGTGAGTGGGGCTGGCTTTGCGTGAGTTTGCGGCTGATTTTGGCGACAGGTGTGTGTTTTCAGATTTGGGTGGAGAAGTGCTGGAAGTGGAAGTTGATTTCGGGTTTAGGCTGGGCAGCTCGCGGTGTTTGGTGCCTGGCGAGCGCTCGGCCTGGGACAGACCTGCCGTGTATGGCGCCGAGCTGGCCCGAAGGACAGCAGACAAATCTGTCCGGAAGAGGATATGGAAAATGAAGAGAAGAAATAGAGAGGGATGAACAGGGGAAAGGACAGGAGAGGAAAAAAAAAACAAAAGGGGCGGATTGTTTCCACAGATGCCACAGATGACCACAGACTCACAAGCTTTTGTGCATAAGAAAAAAAAAAAAAAAGCTCAAACAGAATATTGGTGAATGATGGCTACAAAAACTGATCAGCTTTTAGTGCATTTGTCTTGTGGAAAAGTGGAAAGAGTTACCAAATCTGAATGATTTCAAATGGTTTTCTTTTGAGGCTAAGTGGCAAAAACCAAGCAGTGGATTAAATAAACATACATAGTATCCAAATGCATTTAAATATTAATGATTCTATAATATTATAACTTTATATACTATGCACATGCAACCCATAAACTACTGAAAGCGAAAATTGCATTGCTTACTTAAAGAAATCCTGAAGAGCAGGTGATATCATTATTTTATTGCAAACCTCAAATGTTCCGATTCATTATTTGCCCACAGTAATATTTTCTTTTTGCTAATATTTACAGGATTCGTTAAAAAAAAAAAACCTGTCATCTTATTTTCAGCATTTTTTTAAAAAAATTTAAACCTATCTTCCTACTCACTATACATGCTCCCTACATAGGGGATAAGAGAACGACTGAGCACCATCCACATAGTTCGCTAAATATACAATAGAACATTAGATATTCACGCATGAACATTCTGTCTAGTTTCGAAAGTATTGGCACCCTTGGTGTCATTTGGGTGTGCCACAACCCAAACAAGCCCCAAGCTGTTTCGCTTCATGCTCAATAGTTATTCTAAAACACAAGCAAAGCCAAGTTTATTTGAAAATGTCAAGCATCACTAATCAATTATAGGTGGTCATACAACAAGTCTGCTACTTGTGTCCTTCACTGGATGTAATCCTATTAAGGCGTGAATAGATGTGACAAAATGATTTTCCTAGATTAAAAGATAACAGTTAAGCCAGCTAGTCATTGACTATGACAAATTTTGTGTGTGTGTGCGTGTGAGAGAGAGAGAGCATAAGAGAGATATTGCACACAAGTGTGATAATGTGTATAGCGATGCATGCGTGTACAGATGTGTGCGAGAGATGGAGAGATGCCAGAGATGTGTGGCTTAAGCCGATAGCTGAACTCACGCACATGTTGGAGGTAAGCTGCACGTCAAGACAAGTACATGTTAAATGAATGTCATCTTCTAACCCTATCTAATCCTGTCTATCCTTCTCTTTCATCAATTCTTCCAATATATGAGTCTTTTAGTCTCATCAATCTCAATGAAATGTTTCTTGAGCAACATTTTTTTCTCACGTGACCCATACTGAAAGTGTCTTACTGAACGAGACTCCCTACTGCCATATCACTGATTAGTGCGTTATTTAATTTATGTTTAACTAGTTCGCTATAAAAGCATTTACATTTTGACTAACTATAGTTTCTCATTGTCAGAACAAACAAAAAACAACAACTGGACAGTACATGCTCACAACACACAAACCACAAATGTGACATGAGTGAATTGTCACTTGCTAGTGTGAACATAAGGTTATGAAAACTGACTTTATAAACTGTACATTCAAAAACTAGCACCAGCCCAGACACCAGCTTAAGCAATGACCTGAATGCTCACTGTGACGATAGTATTAGTGATTGCATCATTATTACGACATGTAACACCACCATTGATCAACATGGAATTAAAATTAGATTGGATTAAATTTAGGTTGTTTTTTTTTTATCCGGTCAGCTGTTTGGTAAATTATATTGCTGTTAAAAGGTTTTAAATTGCTATCCACAAAAAAAAGACAACCAGAATGGATTAAAGTCATTTGTGAAATCAGAACACTGTCAGAAAAAGAACCTATTTCTGTTCATTCGTGCAGCAATTTGGCTGTAAAAAGTAATTCTTCGTGCTGGTACGTTAAAAAAAAAAAACTAGTTAGCAGTTCAACTCATCTGTACAGGATAATACATACAACAGCGCAATGCTGCTTTTGACAAAATAGCAAGGGCAATTTATTAGTGTTTTTCTTTCTTGATCTTGTGTGTTATATAACCAATCAGCAACAGTGATATTAGCACCACACAGGCAACTTTTGATACTTTACCGGTGGTTCCAGTTTGTTTTTATTCCAAAGTTTCTGCATATATATATATATATGCTTTATGTGTATGTATATATTCGTTTCTGACTGGTTTGGCCAAGTATCTTCTAGTGAATCTGTTAAAGATGGACGCAAAGCTTTAGTTATCAATATGAGCAGGGTGATCAATATTAAGTACACGTCATGTACTTTCAGCCACATTCTTAAAAGTATGTAAGGGAAAAAAAAATGGGTAACATCAGGGACTTGAAGCATGAATAGCAAAAGAACCAGTAAGGCATCAGTGGTAAGTCTAGATGTATTCCCACATGCAGATGGATGCTTTAAGGGAAGGACAAAATGCCCAACCCTAAAGCAATGTCTAAGCCATTTAAGAGAAATCAGTAGATGCAGTGTTACATGAGGAAGAAGCAGTTTAAAGCGTAACCTTAACCACAGCAGGACCATGAACAAAAATAATAATCCATAATATTAATAATACAGAACTAAACTACAAACAGAGATAATGCTAACAAGCAGGCAGCCAGTGAGTTCATTCTCATTAAAACACTGCGTTTGGGTCAGCCATGCAGGAGTTACAGCCTCCTGATGAGAGAAACATGGCCCTGAGTACCCTGCTCAGAGACGTCACAGAGGGCCTCGTTACCCTCCAGACTCCAGAAGGCGATGTCATCCCATGAGGCACTAGTGCCTGAAGAGCAGAAGAGTGAATGATGGACAAAAAGGATAGAGAGAAGAGAGGAGGATAAGGAAGTAAGAGAGAGACAGCAAGGCAGAATCCACTTGCAGGATAAATATGCATACAAAACACAGACACGTCGCAGGGGTCAACGAGTTTCAGAGCAATAGCATATGTGAAAAGACAGAAAAAGATGAGAACTTAGGAAAATGTCAAGTGGTTTTAGAAAATTGGCACCGAGTGGGCACTACATAAAAATATTTTTATTATTATTATTATTATTATTATTATTATTAACCCTTTATTTCCATCAGTCACAATGTTTGGATTTGCTATGCTCTGATGTTTTTGTCACTGAAAAGTATGCTAAGTCAAATAAGTAAAATGTGAAGTGTCTTAAATTTACATGAACATGATTTTTGGTCTTACTAACATCAAGAGAAAGAAAAAGAGGAAAGGCCGATGAGGAAATGACTTTATAGCCGCTACAACATAAGTGATAACAGGAGCTAACTTGCTTTGTAGATGTTAACATTAAATGTAACTGTAAATGTATAAAAAGTGCCATTTTTTAATTCATAAAAGCAAATCATAACAGGAATGAAACACTTTAAGATGTACTAATACCACTCGTGGTGGTGAGAGTAACTATCCTGTCATTGATTATTTTCCTATAACAGCACGCCCTGTAATGTTTTATTCCCTACATAACTATACCATATATACTGTATAGACTGTATATAGAAGTAGGAAAGTATAAAAAGTACTAAGGAAAGATGGGATTGCAGCTTTATACATCTTATACATGTTTATAGTAGTAATGATCTCAGACTGAGAAATTATAATATCTAAGTGTACAGTAGTTTGATACTATGAGCAGCAGTGCCGTGTGTGAACTAGATTAGATTAATGTCTTGTTACCGGGGTCTGTGGGCAGACTGAGGCCGTTGGGAAGTTGTGTGAGGCCGGAGCACAGCAGTCCAGGGGCCGACAGGTCAATCTTAGAGGCCTGCTGCCGGAATTTGTCCAGCTCCTGAGAGAGAAGGCTGAACTGCTCGCTCTGATTACGGCACTTCTGCTCCAGCTCCCGTACCTTCGCCTATAAGTGTACGCACACGCACAGAAGCACACACACACACACACACACACACACACAGATTAATCAGGATTAATGTATAGAGGAAATTCGGGATAGACCATGTGAGGCAGTGGGCTGTTGGGTGTTAGCTATGGGGCCTTATGATATTAGCAAATCAGAGCAACTGACAAAAAAACAAACAAACAAAAAAAAATTTTTTGGCATATCTGATATTGGCAATATAATTTTTAAATTACTGATTGCCAGCTAAAACACACACGTGCATTTACTCTACATGCAAATATAACTTAAAATTGCATTTGAATCTTACAAGGCAGGTAAGAGGACTATGAGAGTACAAGACCCACTAGCAAGAATTGTTCTTATTTCATCAGCTACTAAAAAAATATTTTACCAAGTTATATATCCCAAAGTATCCCAGAACATGTTATTTTACCATTAGAATAATCAATATAGAATTATTAATTATTTAATATGGTTTATTTAAATGTTTTTAAAAAATACTTAAATGGATTAGGAATACATCTGCACCTTTATCCTTATTAAAAATGAATTCAAAGGATCTATGAATATACCGGCAATTTGGAAACAAGTTCCTGCTGCTATTCCTAATAGCTAGACGGCTAGCTAACTGATAGTGACTCGCTTGTATTTGTCTCAGCTCGACAGAAATGTTCTTTTAAAGTACACTATAACAAACCAAACTATTTTGTTCATGACTAAAATTAGCTAGGGTAATTAGCTAGCATGTTTAGCACACAGGTTCTAAAAGGTTAAAAGTGGTTAAAAGTGTACAGGTGCCATGCTGTCCTCCAAAGCCACTAGCATTTCTGTTTAATGGGGAAAATGTGAAACAAATGTGAAAAAATGCGTTAACAAACTGAAACATCATTTTAAATAACGGGAATCAGGTAGTTTTTTTTTTTAATTCAGGGGTGCTTTCTTTATTATTCTGTAGTATAACCTCAAAAATGTTTCTGAGTGAATATCAGGTGATCATTAGGATGTGAGAATAATGACTGGCAGAAAGGTGCTCATTTTTGGTAAGTGAAAAAAAAAAAAACAACTAAAAACAGCTGTTGGTAAGAATGAATTCTCAGGCAGTGAATTAATCAAAACATTTCTCAGAGATAACAGGGAGAAAGAGGCAGAAAGGCGAAGCGGGAAATAGGGAGAGGTTTGCAGCCATTTTGCCTTTTTGCTGAGTTTGTATTACGGGGACGTAGCAAGTGCATATATCTCAGACCGAGAGAAACTACAGCTAGTTTCACTTCCGGGACTGTGGTTCAGCTTCCTGGCAGACACTGAGCAAACAGGGCCTCATCACACACACACGCTTTTACACACAGTTTTAAAAAAACAGCCAGTTTCCTGTAAAATATCACACCTATATGCGTGTCACTAAAAATCGACATCATCATGAAGAAACTATTTAATTGTGTACCAGGAGCAAGACTAATCACAGTTTTAATGTTTAAAATTCAACTTGTGTATGGGTTTTGGTTTAAAAAAACTTGCCTGGATATACATAAATTAAACATTTATGATAATGACTAAAATGAAAATCACAAATATTTTTGATCTGTACTAAAATCAAGCTTATTTTTGGTATAAATTTGATATAAATGTGGTAAAGTATAAAACCATTTTAAATCAAGAACACAGGTGCTCCTTTCACATTATATATTATAAGCCTTAACTGTATAAGCCTCAAATGTATACAGCTTTTGACATTCATTTTCCTGAAACAGCACGTCCAGACGTATTTTTTTTACACCAATTTCCCAAAAACTGCATGTGATCCTTTTTTTTTTTTTTTTTTAATCATTTTAGCAATTTGCCAACAATTACATTCTTTCATTAATTTAAGAATGACACATCATACTTTTTATCTGTTATAGTTACATTTAATGCTGTGGAACGTCTGTAAAACAAGTTAGTTCCTGATATCACTTTAGCTTGAAGTTAAGACAAAAATAATTAAATAAATTGTGTGTTGTCATGTTACTGAGAACCCAGTAATTGTTAGGTCCTCTGTCCTGATGACTTTCCGTTACAAAGTGCTGACACTGGAGACTCCTTCCAGAAATGTTAAACAAAAGTCTCCTTACAGAAAATTTCAAAATTAACAATAATTATATGTTTGTTATAATCCTTGTTAAATAACAGCACTTTTTAAATCCGTTTATTATGTGTCTTAGATTATGTGAGCATCCGTCCCTGTACAAGTCCCTGTGTTACTATAGAAACAATAATGTATTACCACAAATGCATTAATATAAACCATGCATTACTTTCACAGCTGCTGTTACAGAAAATTATATATATGCTGTTATAAAATGAATCAACAGCTTCTGACCGATCAGAGAGTTGATCAAGAGATCAACAGCGCTGTGGTGTAAATATTAAAAAACGAATTAACTTCACCTAAACTCGCCAAAACAGCGGGTGATTATGTTAAAGCCAAAGCCCAAAATTGAGATCACAATTAAACTGCAAAAGCTAGTGGGTTTTTTTTGTTTTTTTTTTGTGGACAAGACACAAATGCATATACTCTATATACAATCACACAGACATGACTAAGAAGCTGAGGTTTGGGAAGGCATTAGGCAAGAATGACTGAACTGCTTAGTATCAATACCTGCATGCAGTCCAATGTGCTCTGCTCGGCACACATCAGACAGTGAGAGAGAGAAAGAGAGAGAGAGAGAAAGAGAGAGAGAGCTTCAGAATACACATGCATGTACAGTAGGTCAAGTCAAAGGTCAACCATATGAAAAAAGACTTATGGTTAGTAGACACTGCAATCAGATTCCAGCTTCTAAAAAAGGACCTGCTGAACAATAAGTTTATGTACAGTATCGAAAACTCTCCAGAAGCCATATCACACAAGTGTAATAATCTTTTTCAGTCAAATATAGATGAATGCTGGGGACGACCATGAATCAGTCTGTTTGGTCTATTTAAAAAGGCTATGCAAATTTATAGAGAGACAGAGCCCTCTGGAGGGGAGAGATACTATACTCAGTCATTTAGTTTACAGCGAGAGAGAGAGAGAGAGAGAGAGAGAGAGAGAATGATGGAGAAAGTTTACCAGCTCTCTCAGCAATACAAACTGGATCAACCCCTACAAGTGACACAAACCCCATTTAGACAATTAACAATAACACAGTTCACATCATGCACAACATTCCTACATGTAACATATATCACATACATACGTACACACACAGTGTTTCCCCTAGAAAAAAAGACTGAGTGGGACTGGGTGTGCTAATATAAAAAAAAAGTGGCTCATGCAATGTGCATACTGTAACTCTAGTAACAGATCACTCAATTCAGCTGTGAGTCCGATTACACTGGCTAGCTAACCAAATCTAAGCATGTGATATTCCCTTAAGATTTAGCTACACTTACACTAAGTTACACTTACTCATATAACAGCTCTTTCTAAAAATTAATCTTACGACCATTACTCTTCTAGTTATTTAGCCTCCATGTTTTATTTTTCATATAGAACATAGCATGGAGCGGTTCATTTGTTAAAGTCACAGTATGTAAGTCGTGTGACTACGGGGCACTATGTGTAACATGGCTGTTATCAAATACAGAATGAATCTCTGTACTTTGTCTGAAAAAAGAGTTTACATTTCCGCAACATGTTATTCTGTGCACTAAATTCAGAAGAAATTATTCATTTTGTGCAATAAATTGATGAAAAAACCTTCCATTTTGTGGGCAAAATGGTAAAAAATCCTTCTCATTTTGTAGGAGAAAGAAACCTAAGGTTGCTTATGCTTTGGTACGTTTTTACAGTGTAATTGTAGGGGAAACACTGTGTACAAAACTGTTCGATTACACAACACATGATGTTTATTTGAACATCAGCTGAAAATCCTATGATTTCTTCAACAGCACACACACGATACTAGATGAGACACAGAGTTAGCAATACTGACAGATGGGTCATGGTACAAGAGATCAATTATGCATATAAACTGCACTAGCTGCAAGAAATGTCTTTCATTTGTGAAATAAAGTACACAAGAGGAGAGAGAACACGTCATCAAATATTAACTCTCTATTTATACTCTGTCTGCTGTAACAGGGAGAAATTGAGAATGATAAATCGATACTTCATCTGTCAGGGGAGTTAATAATGTAATACACTGAAGCCAAACATCAACGAGATCTGGAAATAATCAGGGGTGTGATTTTAAATTCTCACCTCCAGCATTTGCACAACTCCTTCATGTTCCCTCTTAGCAAATAACTGAGCCTGATGGAAAACAGAGCACACAGTTACAGTAAAGCGCAACATTTAATGAACATGGTGATACGAGGAAAAAGTATGACGTGTTAGGATGTCAAAAATGTCCAGGTAGATGATTAGAAAAGGTTCATAGTTAGCTTGTGGTGAAGCATGCTAGCCAAGAAGGCTATTTTCATACAGACAACTTAAATCTTATTCTTTTGGCCATTTGACTATATATTGCACTAATTGTATGTGATGCAAATCTGATTCATTTCTGGTCCAGTCAAATCAAATACATTTTTTTTTTGTGACAAGAAAAACAAAATCCAGCGTGGAGAGGAAATGAGCACAGACTGAAGCGACAGAAATGGTACTCTTACATTTTTGTTTAAAACTTTATTTGCGTTGCTGGTGTCTCTGCTAACTCCAGTCAGAACCATGAGAGTAAAGCTGACTGCGACCTGAACGAACAAATCGGATTTGGTCACGTGTAAATCGCAATGCAGACACCCAGTCTACAAACTGCTGGATGATAGAAATGAATCAGATTTGCCCTGCTATGTGAAGAAATTAGTATTATTTTTATAAGAATGCAGTACGGTGTGGAATATTTTGAGACAGACCCGTTGAAGTCGTTTGATTTCATCCTGTTTGAACTTGAGGATAGCCAGTGCCTGCTCATGTTCCAGTTCCAGCTGCTGCCTGCGCTCTGCGACCTCTCGCATATGCTACACACACACACACACACACACAATCAATGCTGCAAAGTAATGCTTTATGCCAGACCTAACTGTTAAAAAACTGTTACTAATACTTGTAAAAATTATTTATATATATATATTTACTGTATGTGTACTATATTATATAATATGTAGTTTTGATGTATTGGGCTTGCAGTTGCACTTTAGTGGGATTCTAATCAAAGTATGCAAAGCAAATAGCTGAAGAGTTGAGAGTTGTGGGCCCAACAGTGGTTACGCTTGCATGCAAACACTCAGTCTGATAGCAGATTTGCATGTACCCTAACCTCTTTTAGTTGACATGCATGTTATCTGTAATATAAACCAAATTACAGCACATTGCTGTTGGAGTTTAGTGTTAAAAAAACGGCAAGTAGGCAGTTTGGCACATTAGTTCAGTTTGTAGTAACACTGTGTGTGTTCTAAATGGTTTTCAGCAAAATGATTTTATAAAACTGAATGTGAGACAACATTTGTCTCCCATGTTATTCTGCTTTGAAATATTAGCCAGATGTCCTTTACAACCATTCATGTTATCATGAATTTAAAACATTTTTAAAAAATATGTAGCATGAATGGTGCCAGGTTTTCACACCCAATAGGTATGGTGACAAAAACAAAAATATTTACTATTAAATAATCTCTGATTTAACAGATTATTAAATAGTTCAGTTTATCCAAATCATTCGATCAAACAGAAATCTCATTCAGACTGGCTTACTGAACTGATTTACTTCAACCCAGTTTAGGTTTGAACATTACATGTTTTATTCCATTTAAGCTGTCAGAATATTATTAATATTTTGATTAACAGATTATTAGGCTGTAAGTAAATGTAGCTAGTGTCAGTCTGCCTAGGATTTGAACTCACAACTTTCTTGTCTTACATGCCAAACACTGAGATTTACCTTTAGGACCTGCTCTAGGTTCTCCAGCTTGGCACGGAGTCTCTGGTTCTCCTCGAGAACTGAACTATACCGAGCGCTCACTGCAGAGAGCTCCTCCTTCAGCTCCTCATTCTCACCCTGAGACTGGACATGAGAGACAGAGAGAAATAAGAAGTAAAAAACACGGTGAGATGCACACCAGTGATACGCAATGCTCAAGTTGTGGTTGTGAAGTTAGCTGAACTGCACAATAGCAGGATGTACACACACATTAGTCCTGCCACTGACCTGCTCAAGCAGCTGAGCCTTCCTCCTGAGGAGTTCGGCCTCCTCCGTTAAGTGCTCATTTTTGCTGCGCTCATCCTCAAGCTGGCTCTCCTGTACGCACACACAAAATAATCAGCCTGCTATTGGTGGATTCTGTGATTGAGCTCAAGTTTTCATTAACTCTCCTTGTGAACCTGACAGACATTGACAGCTATCATAAAATCAGCGTAGGTGAGTTTTTTGTTAAAAATAAAGTTCACAGTGTTTAGAAAGTAGAAGTGTGGGATTCAAGTGTTTCTCTAGAGTGTACTCTTGATATACATGTACAAGTGAACAAAATTAGAATAGGCTCACCAAATCGAGACATCTCTTCTGCCTCTTCCTTACTTCATGCTCGAGACCCTCACATTCTTTTCTCTTCTTGCTCAACTCACTTTCCTGTAGCAACAAGGAAAGAACCTTAACATAAAGCGTATAAAATGTTCAGAACATATCATCACTAAAAGCATTATAATAGAGAAACAGAACCATTACAACTTTGTTTAGCAAAAACAACCGATTTATGTCTTATGCTCATATCTAGCATTGTTATGTTATGATTATGTTATTGATTTAAAAAAAAAAAAAAAAAAACTAGCTTAATTTGCAAACTGCATCAATTCAAATGATTGACAGGTACATTGCAATGCATGCAAGTGGACAAATAAAGCTTCTAATTCTCTGCAAAGTGGTCTACCCTGGTCTACCCAATTTCTACACTGACCTCTGATATGGAAAGAATTAGAAAGCTTAGCCCTGTTTAATTATCCTAATTGCAGCTTACACAGTCTTGTTTAGACTGAGACTGGACTCAGTGGGAACAGTGGAGGGACAGAGGAGTAAGTTGTGCATACAGTGGACACAGTGTGTCACAGAAGGACCAACATTAATGATGAAAGTATGAAAGAGACACCGGTGATGTGAAACAGCATGTGAGTGTAGTCGTCCCAGATTTGGGATTATATGACATAACCTTGTCAGATGTAGACTGGGGGTGTGGGAAGACTTGATATTTGTGCCTGCATCAGAACTATGCCAACATTGTAGGAGTTTTTGCCTTCCAGATGTTCGAATGTAGAATAACGTTGACTTTACCCTCGAACTCTTACTTTTAAACCATTCATTTTAATTTTAGAATAATATGTAATATGTAATTACATGTAATAATATGTTTTTAATACCCATCAAACCACTCTAAATGGCCTAGGAACATCTCTAGACCTTTATGTTGAATTTGGACCTCTGCTAAGATCCTCTTGTCATCCTTCAGCTAGTAAACCACTAATAAAATCTAGTATATGTATGTATCAGTAGTTTAGCCTGATAAAATATACCATCCCAATCAAAACTATTTTATTCATCACTACCATTAGCTAAGCTGAACAGCTAGATAGCTTAGCATCCATGCTCTGCAGTAGCAAGTCTTCTTGTTTGTTCCTTACCCAAAGAGCATATTTCAGATCATAAACTGAGCCTGTATGTAACACTTCCTTAATCAATTTTATACAGAACTCCTGAGAAAAAAAAACGTTTGCCCAGCGTTAAACAAATTTGACCCAAACACTACATATATATAAAATCAGAATCAGCCATCCAAGATGAAGTAACCATTTTTTTCAGTGCAGGATATTTTTAAACCCGTGCTCAACATTTCTCTCACCAGAAACTCTATACGGTCCTTTTGTGTCTGTTCTTCCTGGTGGGCGGAGCTGGTGTCCTGCTCTGAGGTTACTTGTGCTCTTGACTGTTCCTCTTCTCCATGGGTTTCCTCCCCCTTAACAAGGACTTCATCAGCTACGGGCTGTGGGGTTTCATGTACAACCTGGGAGGAATAAAAACAACTTCAGAAAAAAAGAAAAATCCAGAAGCAACAAAAGGGAGAATACAAGAACACAGTGGTTTACTGGAATCAGAGTCATACTGGGAGTCATTTGATGACCAACGGTGATGGGGGGGGGGGGGGAAGTAAAGGGACCTTCCCATGCTGAAGCAATTCTAGTACTTACTTTAGCACATCATAAGAGCTTAGGTGGTGGAAGCTTATCTGTTATAGGGTACTACAGAGAAACCACAGAGAAAGAGATTTAAAAACACATATACTAGATACTAGACGGAACTATTATGCTTACTCCCAAGTGAATTTGCACTAAAACGTTTTCCACTTTATATAGCATCCTGTAATGTTCTGCAAGTGGCCAGCTGTGTAATGCAATTGAGACGTGTCGTGAGGGTAATTTTGGGGAAAAAATATTTATAAATTGAATAACAGAATACAGAAAAATAAAATAAATTTAACAGCATTGTATTCCTCTTATGCCACAACAATTCATATTTTTTTATTTATTACAGAATGACGTTCGTTTTTCTTCAATCAGTTTATAGTTACATTTAATTATGTGAAACATCTATGAAACAAGTTAGTTCCTGTTATCACGTATAAACCGTCGTTATGGATAAATAGACACAGCTATAAACAGTCGTTCCCGCACAGCCTCTTTTTCCTCTCTCTTGAAGTTAATAAGACAAAAAAAAAAAAAAAGCTTGTCGTGTTAATGAGAAACCACAAAGCACGACAATGTCTGTTCTGAAGAATTTCTCATGGCATAAAACTCAACAGAGCAGCTTTACTACTGGCTGTTACAAAGCGCTGAAACTGGAGACTCCTTCCATAAATGTTAAATAAACATCTCCTTACAGAAAGCTTCATCGTACTGACAATTGTATGTTCTCATTTGTCAAGTAACATCATGATTTTTAATCCATTTTATTAGTCTTGAAGTATGTGGACCATCGCACCACACAAATCTGTGAATTAGCTGTTGCTATAGAAACGATAACCTATTAAGACCAAGTGCATTAAATATAAACCTGCAAAAAAGCTACATTCTATGCATATAATGGCTACAAACTTGGGACGGTTGCCCATTACACAGGTGGTTAATGCTGGTGAAGTATTACTTACAACTGTAATTATTTTTAATGTCTTAAAATTAAATTAATTTACTGCTTTAGCAACTCCATTTTGAGCTGCACTCTCTCTCTCTCTCTCTCTCTCTCTCAATGAAAGCATTATTTACAGCTAAAGCTACTTTAACCTCAGCTCACGGTTCAGTCCAGTGCCTGTGTTTAACAGCTAACACATAAGGGTTAAACCTTTAGGCTAGGATAATTGTGTAGCCACGTCAGTAGCTGTGCTAGCTAACATGTTGTACAGAGTAGTGCTAAGGCCAGTAGATCAGATGCAGTAGGCCTCGTTTGCCATAAGCACATTGCAGTAATCCCTGTAGACTACCGAAACGGGTAACTGGATCACTTCTTTTAAAAGCACCTTAATGGATTGGCCCGACTGCCGTTTCCCTTTTTAAATACATATTGGTGTGCTGATACTGAGTGCTACATGCTTGCCTGTCGCAGCAGTCTGTCGATTCATGTCACGACTCAGAGTACAAATTCCCCAGATCTGGCTAAGCTCAAAATCTCTGTGGGTTACATAGCAGAGACTCAGACCATCACTGCTGAATTCAACGTACTTTCCAGAGAAACAGACTTCCTGTACACACGCACACAACCACACAAGTCACTGTGCCTGTACTGAAAATCAAAAATCTATATGACCTGGAAGGTAAATCCATTTACAGAGGAGCAGATAGCTAAACAATAAGACTTAAGAAGACTCAAACTATTAGTGCATTATTCATGTTTGCATATTTGCAAAAAACATGACTAGCATGCACAGAGCACATATTCTGACCTAATGCTAACACCAACTACGCATAACACATGCAAGTGACAATGCAACAATGCAAAGCAGTGACACACACAATACACACATACCCCCTTTTTCTGTGTGCTGAGAGTGCTGAGGGAAAGTCAGACCCTGAGCAAGGAGAGGTGGTCAAATCTTAAGTTTGGTCACCAGTTCGGAGTCCAAACCATCCAAAACCCTGTCACCGCTACCACTGCAACAGCCAGGGGATTACTGGACCATACCATTCCATTGTCACAGGGGATTAAAGTACATGCAACCTGGCCCCTTTCTGCACAAGGCATGAGTGTGTGAGTCTGTCACAGATGACCAGATTACCAGTGCTGTTATTCTCATCCAGGCTTTAGAGCGACAGTAGAGACATGCCAAAGTGAAAGGTAAAGTCAGCAAATATGTGTGGGTAACATACATATTACCCTTAAACCCAAAATCTACTAGCAGTATTTGCTGGACAGAAGGACAGATTTATCAGAGTGAAAGCTTCAGGGCCTTCTATTTCTTCAGAGAAAGTTTTTTTGTAAACTAAAATGTACATGCCTATACTGTATTATCATGATACATAATAGATAATACTTAATCTCTGTAAGTAATAATCTCGTTCCATTGGTACGATTTGATCAGAAGGGTTAAAACCTAGGGTTAAAATGGCAAATGAAAAATTACCCAATGGCATAAAAAGCGGGTTTTGAGGGTGTTTGGTTGCTGGCTGTGGCTGATCTTCTGATCAAGGGCTTTTAATAATCGTGAATTGTTTTATTAGTAGCTGTTTATGCATCCTTTTTTTCACTTTACTTAAACACTTAAAGCTTTGTAAGGATGCCCACACTCCCACACTATGATCTATTCAGTTTAAAATAGTTTTCATAGTGGTATAGAATGTACTGAAGGCCTAGACCTAAAACGGATGATCTGCCGCTGAAATATATCCAGTCCGGTGCAAACCAACAGGTAATAGAATTTGCTTAAACCACAGCCCTGTTGCGTTCTTGAATCCTTCTAACACACACAATCATTTCTTTAGAAACAGCTTGTTCAGAGAGACTTGTTCAAAGCCTAATAATAAACGGATAAAATAATGTGCTGTTATTTAACTCAGAAAAACCTATCATTGTTGATATGGTGAAGTTTTCTGTAAGGAGACGTTTAACATTTTCGGAAGGAGTCTCCAGTATCAGTGCTTTGTAACAAGTGAACTGATAACTGCTTATAGCTGTTATTCAAGATTCAAGATTCAAAGAACTTTATTAATCCCAGGGGGAAATTGCTTTGCCATGTTACAATTGCTCTCAA
>CM075029.1:6376402-6424958 GCA_037576675.1 Pangasius sanitwongsei | reverse complement strand
GTGCAATGGAATGACAAATGTTAAGTATGATAAGTCCAGTGTGGTAACGGTAATTAAGTACAGTTAGTTATATAGTACGTATTGCACACTAATCTTAGTATTAATAAGATAGGCAGTAATAATAAATTTGTATTGCACATGAAAGTCCCTTATTGCACATGAATTGAACATGTTATAATGTAAATGATAACAGGAAGTAACTTGTTTCATGTCCCACATTAAATGTAAATATACACTGATTAATATTATGAAGTGCCATTCTTTAATTAATTGAAATATGTAAATGTTGCCAAATTGCTGTGTTGTAAGAGGAATAAAATGTTTCAGGACATACTGCTATAGGAAAATAATCAACTTTGTGGTGGTAACAGTAACTCCAGTTCACGTTGGGCCACATCGCACTACCCTATCATTGAACAATTTCCTATAACCGCACACCCTGTTGTGTTTTTTCCACATTTAGTGAATGGTAGTGCAGCTAGTTTCCAGACTCATAGCTTGTGGTTAACAAAAGGCAGCTTCTGGAAAAAAAATAACATAATGTATATGTGTACCGAAACTGTGGTAAGATCATGTCTGTTACAGTTATGTAGCAAACTATGTGCATATCTCAATCCCTTTACTTCAGCCCACACACGCTTTATCTCCATCTTTCTCTGGCTTAAGTTCAACAGTCAGCTCATTAGGCAGTGTAGCAGATGATGGCCTAGTCCATTATGTAAGAGCAGCAAACAGCATTTATATCAGTTTAAACACACACTAAGCTCTGCAAAACCTTACTAAACCTAAACACACACACACACACTTTATGACTGTATTATGACTGTTAGACACTGCAAAAACTGTACCAGAACTGCCTGTATATGCTTTAATGCCCACTCATTAACACTGAGAACAAATGTGCTGTGTAATAATCACTCTGTAAGTGTCTAACATTATGGTCAGAGTAAAACCGCTCAGTAATGATCACATTCTGACAGTGCTGGAGCTGAGCAGTCAGCACTATCCAGTGACCTAAACAGAAAATTCAGAGAAAAAAAAAAAACATTCAGAGATCTCCATTAAGCTGCTTCAGAGTTTAGTAGTCTCGCAGTGAGACTACGAGAAGAAGTGACTGCCCCCTGTGGTCAAGCTAAAAAAAAACAACAAAAAGAAACCAGGTAGTTGACTCTGCTATGTAAATAGTGACTGTCACTTTCCCTGGGATTTTTTTGTCCTCCTGGGATTCTAGTTTTGTTTTTGACTTTTTTATGACCTAGATAAGTGTTAGACGTCTGTATCGGCTAGATTACATGGGTGGCCACTTTTAAACTGCTCCCAGAAATGCAGCAGACTAGTGTTTGCTTGACCGATAATTAAATCATAATGAACTAGATGTTTGAAGATAGACAGACAGATAGATCACTTTATTCATCTATTACAGAAGCACAGAGAATTTGAAGTATACTAAAAGGAATTTAACATATATATATGTATATATATATATATATATATATATATATATACGTGTGTGTGTGTGTATGTATCAAAAGCAGCAAAGATTCATTTATTTATTTTTACATTTTTGTTAATGTGTATCTATCTATCTATATCTATCTATCTATCTATATATATATATATATATATATATATATATATGCATATATATTAAAATAGTCATTCTTGTATGGGTTGCTTCACACTGTGTAATAGATCAATATCTTTGATTGGATTCTAAAATGACAAACCACATTTATCTCAGTTGCTTAATTCCTCAACATTACACTTTTCCAAGACTTCACTAATGTTTCCAGGACATTACATCCATTTAATCATTTTTCCAGTAGCTTTCCAAGACTGAAAAACTAGCCTTCATTCCACAAGTTTTTCTGTTATGCACTGTATATCAGGATGAATGGATGATAGCGGTGTCTTTCCAACACAAAATTAAAGCAGATTAAATATATTACTCCGCAAACAGTAAAAGTTTTAGAAAGCTACATCACACGAGTGGCCACTTGCAGCACAAAGTGATGAGAGCATAATGGTGTGAAAATTTGTAAGTAGGAACATACTGTATAGCCCAACACTGAGGACTACTTAGGACTAAAACTGTGCTACGAGGAGCCACACGGGGGAGCTGTAAATTAAGAAACTACTCTTACGGGTGCCTCTTTTTGTTCTCGCTCTTTCTCGGCTCCTCCAGCTGAGCTCTGGTCCCGAGCCGAGCTGACCGAGAGCTGCCTCTGCAGACGCAGCACCTCCTTCTGAGACTCCTTCAGCAACCGCTCAAACTCCCCTGCTCCTGCCGGACCAGGACCACCCTGCTGAGAGAAAGAGAGAGAGAGACCAAGAGACAGACACAGACAGAGAGACACAGAGAGACAGACAGACAAAGACAGATAGACAAACACAACAGAAACAGACACAGATAGATAGATAGATAGATAGATAGATAGATAGACAGACAGATAGATAGATAGATAGATAGACAGACAGACAGACAGATAGATAGAGATAGAGAGAAAGAGGGAGAAAATCAGTGCATCAAATGATACTGATGTCAGCATGACTCAGCAGTACACAGATGATTCTAGTGGACGATCATGTGAGATCATTCCACTAGAACTTTCCACTTTCACAAAACACTGATTAAGCGCATGTGTTTGTTATCTCCAGACAAAATTTTCTGAATTATATGAATCATATTAGCCTGATTAAGCTTTCCTTAGGTTGACATTTGTATCTATTGGCACAACTTATATTTTTCAAGCCTATCCTCTGTAAAGGTTCTGCTTTAATCTGTGAGTCAGGAATAGATTAGCCATCTCACGGTCACGTTTCACTTTCTCGCCTTCCCTCTGAAACACTTCATTAGTTCTCTTTCCGTCTTCCTGTGGGAAATACTGAATCATGCAGTCTGCACAGAGAACTTCAAGGAACTTCTTAAAAAATGAACATGTTCAGGCTAAAGTGGGGTTTTGCTGCAGATTTAAAAGATAATCGCTCACTCTGTACTTAAGCCCTTAAAGTCTTATTATTCAGTTACCCCCTTAGAGCATACTATTCAGTAATTAGGCTGAAAATAACTGGAACGGAATGTAAGGAGTGGTTTGCAACTTTTATTGCCACCATTTCATCATTAAATTCAGTAATGTCTCTTTGAAGCTGAATATACTGTATAGCTGTGTACTGTATATTAGTGTATGTGTAGTGCCAAAACATTTCCACCAGGGGGCAAACCAAGACAAACACAAAACAGGTCATGGAATAAAGGTTAGTTAATTAGGCATTACTGCCAAAAATTTCAAATATCAAGTTCTAGACAGTGTAACAAGACAATTTCACCGTAGTTTGCATATAAATATTTATATTCACTATAAAAAAAATCACTTTAGTTAACTATTATTTATATTCACTATACATTTCACTACAGTGTATTTTATATATATGGTTATTAAACTTTGTATCATTAAATCATAATTATGTTAAAGATGGATGACATAGTGGCAAAAGTAGTAGCAACACTATGAAACATTCCTTAGTAACCATGAAGAAAAAAACAGGTTAATTTCCATAAAGGAAATTAAGAAGGTTGTGTGAGTGAATTATCTACGTGGCATACTTTGTCCTGTCCTATTCTGGCCTCTAGCTGTCGGCACTCTTGCTGCAGTGCGGCGATCTCCTTGTCTTTGGAGAGGAGTGTGTCTGCATGCTGCGCCAGGTCTCGTGCCCGCTGCCTTGCAAACGCTCGCTTATATTGCTCTATTGCACCAGGCTTTATGGGGATGGGGGCATTCACCTGCACACACAGATAAAGACAGACAGAGAGTGAGAGAGAGACAGTAACTGACACACACTTCAGCATCATGGTCATTTTATTGACATTTCATACTACTATAAGTCCCCACTTGTCAATCATGAAAACCTTATACAACAAAATAAGTCCTAAGACTAAGAATAGACCGAATTAAACAAGTATGTTGAACTACTTTTATTTATTGAACTAGCATTTATGAGCATGAAAAAAATCTTTCCTGTGACATTTAAAGCATTGAATGATTTAGATTCAGCTTTTCTCACTGAAGCAGTACAGCCCATCCTGAGCACTTGACTCAGCTGAGGCAGGCCTACTGTTAGCCCAAAGGATCACTCGCAGCTCACCAAGTAGAAGATGTCTTTATCATGATCTCCAAAGTTTCACCAGCAACCTGTCATCTAATTCAAATTCCTCCATTTCAAAGAACACCTATAACACCGACATATTAAAAACTAAAACAAACAGACAGTTCCACTTAGAGTTTAGCAAATTAACCTGCAGGAGAGATGAACAAAAAGCTGAAAAGAAACTAAGACAGCTAAGACTATAATACTTCTGCTTGTTTAATTTTAATCTAAGTGCTTCAGTTAGCTAAACCAGAAGCCTAGCATCAGGGCTGGATGTTTATCAACCAAAAGGTAGAAAGAAAAGACATCTAGGACATCTGAAAACAGTCCAACAGTTCCACAGAAAAAAGCCAGTGAAGGTTCAGTGCAGGAGTTAGCTGAGTAATGCTAACTTTGAGACTTAAAAATACAAAGTACACAAGCTAAGACTCTAAAACACACACATGACTAACACATACACAGATTCAATGGCTTTTAAAGTTAGGATAAAATAGCCAGACGTATCATATACATATACAAACTATGAAAATGCAGTAAGCTAGGAAGAGCAGCCTGTTTACCTCAGAATAACATGCTAGCTTGATCCTCAACAGCAGATTTTACTATAAAAATCTTGCCTTTAATTAATAAAAACAACAGGGTAATAAATTTTTACAGTATCTTTTGATCTTTTAACTCTATATTAATCAGTGATTTATGTGAAGAGATCAATATGAGGTAAATCAGCTAGCTAGCTAAACCAACATACAACTATCGCTGTCAACTGTCGTATTATGTACAGAAAATTTTCACACAATTATACAACTATATGAGGTGAAATAAATATAGTGTGTAATCTAATAAAGATGAAAAGTGATTTAAAATTTATATTTAGCAGATAAGTAGCAGACCAAAAACACCACAGCTAGCTCACATGACTCACATAACAGATAGTGACCTGCCAGTTTTTTACTTGCAATTGATTTTATCTCAATTGAAAGGGTTTCTAAAATTATTAACCCCTGACTGTGTGTTGCTGGAAGTGTGTAGTCAACATACACGCCTGAAAAGGTGCGTGTGTAACAGGTGCTGTGTAATAATAGGCCACCAATCTGCATGGCCACCAGAGAGTAGACAGGTGGCCATTCAGGACAGGAGGCCATTTGGAATACAGTTACCACACACACACGCACACACACACACAGCATGTCACAGTCACCCCTATCTCCTGTACCTGTCTTTGTCTTTCATCACATTTCTCTCCTTTCTCATACACACACACACACACACAACCCTGGGAGGTAGAGGTGTCCGTCCCCTGCAGTGAAGACTGGTCATGATATTTGATGGGAAGCTAAAATCTAGCATCAATAGCTTGATAATGAATCCATTAGGGTGGAGCAATATATTATAATAAGAAAGATAAATGACAAATTATTACATGCACAATTAAAGTGTTACAAATGCGTTAGCAAAGTAGGCTGAAACATATAAGCCTAAACAGAGAGCAAATCGAGGGGGCGTTTCACTGATTCACTGCATGAACCTTCAGTCTAGGGTGGAAAGATATCAGCCAAAACCGCTCTTCTTCATACCATTCTGTGTATTTTTATTACAACCACTGATGGTGCTGTTGAGTTTGGTTCCTTTTTTAACAGCAAATAATCTGATTTGGATGCCAAAAATTAAACTTTATACTGATGTCTTTTTATCTTTTATAGATGGTGAGTTAGCTCATTTAAACCAGCCGACCTTGAGCCCCTAGTCTCCCATAAAATTAAAAGTCTCTGTTCAGCTGGAAGCATTTGTTTCAATGGGCAGATGCCTCAACTTAGAATAAACGAAATGAGGACACAAAGAAGAGCGCAGGCGTTTGGAGGGTTGTGCAACTGTGAGTCTGTGTAATTTTCAGTGCTTAAAAGCCTTAAAATGTTTGAAGCATCCTAGAACTCTGCCCTCTTGTCGAATCTGATTGCAGTTCCAGTCCAACACGCACTGTTCATGTGCTCAGCCTTAATTAGTCGGATCAGGTTCATTAGTGTGTACTTCTCAAAAAAGAGCAATCTGGATGTCATCACACTAAATAGTTACACTATCATTTCACAACTCAAAAGTTGCTTTCGCTCTGTGCAGAGCTTCACATGCTCTCCCCATGTCCTTCTAGTTTTCCTCTGGGGTCTCTGGCTTCCTCTCGATATGTGAATTGGCTAGGGTAAATTGCCCCTGGGTGTGAATAAGTGTGTGTATGGCCCCCTTACCAGGCCTCCTAAAATATTATTAGAAAGCTGCAGCTCCTCTAGAACAAGTGAAAGAGACAGAGCAACACACTATTCTGATTTTAGATCTTTACACCAGTTTCCAGTTAGTTACAGGCCTCTGAGATCAGGAAATGTTCAGCTGGTAGTGCCCCAATTTATGGTGTGTCTACTATTTTCGGATACTATGCTACCTACAACTGGAACAAACGGCTTCAGATCTCCCTAAACTTTAGTAAAATTTAACTCCAGACATTTACATATACCTCTATATTTTTCCTTATATCTATTTTTAATAATCTATCTTTTATGTATGCTTTAATCGAAGCACGATGAATTTCCTTTGTATGAAATGGTTTAGGGTCCTAGTACAGGGGTCTTGGAGTAATAGTACTGGCAGGTGTGTGTGTGTATGTGTGTGCATGTGTGTGCTTGAAAGTGTACCACTTTAAGATTGGCCTCCTGCAGTTTGTGTGCCCTCTCCTCCAGACGCTTAGCGATGACGGCCAGCTCGGCATTTTTCCTCCTCAGCCTCTTCACCTTGTCCTCCGTCTCAGGACAACTGCTCTTACGCTATGAGTGAGGGATAAAGAGAGAGAGAGAGAGAGAGAGAGAGCAAGAGCGAGAGAGAGAGAGAGAGAAGATAAGAAGGAGAGATACAGAAGACATAGGACAAATCAATCACACTTCTTGCAAGAGACATGGAACAAGAAATAAAGTCAGTTATTTCTCTGTTGGCTAAGATAAAGCCTAAACATCCATTCTGACTGAACCATCCATACTGCTCTGAGATCAGCAGACTCTTACCAGGAGGCTGTTCTCCTCTCGGAGCGTGGAGACGGTCTTCTCCAGATCCTCCAGCGCTCTCAGCAGCTCCGAGTTCTGCCGCACTAGATAGTCATAATCTGCGCCGTTCTGCATGAGATAAGAAAAGACAATACAATAAGTCATTTTTATGCATTGCTGAAAAATCTCACATTAGGTTCAAATTTTTACAATGGCTTAATGGTATGTTGAGAAAAAGTCTTTCAAAATAGGAAGTGACAGTCTAAGGGCTTAAATTAGAAAAAAAATTCTCTCTCTCACACACACACACACACACATACAGGAGTGTTTAACCCAGCTGGACCAAGCTGAAAGTGACAGCTTTCACCACATCACTAATTATAATGTTTGTATAACATTTTACAGTTTTAATTCCTTTTTTCCACTTTTCTGTCTATCGTTTGTTGTAATTGAGCATTAGTGAGGTTTCCAAGATTTAAATCAATGAACTGGACTGTTATCACACTTCTGTTTCCAGAATCATGGTGTGTATGCATCTGTGTGTACATGTTCATGTGTACAGAAGCCAGTGCCAGCTGGACCAGAGGAATAACCCTGCCCTCTATGTCCCACTAGGCAACAGAATGGAGAATAAACTTATTCAAAAGCATTCAAATACTACTAGTAAATTTTTTGTAATTTTACATGATCAGAGGCAAAATAAAATTCACATTATATTTTAGAGCTTTTAAGTCTGAGCTAGATCCCATTTAAGATCCCAATTTTAGCCTATGAATGTGTTTTCAATTTTTCCTTTGCTGAATTTCCTTGTCACATATAATACATTTTATTTTCTTAAGTCTTAAAAGTAATACTACTGCAACAAATTTTCCTCACTACCACTGAAAATCATAAACTCATCAAGTTTTTATTGTTCATATGCTTTGGTAGCCTGAGGTGAAAACCCCCCAAAAAAGACAGAGTGTTGCCTAAAGTCAGTCCCCGAGGTATGATGAGATTTTCAGGCATGAACTATAAGCTAATCTAAAGCAAAATTATTTCATAATTTTCAAAATCATGCTTCATGTTGTATTATTTTTATATGTCATATTTTTATATGTAAGTTGACGATTGGAAAAAAACATTGCGTGGACTTTTCCCAAACTGCAACTGCCCAGTTTCAGTTAGTCTGTGCTTTTCTGATCACCACGTTTGTAAAGAGTGGGTATTTGAGTTACTGAACCCTTCCTGTCAGCTCAAATCAGTCTGGTCATTCTCCTCTGACCTCTCTCATCAACAAGGCGTTTCTGCCTGCAGAACTGCTGCTCACTAGATGTTTTTTTTTTTTTCTTTTGCACCATTATGTGTAAACTCTAGAGACTGCTTTGCGTAAAAATCCCAGGAGATCAGCAGTTTCTGAAAATTTTTAACCAGCCCATCTTGCACTAATGCCACTTTCCAAGTCACAGAGAACACTTTTTTTTTTTTTTTTACGTATTCTTATGTTTGATGTGAACATTAATTGATGCTCTTGACCTCTATCTGCATGATTTGATGCATTGCGCTGTTGACACATGATTGACTGATTGGATAATTGCATGAATGTGCTGGTGTACAGGTGTTCCTATTAAAGTGGACAGTGAATGTATGTTACTCCGCACTTGACTGTATACATATAGTGAGCATATATAGTGAATAGGAGGACATTTAATTGTTAGAGGATTAGATTTAAATAAATAAATATAAAATATTACATCACTAATAAAAGTATATTACCATCCCATGATTTTTTTTAAGTTACAAAGCGACATAATTTTCACCCTCATTTATGTGATATGGAAACTACTGCTAATGTTCACTCTGTGGCAGTATATAATTACAGGCTCATTAATATCTGAATGCGTTTGAATAACAAACCTATAAATGCATGTTTCTAAAAAGATGGAAAAAGCGCAAAAGCATCTACTCATTTGTAGAACAGACTGCAGTACCTCTCTTGCTCGCAGTGAACCAAATCATGAGCCATATCCGAAACCCAATTAATGAAACACACTGAAGTCCTTGATCATGTGCCCACAATGCCAGACTTCTGCTTGTGATAGCCATTGTGTCTGGTCTGGAGGTCATTAGAAACCCAAACATCTGCCTCTTTTAGTCTAATGATCAACCAACAGCCGTGTTGCCTATTAAACCTGTAGCCAATGGATATAAAAAAAAAACGCCCAGGCTCAATCCTCACAGGCCACCTCCCTGCCAAGGTGGAGGATGGAGATGGAGATAGGCAGCGTCGGCACAACCTGGCACGAATACCGCTGTGCAATCAGAATAAACCGCAGGGCTCACTTTTCCTGATGATTAGTGTGATTATGACTACATGAAGCTGCATAATTAGACAAATTTGGTAAACATAGTATTTATCTTACTGTAGCTGTGTGTCCCTTTGCTAGCAACTTCAAAAAGTACAAATTGCCTGGTTTTACATGAATCCATCCTGGTCACAGATTTATAACGAACATACCGAAACTGGCATTCAGTTTACATGCATTATATTGTATGCGCTCCTGCAGGTTGCTCTGGATAAGGGCATGTGCAGAATGCTGTAAATGTAAATAGAAATCTAAATCTATGATTTATTGTGTTTGGTGTCAACTTTACCATAACAACATGACAGTTACTTTGGGTTCCTTTGCATGGGCTGATTGGCATGGGCTGATTTTTTTTGTCTCCTGGTTAGGGATTATGGTTTTTGCATATGTTTGATCAATCAGATCAATGATTTACCATTTTAGGGTACATTGCAAATAATACAATACATTTGGACAATGGTAGTCACGATTTTAGATGGTTTGTAAAAGTCAGATTTTGGCCATTGGGCTATTTTTGTCATGCCCTGTAGGTGCCATTAGTTCAGCTCTTTTGGCCAAATTTTCAGTTGCTTTGTTTGTTACGTTCAAATACAGGGTTCATGTCTTTCCTCATCAAAAAATTCAAAACTTTATCCAGATTATTTATTTATTTATTTTTAAATTCGCAGTGTTTTTAAGTTTTTGTAACTAACTATCATGAATTAGAGGCTGAATTAGTGCAGAATATAAGGGAAAGTCTGAAAGCAATAGCACTTTGACAAAGATACATCTCTGTAAATGAAGCTTTAATGAACCACCATTTAGAGCCATAAACCTTTTCTCTCAGGACTAGTGGACACCTGGGAAATCTATTTAGCAACACACATTTCCCTGTCTTCTGAACTGTTCTTGGATACGGCATGGAGTTTGACACCATCGAAGATAAGCAGAATATATATTCCAGAAAACCCACCAAGTTGCTCGTGCACTAATCACAAGGAGCTGGAGGGGTTAACAACATGTAAATAACCCATATTACTCACTCTGTCTCTCCCCCAAAACTCCTTCTGTCTCCTTTTATTAAAATGACTTTGCTTTAAGAAATATTTGGGTTAATCGTGTTTCTGATATGATGACTGAGAAGTAAATGAATTTGCATTTGCATGCTAATCTGTACAAGGACGAAAGGACGCCATGTATTTTGGAGCAGAGGGAAAAAGATGAGGAATGATGAAGCTGTCTGCATGTGGAGGCTGTTCATTTGCATATTCCATTACACACACATTTAATTTGGTCGATACCAAGACCTCACACATTAAGGTTTAGGAAACACACACACACACACACACACACACACAGAGTGGAGTGTTAATTTAATGGAAAATTCAACTTGACTGAAAAACAGCTATTTTTCTGTCTATAACCTTGTGAATGATATGAGTACCTTTGGCAAAGTGTGAAACAGAAGTGATTTCTTTTAAAAAGGATAAATTTGTTATTATTTGATTTTATAGATAGAAAAAAGACAACGTTTCAGTAGACACAACACACACACCTCAATTACAGCTTGGCTGTCATTAATCCCCCTGAACGCTCAGCACACAGCTTCTTAATGACTCAGGAGGGGAAACACATTTTGTCCTTCAGCTCTCAGGGGGGCCATCAGTCACAGACAACACTAACACACTGCCTCCAGCAAAAACACACACACACACACACACGGCTGTAAAACCTGCACTATTCTAAAAAATATGTCCCTCCTGAGACCAGCATCTTCACCTCTACTACTCATTCTCACATTTTAAACTCGCACACTACACACCTTTTCATCTGTATCACTAACCCCTGAGTTTCAAAATGACGCTCACACGAGGAATCATCTTCAAGAGCGACACCTAAAACTTATATTCCAATTGTACTGTTTTGTGTCAAACTACTTTTGCATCCTTGGCCTCTGGTCACATTCGTTTTCTATAACTCTGCCTCAGACAGTAATTCAGCTACAAGGCCGTTTCTATAGTAACCGCTCCTTCACTTGTATTGCAGAGACTCCGCATAATCTTAAGCCTAATAATAATTAATGCTGCATTTGACTTAACTATGTCATTTTGGACTTCTGTGCATTTGAGCTACAAACCGTGCTCACCTCCTTGTTTGTCTTTTGTTAGCAACAAGCTAGCCAGCTAACTGTGGTGAGTGATGTATATTTACCTCCTTAAATCAGCGATTGAAAAATCTTCGAGCTCATATATAATTAAGCAATGCTATGCTGCGGCTGCAGGTAATCACAGCCGTGCTGATATTCAGTATAGCAGCCAATCGCACGTGTGATATTGCATTTATACAACAGTCCTATAAACAAAAAACTAATATTGAGTAACATATATTTTGTTTAATTTTGCTCCATTAATGAAAATAGTTCCCAAAGAAGCCACAGCTGGACAGAGCGTTCTAACCCTAGAACTGGAATTTTATGTAGCAGACACAGACATGTGGAGTGATACATCCCAAATATCAGCACTCTTGGAACGCCGCTTGTTCAATCAAATCTGTGGCAGATTGTATAATTTGTTTCATGAACATTCCACAACACTGAATGTAACTCTAAATAGATAAAAAATTATGACATATTGTTCTTTAACAAATAAAACAAGGTATTTGTTGGGAAATTACTGAAGTATAAAAGGAAGTGATTGGAAAATATTCAACTTCAGGGTGATAATAGCATCACACTACCCCATTGTTGATTAATGTCATCTAACAGCATGCCTGATCAGGATTTATTCCTTACTTAACACAGATTCTGCTTGATAAAAATTATCTAAGCTATTCTGCAGCATGGAAAAAAATATTTGGCATAGCTTTTAGTATGACGTCAGTGTGTACACTGCTTATAATTTGAGCACCCCAGTTTATAACGCTCTCCTACGTCTGGTCTATACACACTCTTAATTGTTATTCAAATGGCACTGGTGTGTGCCCGTGTGCTGTTAATAGCTCTCGCAGAGATCTATTCAGTCCGCTCGCAGACACTGCTGGTGCTTACACAAAGAACAACATGGAGAGGAAGAAAAGATTAGTGTCGAAATAGTGAGAAAAGGTGGGACTGGCTTATTTTCTGGCCACTGTGTGTTAGATTCAGTCACTCCCATCTCTCTCTCTCTCTCTCGCTCTTTTTCCCTATTTCTCCCCGTCATTCTTTTTCTTCAACCCCCTATTTCTCTCCCTTCAGAACAGATACAAGCAGAGATAATTGAAGACCGAGCAGTGGCTCTAAACGCACACATCAACCCCACGACCGAAGCAGAGACAGTTCCCATGACGATGCCGTACATTACATTACGTCGTGCTAAGCCTGGGCAGAGAAAGCGCAGAGAGTTAGTTAAACTACGTTTCCCAACATTTCGCTAATGAAGTGCAGATGGACGTGCACACTTGCATGCACACACACACACACACACACACACACACAACATTAACAGCAATCAAAGAGGCACTGTGAGCTGCAAATCAACACAACAGTCACAGCTGGAGGTTTCTTCACATAATAAGACATACTCTCCTATTAGGCTTGAGTTGTTTTGATGTAACATTTTTTTTTTTTTTACAAATCACTTCATAAAGTAGTGTAGAAAACAAGAAAAGAATAGTTTTTCTTGCCATAGTTAGACAAAAGAATGTCAAAATGCATTATTAATTAAGAGATACAAAACCACAGGATGAATATCTGTATGAAAAGATGAGACCCCCCTCGCTCTTTCCATTCTGATTGTAAATTATAGCAAACAGATGCCTGATAATTACAAATACACCAGCTCTGTTTGTGTGAAGGATTTATTTCGTTTATACAGTAACTGGCTTTTTGGTTGCAAAAGCAGAAGATAGTGGTGTCTCTTTGTTGTCAACAAGAGTGAAGGGAATCCTCTAAAGATTCTGGATCCTGTCACACGCAGCTGGAAAGACACAGGTCACTGAGCTCTCCGTCTCAGACAACCACAGAGATTTCAGAGGCATTGAGACAGATTGTGTGTGTGTGTGTGTGTGTGTGTGTGTGTGAGACATAGATGACATGTTGACTGTCACTCTTAAAAGCACCAGAACCTCTTCAGCCACTGAAGTACTAACAAACACCCCAAAGACCCTGACATTCTCTTTCTCTCTCTCTCTCTCTCTCTCTCTCTCACACACACACACATTTACACTATAACAAGAAAAATCCTTTCTTTGTTCCTTTTATTCCTTGCCCTCTTTCTCTTCGTTCCTTTTCTTCTTTCTTTTTCTATCTTCCTTCTGCCACTGCTTCTTCCCTCAACATTTTCTTATTTTCTTCCTTCTTTTCTCTTCTTTTACCTTCAGTCCTAACTTTAAGATTGTCCTTTCTTTCTTCCTTTTCCTTCCTCGCTTTCCTTTCAAAATGTTCTCTTCCTTACCTACTCTCCCCTCCTTTTCTTCCTTCCTTTATTTTCCTTCTGCTTCCTTCATTCATTTCCTTCCTTCCTTCCATCTGCTTTATTTATTATTTTCTCTACTGTTCATTCTCACTCCAATCGTTCCTGTCTTTCTTTCTCATTGTTCATTCAATCCTTGCCGACATTCCTTACTCTCCATTTTCCTTCAGTCATTTTCCCTTTCTCTTTCTTGCATTCCCTATCTCCCTCCCTTCCGTCCTGCCCTCTGTCCTTCCACACATACTGTACCGCTTTCCCCTTATTCTCTTCTTTATTTGTTTGACTGTTCTTTCCTTTCTTCCTTCTTTTCTTCCTTTCTTTCCATCCTTCATTTGTGTCTTTACTTTTCTTTTTTTGCCTTCCATACTTTCACTTCGTATACCTTTATCTTCTTTCCTTCTGAAACAATATGAAGTCATCCAGACTTCCACGAGTTAAAACAAGACAAAGAACTCAGGCATTTAAGGCAGAGATGGAGAGGATCAGAAAAAAAAGATAAAAAAGAGGTATGTTTGGAGGACGAGAACAAGAAAGAGGTCTATGTGTGTGTGTGTGTGTGTGTGTGTGTGTGTGTGTGTGTGTAGGACAACACGGGTGCATTTTCCCATAGCACCTGCGAATCCGTTCTGCATCCATTTTTAATGTGCTGCCTGAAAACTGCTGAAGCTAACACACACTGCTTGTGTGTTAGCTTCAGCATTATTTATTACGGGTGCATATGGAAACCATCATGAAGATGGAGTTACTGCTGAAGAGTATACAGATAAATCCATATGGCAGTAAGTGTTACTAATGAGCCTTGGATGGAACGTACAGGTGAAAGATGATTTAAAAAAGAGCAAAGGAATAAGAGTAATGGAAGACATCTATAAAAATAACTGAACGCAAACACTAGTGACAAACATAAACAGCAGCAAAAGAAAACTAATTTTTGGAAAATTAACTTTCCCATTTCCATTTTTATTTGAATATTCCAACGAAAGTGCATTTATAGTGCATAAAAAACACTTATATTTGGAACATTTTTGTGGTTAAACGCAAGTTTAACTTAAATATACATACAGAAATAAAAAACAAGGTTTTTTTTAAACCTATCCATCCATCCATCCATCCTTCTATCTATCTATCTATCTATCTATCTTAGCAGTACCTTAAGAAAACCAAGTGCTGGATATAAATGATGCCTTTTTGGAACTTAAACATACATACTGATTTTTTTTTAAAAGAAAGACTAATTTATTAATGAATTTATTTGTTTGTTCATTTATTAATAGTAGCTTAAGAAACCCAAATTTAGGTTTGAAAATTATGCCTTTTTGGAAAATAAATCGCTTTAACACTTCCATTTTTATTCTAATATTGCTTTAAAAATGCATTATATAAATATAAAACATATATATATATATATTATTTTTTTTTTTTTTTTAATATAAATGCACGTGAAAATTTAATTTTGGAACAACATCTTTGTTATTTAACTTCAATTCAACAGACACTGAAATGATAGATAGATAGATAGATAGATAGATAGATAGATAGATAGATAGATAGATAGTCCAGAAATCAAAATCCAACAAAGGCAGGTCAGTTTTACTGATGATATTTTAAAGAACCCACAATAATAATAATAATAATAATAATAATAATAATAATAATAATACCATGCCTGTTGACTGTGACAATATATTTTATGGGACAAAACCAACAGAATATAGACAAACAATAAACACGAGTCAATTTACCGCGATTGAATAACTGCATAATGACGCTTAAAAACAAAAACACAGAGCTGAGGAATAACACAGCTGGCTGCTTTGTTCTCTGAAAGCCAATGCCAATTCAGCAAAAAACAGAAACATGGAGTAGTAAATCAAAAGTGATAAGGGCATTGTTCAAGGGCTGAGAGAGGAGAGAAGAGATGAACGATAGTACCACTGACAGTGTGTGTGCGGTGTAATATGATTAAAGATAATAAAATATAGACACACACTGTAAAGCTTTTCCGTCTGAAAAAACAGCACAGAAATAAAAAAAAGAATTCCTTATAGACACTTTACACTGCTGTGGATTAAGGGACAGATCCAATGGGGGACATCTGTCGAACCTTCATTTGAGACATGCAGTAAAGAAACAAAAACAAAAACAAAACTCCGTGCATCAGCATTTTCTCTTCTTCTGCAGACAGAGAGCCCCAGATGGTGATCTCCTCAGGATGGGTTGTCTGGTGAGCAAACTGTTTTCATGAAGCCAAGTGTCATTGTGATATCAGCCTTTATGAGAGAAAGACTTTAAGAAATCCTGTTTTATTGTGTGCTATCAATAAGCATATACATAAGCATAAGCATAACCAGTGTTCCAGGTACTTTTTTTGCGAGTCATGGAATTTGTGTGATATATATAAAAAAAAAATTTTTTAATAAATAAATAAATAGCATTGATCAAAATAATCTAGTCTGTGTCCAAGCTGCACAAAGGCTTTATGGATGTTAAAATATACAAAATACATAAATAAATGTTAACACTCCATAAACATTTATGCCATTTTCCAACATCTATGAGTGTTCGGTGGATTTTGATTTTGGAACCAAGGTACAGTCCTAGGTTTCATCTGAAAATGTCAGTCTGGAGTTTATTTCAAATAACATGAACACGTCACTGTCACATCTGCTTAAGGTCAAGTTAGTTTCAGCCTAAACGTCTACTTTTATTTTGAAAGTTCTCATCTCTGTTCTCGTTTCAGATAGCTTCACCTCCTGTTTTCTTCCTGTGTGACTACGGCCCCGCCCTGATGTGGTTCACCTGTGTCTGATTGTCTCTTTGTGTATTTAAGCCCTGTGTTCCCTGTCCTAGTTGCTACACAGCTTAGGGTTCCAGCCTTTTCTCAGTGAATCTCTGGTGACTTTTCTTGAGCTAATTTCCTGTTTAACCTTGCCTTTTTTTTAATCCTGATTCAGACTAGACTAGCATTAATTGCAGTTAACTGGAATTGGCTAGGCAGCAAGTTGAATTCTAGCTAATTGTAAATTTTGCAAAATTACATGGATTGGATGATGTTTTCTTCTAACAGTTTTAAATAATAAAAGTTACTTTTCTAAAACTAGTTGACTTTTTTTTTTTTATTGTGAGAGATTCACCTTCATGTAAATTTTTGGGCGTGATTAGATATACAGGAGCCACTCCAGGTGTTCGAGGAGATGTCTCCCAAAGCATAAATGGAAAGAGTGAAACATATGTCCATTAACCACTGAGTGCTCAGAGCCTCCCCCTTATCCACAATAACAGACGAATCCCACAGAGAATGCAGACGATTCCTTTTGTGGGACAGCCTCTAATGCTTTCCCTGACTTCAAATTAGCCAGAGGCTATAACGTGTGTGTGGTCTGTCTTTGTGAATTTGTTCTTGATTAGCCTTGAGCAGTAAAGTACCAGCAATGTCTCAGTCTTGGGCTAACTTTTAAAAAATGGTCTACCATGAAACAAATGAAACTGATTCTAACTCTTAGAAACACAGATCTTTGCAGGCTTTAACCTACAGAATTTCCATGGAAGAAGAGAAAGAATAGAAATACTTAAATTAAGAAGTAGGCTCATTTGTGTATTTCAACTATCTGCTGGTGAATAGATGAAAATTGAAATTAATGCCTCCTCAACCAACTTGCAAGCATTTCTTGATGAGGTGGTTTATGATGCGTTATTGGAATCAGGTTCACCTAATGGCATCAAGTTACAAGGAGCGACAAATGCAAGAAATATACGTCCAGCAACCCTGATGCTATAGAGATAGTAGTGAATTCTATGTGTATGAAGCAATGAGACCCTCAGCCATGTGCAAACTGCCACACTTTACCTAATATACTGTTCTAATATAGACTGATGGATGGCATTAATTAGGGAATGAATGGATGACTGCTAGGTGAGACTGTGGGGGAAAGCTGAGATAAATGTATGTGTAAATGGGAGAAAGGTGCATGCATTAAATATACTCTCCCTACCTAGACAACTACCTGATGCAAGATTTTGACCTCCTCAATCAAGTTACACCAATGACACCACACCTGACATGTGCATTAACAAATGGGAGGTTTAACGTGATGGAATGTATATAAGAGCTGGATATTACAGTCACATAGTATGTCTTATTTTATCCAATCACGAATGACAAAAATAAACAAAGAAGCACTTCTCATGCTTTCCATTATGCCCGACATTCCCCCAGAAATCCTACATTTCCATTTTGCTTCCCTGCCATTCTATCTCCCCTGCTCCTCCCCCAGAGACGTCTGAGACTGGCCCGGGAAGAGGGCAAATTTCATTTTAACTGCATAAATTGGATTCTGGAGGTTGCAGGAGCGACAGAGCTGGGATGGATTCGATTTCTCACCTGGACGGGATGTTGGCGGGAAGATTAGCCTAAGGCAACACAGCATAAGATTTTAATAAAGGGATACTCGCCGTCTACAGCAGTGGCCACCCACCTCTTTGTTTCGTGCTTCCCTTAGAACTGATTGGTAAAGCAATCTTATTATTTTTAGCCACATAACTAATTGAACACATGATCAATCTACTTGATGAGATTAATCAGTCAGGTATTTCAGCTTGGAGTTGTATAGGAAGGTAGATCTCGACAACGATGATTACTGGTCCAGACGTTAGACAAATAAGAATGAATTTCAATGAAAAGGATTCTGAAATGTACAAGTTTTTGTCATCTCTGTAGAAGATTCTAATTGTAACTCTGAAATCGCTATTCTTTTCCACAAGGCGATGGGCCTCATTTCTTAAACTGGATATAAATGTATGTAATGAAATTTCTCATAAATCATTCCCAGGAACATTTACACATGAAATGTGTTAGATTGAGAATAATATTTGAATCCTATAAGAACTCCTGAGTTTGTGTAAATTTACATATAAGGAGACTCACTCACTCAACGTGAACCTCGATTTATCAGCTTCAAATCGTGTTGGTTGCAGTTTTATGTAAGGATCGTCCTGTTCGCTTATTTATTTCAATCTCACTCACAAATTTAGTGAAACTTTTGTGAAACCCACTTGTTTCATATTAATAAAAAGAAAGCAATCCAAAAGAAATTCAAAAATGAAGACAAACAAGACTGGCTATTCAATTAGGACAAAAGAAATATATAAAAATAAATATAAAAAGAGTTACTGTGATGATGGTAGTTGACATGCTGCAGTAACTGAGTTGCATTATTGGAACACTTATTGCACACCATGCTTAAGAGGAGCTCTTTCGCCATTTAGTTCTCATTTTTTCATTTTCAGCTTTCAGTGAGCTTTGCCTTTTATGGAGTTTTGTAGGTGTTACTAAATGCAAATCAGCCGTAGTGTGAATGCCCTATGTGAATCCAAAGAAAATCAGAGTCACCAAGACTTTTGTAATTATCAGGTAATAATTTTTAGTTCGATTTGGCCAACAAAAACATCTACACCCAACTTTATTAAAAGACCAACAAATGAGGCCAATGTATTTCAGAACTCAAACATGTACAGTATTTCATAAAAATTAACCTTTACTTGTCCTGATTGCAAAATGGCTCTGTTACCATGACTCCCAGGATTTCTAAATGCCATTGCTTAGCCCATTAAAAGGTTAGGGAAAATGAAAACTGTGCTTTTTCCTTTCGTTTAAAATGGTCTTTCCCTCTAATCACTCTGATCAGCAGAGCTTGACATAGGACCATTAAATATTTGAGAAACAATGAGGCTGATGTAATGAAGTCAAACCCTGAATGGTTATTCTGAGAGAATATGCATTTGTAAAGCCATTGATTATGCCACTCAAGCTTGTTAGGGATTATTACTGGGGAAAAGGTCAATGTATAATCAGATGCTACCAATTACAGAAGGATATCATAGTCTAACACTCCATAAAGGGATCAAGATATGAGCTACAACTTAAGATATCAAAAGCACTTAATTTATTTTAGAGTATTTTTAAGTATGCATACATGATTTCCCCTACAAGGCTTGTCTCAGCAGACAAAAGAACAGTCAATATGAGAGCATTCATTTAAAACTGAGAATTATTATTCTCCTACATCCTTGCTCTAGACTTCAAACGACTGTTTCTAAGCATGGCACAACTCTTAAGGAAGCGCAAGAGTTGTGCTATGCTAAGAAACAATGGTGAAGGTTGGAAACTCCTTGATTTCTCTCAGTCTCTGAGGAGATCAGTTATTTTCTTGTATCCAGAATAGGAAGCTAGGCCTCCTTTCTCCAAACACTCGCTTCCTCCCCACACAATGTCCATGTCAAAAATAGGGTGGTATGTTCCATCATTGGCTTTGCTTCACCACACATTCCAGTACTGCTTTTGGCATTTCCCAGCCTACTATTCATCACTTCTCCTCGTGGGACAACCTTCTGCTCAAGTGAAGTTTTTTAGATGAGCCTCTTGGTGGCATGAGGGACCAAGTCAAGATAACTGTTCAAGAGACTTCAAGAGAAGAAATTACCCAGACTCCATTGTGATCTGACACAATATCCCGTAATGGACAGGACTCAGGAGATGTGTAAGAATCCATGTGGTGGAGATTTATTTACAAAATCAAAACAAGGGTCAAAAGAAGTGTAATGGTCAAAGACAGAAATTCAAGATTAGACCAGACAAAGAGCAAATACAAAATACAAAAGAATAGTCAGTCAATATGGCAAGGGAAAAACTCAGAACAAGTTGGCAAGACTTTGCAATAAGACATACAAACACCAGGGTGTAAGCAAGCAAAATAATCAAGAGCGAACACAAAACAGGTGAACACAGTTGAGAAGGAAGCCAAAGACAAGACAGTGGAGGACCAAAACCAAAACAAAAGCACATGGAGAACAGCACCATGAACTGAGTGGGGGAATTAGTGACACTAACTTAACATAATAAAGCAATAACAACAAAAAAAAAAAAACCCATCATTGTATAGCTCCTTGCTATATAGCCCTCCTCTTGTGCGACCCATTAGATGGACATAAAGTGAACTTCTGAGTCATGATTATTGTATCAAGCTGGGGCAGTCGTGGCCTAATGGTTAGAGAGTTGGACTTGCAACCCGAAGGTGAACCTGAAGGTCGCAGGTTTGAGTCTCAGGCCGGCAGGGATTGTAGGTGGGGGGTGAATGACCAGTGCTCTCTTCCACCCTCAATACCATGCCTGAGGTGAGTCCCTTGAGCAAGGCACCGATTCCCCCAACTGCTCCCCGGGCGCTGTGTGTTCACGGTGTGTGTGTTCACTACTGTGTGTGTGCCCTTGGATGGGTTAAATGCAGAGCACAAATTCCGAGTATGGGTCACCGTACTTGGCCACAAGTCACTTCACTTCACTTCAATAGGGTGTTGTCCATTTCCACCAAGTTGAACCTAATTCCTATTCTTGCTGCTGTGCCAAGAGAAAAAAAAAAAGGGTGGAGCTAGAAACTGTGCAGACCATGAATTGGTCAAACCCAGTCAAACACAAGATTGTTATGAAATTATCACAAGTTGTCACTCAAGTTAGACATCCACCATTTTAAAGAGGCACTGTGTGAAACAAATTAGGTATGCTAAAGTTACTATTCCAATTAGAGAACTCCTTTTTTCCTGAATACCATTATGCAATTGAGCAACAGAAAACCAGCTCTTAATTCAGAATATACTGTGTTGTAGCATGCCATCCAATGAAAAAGAACTAATTAGTGCTAAAATGCGACTTCATTTCCTATTAAGCACAACAAGGCTAATCTGATTAAGTAAGTGCTGAGCACTGCTCTACTTTCTGCCTTCTCTTCATTTTTCTTCCCCATCCATCAATTTCCTGTCTTGGGTTCCAGTTAGACACTGGATACCATGAGGAGTCTCCAGTGCTGACTTGTCAAGGTCTGCAATTTTGAGTTACACTCCTGAAAGGCAACGTTGAAAACCACTGATAAAGATGTCAAGCTTACATCTTGATTTGAAGAAGGCAAGTAAATATTCTACATATCTTATTTCAAAGCAAGAGAAAGCACTAAATCCTGTTGGAATGACTTGTTTGAATTTATACCAACAAGTTGGTATTGGGGCATTTCTTAAACTGGCCAGCAGAATAGGTAGGAAAGTTGTTGAGATGTCTTTGTATTTAACCTTGTCAGGTGTCAAATTAGCCTGATTTCTGCATTACAAGCAATATTCTGCGTATTAATTGGAGCCATTGAGCTGAACCTTCCAATGGTAGAACTCATTAGGTCAAAACTGACATTATTTATAGATGTACTGGTTTTTGAGTTATTGAGGTTTGGATTAAACCCATTCAATTCAAGTGGCCACTAAAATAGGCTAATGACTATAAGAACTCGAAAACAACTGTAATAGCTTTCATAATGGTGGGTTGTTATTTCCACTATTGTAACAAAAAATCACAGACCTCTGCCTATCCTTCACAAGCCTCACTTTGAAAATCACTGGTCTATAATTGTAGCTTCACTTTTATCTGAAATAAAAAGCACTGAGCTGCATTTGTGGCTCTTCTCATATAAGACTCTAGCTTAGTCTTTGCATTGTGCTGAAACACTTGTGGCTAACGTACGCCCACAAATAACTCCTTGCCATGCCACTTTTTCCTAAAATAGTCCCTGCACATGCAGATCTGGGAAAATAAGTGCCAAGGCTCTTCACTGAATCCCAAAGATCTGAAACTCAGCAATTTTTCAACCACTTTCATCTTCACCTCGAAATCTGGGTCACGGATCTACTCAACAGCTACCACTGTGCTGTCGAACCTTGCTGCCTGATTGGAAATGGAAATGTATGGAAATGTGTATAATGCTTACATGCTGTAAAATAAAACAGGGAAGGCACAATTTAAAGGGCATATTTTGCAGATTGTCAACATTTCCCATTTATTAACATCTTACATATCTTAATATGCAGAGCACAGGCCTTAAGGTTAAACCTGTCTCTACTCTAAGCACTTCTACAATTAACCTTCTTCTCTTTAACTCAAGTCTTCAGTACAGGTGCAAATACTGGATGTAATCAAAATGAAGTGCACTCAGCATACAAGGACAGATAATCCCAAAATAACTGAGTCTGCCGGCTACTTTATGACAGAGTATTGTAATAAAACATGAAGGAAATGAAATGCAGAAGGCAAAGAGTGGAAGCTTAGCAACACAGCGTGTGTTGATTACGGCAGTCAAGAACCGCATGCTCATCTATAAGTCATAAAGTGGATCACTTGAGTACCGTTTACCTTCTCTCATGTGACTGCTCATGGTTTTACACCTGCAGGTGATGAATTAGCGTGTGTTCAGAAGGAGGGAATGTAGAAGAGTGCTCTCCCAGGTCTTCTAATCATTTCCTCTCAGAGATGGCCAAGATTGGGTCAAATTAAAGAAGTAAATATGGATACAGACACTCATAATCTCTATATCTTACACACACACACACAAGTGGACACATGTCCATTTAGTTTGTGATATAATGATAATGATGTTGATGATGATGATGATGGATAATCCAAGGATGTTTTCTCAATGTGCATTCAAAAATAAGAAACCTGCCTAAACAGGAACTAAACTTAAGACTTCTAGTTCATTTTCCACCAACCTGGGAGATTCCTGGAACAGACACAGCACAATACGGTGACGGCAATTGTAACCACATCGTTATTACGGTGCATGACAAACACCACTTTTACGTCCAACAATATAAAAGTGCTGGGGTTAACACTGTTTCTTCATCTGATAGGCTGTTTGGTTGACCATCTTGTATTTGCTGCAATAAGATTACTGACAAAGCTGTTAATTAAGAAAGAGACACAACATGATATCAAAAATGACAATAATGAAGTAAACAGGATCAGGGTTGAGGAAAGCCAGGCAAAAAAAAAAACATTGTGGGTACATTAGTAACGCAATGAAAACCTCTGCATAGTCAACACCATCATAAAACAAAGGTACTTCTGTTTGTGCTCTATAAATCTTTGCTAGTGCTGGTACAGACTGAGATATTTAAAACTGAACAATTACAGAGGTTGAGAAATAAAGCAATGCAATATCGCTTTTGGCATACTAGTCTGGAGGCTACTCTGTTCCTGTTGGTACCAATCCTGAACATCTACCACACACTATATGAATGGACCTTTGGTTCGAGAACACACAGCAGTTTGGGGGCACCTGAAGACTGGAATGTAACAAACAACGGAAGCAACGATAATTAAAAATGACACTATATGAGTATGAGAAATCCAAAAAAATGTCCAAACTATTAGTTCAAATGCATTATTGATCTCAGCACACAACAGCAGTTAACCATAGCACAATTCCTTGACCTGCCACATGCAACATACAGCCATGGAAAAAGATATACACCACTCTAAAGCCCCATGCTGGTTCTGCTCCAGAGGGTGCATCAATCCAGCTGATTGATCAGATGCCCCGATGGCACCCCTGACAATAAATCTTCACTCACACAGAAATATGCATAGTACGAATAGCCTGAGTGACTGTGCTAGGTCAGTGCCTGCCAGATCTCCATGATAAAATGGAGACGTGTTCAATTAGTTTGCTCCTATGAGAGAGAGAGAGAGAGAGAGAGAAATGGAGACATCCAGAGACCCGAGTGTGTGTATATAATGGATGCATGGTGATAATTAAAAGACTCTTAGAGGGCCTGAAAGAAATTATAACATCAAATTACTGTAGCTAAAGAGGATGAATCGTGCTCTTCTTTTTAAAGCAGAGAGATCCATTTAGAAGCCTGGAAACCATCATCAGAGTGAAGGACATGTAAATGTTTTCAGTTCCTTTCATAAGCTTCAATAAAACTGGTATACACTCCGCTGAATGTTACTGAAAGCCTATCAAGTTGATTTTAGCCCCAGGGTAAGACCTCAGTTCGTATTTGTCATGACCCCTGACTCAGTGGTGCAGTGTAATTCAGGAAGCAAGTCTGTAATGTGGTTGTAACTGCTGCAAGTCTTAAAAGTGGTTATTACTGGTGGCCTTCTCTCATGCATGCATTTAATGACATGCAAATAAAGACAAGAACACTGAGGTCAGAGCTTCGGTAATGATTGACTGAGGACGTGACTTTTATTTAAAATTCTGCAAAACAGAGCAATTAAGTGCATTCACTCATGCATGCTTAGTTACACCCACAGACACACACAGAGTCAGAGAGCAAATGAGCAATGCTAGTCAATGAGTTTTCTGCAGTATTACACAGGGGGAGTGGGGACAGTCATTTTTTTTATTTCTTTTTGTTACACTTATGAGTAAGAATTCTAAAGCTCGTGTTTTTGACACATTCTAGATGCATTTATTCATAAGAAACAAATTGCATTTTCATGGTATTATGAGAGGAAATTAAATCAGTGTAAAAATGGGTGGGGTCAGTTGTAACATGGTGCAACTCTTATGTTTGTACCATATGAAGCACTTTTTTTTTTTTTTTTTTGCTAAAAGCATGTGCATAAATGTTGGGCACAGAATGATGCACAAATACGTCAATCACATGACTTCTTTCACATACATCAATCTGACTTTCGATGATAAATACTTCAGAGATGTGATTTAAGTTACTGTTCTTTTGCAGCCAGGCAGAGGTGGCCACTGAGCATGCTCAGAGTGAGTGTCACCATGGTAGCTTGTCACTGATTTGAGCAAATGATAGTGTAACAACTGACCCCTCACAGCCAACCCCATTCTTCCCTAAAAACTGCAATTTCCAAGAGTTTTCCAACAGTTAATAAGTAACTCTAAAAATGGCTGCGATACAGATGATGCTAATCTCTGCCTCTGAATTATGGCCTACAGCAGTGTGGAGGATTTAACAAACACACAGCCTCTGTATAATTAATACTCACTTCAGCCCACGCATTGCCACACTGCCATCATCTTGCCTTTTGGGCTGAACATGAGGTCAGTTTACCCCTTGTTAAAGGCTAGTGTAAAGTCAGTGTTAAACTTTTAGCTCTGACCTTTCATATTTCAAATGATATGAGCCAATCAAAAGCCCCTAAAGAAAAGCTGGTGCCTGGTTTCATTTTGTACGGTTCACAGGATTAGCTTCTTTTAAGTCTAGAGGTGTTAATTCCGCTCTACACAAACACGCACACAAGCATTCTGCCTCTGCCTCATAAGGAAATAGACCCTTAATGATGTCAAGAACTGCACATCCTACCACCTCCTCTTCATCACTCTGCAATGCTAGCAATCCTACACGGAGCAAACAACAACATCACTCCTCTGCAATGCTAGCAATACTACACGGAGCAAAAAACATTACTCCTCTGCAATGCTAGCAATCCTACACGGAGCAAAAAACATCACTCCTCTGCAATGCTAGCAATCCTACACGGAGCAAACAACAACATCACTCCTCTGCAATGCTAGCAATCCTACACGGAGCAAACAACAACATCACTCCTCTGCAATGCTAGCAATACTACACGGAGCAAAAAACATCACTCCTCTGCAATGCTAGCAATACTACACGGAGCAAAAAACATCACTCCTCTGCAATGCTAGCAATCCTACACGGAGCAAAAAACATCACTCCTCTGCAATGCTGGCAATCCTACACGGAGCAAAAAACATCACTCCTCTGCATTGCTGGCAATCCCACATGGAGCAAACAACAATCGTAGCGCACATACTCAGCCTCTATCTCTTCCAACACACAGCAGCTGACTACAGTTCAGCACAGGCAGATGCAATGTTATGAGAAGGCAGGTGATAATGATATGCAGTTAAATACCCGAGCTTCTCCTAATCTCAGAAACTGGAAAGCTCTGGTTATCTCATGCAACACACAGAACTCACTTAAGACTCTGCAAGCCTCTTCTAACAGCCTGAAAAATCCTCACCCCATCCGACCTCATAAAAACCCTTTTTGGTAATTGTAAAGGCTTGCTGGTGTAACTACTGTGACCTGTATTGCTGAACACACCCTGCCACTGCTATCTGCCAAATATTTTTAGATTTCCAAAAGGAGGTCAATATGCTGCACTGGGGCTTTGAGTGCTTATCCACAGTGAACGGAAAATCTATTGCATTTACTCTGTGCATACTGCATACAGTATATACATTCACCAATCACCTTTACAGGAACCCCTGTACATCTGCTTATTCATGCAATCATCCAATCAGGCAATCATGTGGCAGCAGTGTATTGTATACAATCACGCAGATGCAGGTCAAGGGCTTCAGGTAATGTTCACAGCAAACATCAAAATGGGGGAAAAAATGCAATCTCAGTGATTTGGTTGTTGGAGTCAAATGGGCTGGTTTGAGTATTTCGGGAACTGCTGATCTCCTGGAATTTGCAAGCACAACATTCTCTAGAAATTAGACAAAAACGTCGAATGAGCTGCATTTCTTGCAGGCGGAAAGAGTCTTGTTGATAAGAAACGCTAAAGGAGAATGGGCTGACAGGAAGGCTACGGTAACTCAAATAGCAACTCTTTACATCCATGGTGAGCAGAAAAGCATCTCAGAACGCACAACACACCAAACCAAACCGCAAGGTGAATGGACTACAACAGCAGACGACCACATCAGGTTCCATTCCTATCAGCCAAAAGCAGAAAGCTGAGGCTACAGTGGGCAGAGATTCACCGAAACTGCACAGTTGAAGACTGGACAAAGACCAGGTGATGTTTTTCCAAACTTCAACTTTCCAGCAGAAACAAGCATAGAAATGAGGACAGATTTGAGCACAGAGAATGACATATGACTGAATTTGTGTCTGATTTATTCATTATTATTAATTAGCTTTTGGAACTGTTGCATGAATTATAATGCAATTTTAAAAAAAAAAAAAAAAAAAAAAGGTCAATTAATTAACTACAAGAGAAATACTTTATCATTTAAAAAAAGTCAGTTGTGTCAGGAAGACATTTCTCCACAAAACTGAGCTGACAATAAAACAAATAAGAAAACTTGCTAAAATTACAGTATATTTATTCATCGGTGAGACCGTAATATCTGGGCTAATATTTTTCATACTATGTGACAGTGATCTTTACCTGAACTTCAGATTTTCAGCATCTTTCAGTCGAAGACAAAAGTTTCATTTTTGCCCATTTTAGAGACACACTTACTACATGAAAACTTATTTTAAAAAAATTTGAAATTTGTAAGATAAGCAGCAGTATTGTGACAGTATTTTATGCCTTCATTCAGGTTTTCTCATGCACCAGTACAAGACTGACAAAAATCACAGACATAGGAATCCCGCTTCTGAGTCTCCTTGTATGTTTTCTCACCTCCTGTCCATCAAAACACACCTCCAGATTGCTGAGAGGACATCTCCACTCCTCCGTCAGCAGAATGAACAACCCTCTGCTGTAAATGACAGATGGCTGATTGCCCGGGCCCGACTCAGACATTTTGTGTTACTGCATCAGATGGTGCTGTCAACACGGTGTCTATACAAACTCTAATTATAGAGGCTATATAGCCACGGCTGAGACTGACTCACCCTATAAGAAAAAACGCTCAGTTTTAAATCAAAGACCGAGGAGCTACAGTGTGCAGCTCAGCAATGAAATTAGATTACAATGTAAATAATGGCCTCCAACCTTAGAAAATGCATTACAGCTAAGTCACTTTAAAGGTGCTAGTGGTTATTTAGGTGAAGTACAACACTGGAACAATTTTTTACTCCTTGAACCTACCTCCCATTATCGCCAATGTCCACAAAGCCACACCCCCATGAATCTGTTCAATTAGCTGAGTGTTAGCATTTTATTTTGCCCACTAGGCCACTGCTTATAGCAAAGTTATAACAGTATAAACATGTGAAAGTCAACTCATATTGATCTTCTGCTGTGTGAATAGTCAAAATTACCTTCTCTGTCCTTTTTTGTTGTTGTAATGAGCTCCCATGAGTTTTTCAGCTGACCGTCACTACCAGGGTTAGCTAGTTAGCATTGTTGGCTGCAAGGAAGTTAGTTAGCATTACATACATTTATATTACCTGGTTCTCTAAGTGATAAAATGTATTTATTTGATTTGCTGTATAAAGCTGGTTATTCAAATAGTCCAATGCTTTATACAGATTGCATTTTCATACCTGTCCAGGTCGCTAATTCTATTTCCAAATTCATCCCCTTCATCCCTTACAGTAATAAATTTCTCCATCCTGGAAAAGTTGAAACTATGTTTCTTGTCATTATGTTTTTTTTTGTTTGTTTGTTTTTGTTTTTTTTGAAACACTATATGGTTTTTGCTTGCAGTAAATTATCTGATTTCCAGGTTATTTGTATTAGTAAGGAAGAAATCCAACTACTGCACATTTAAACAATGAAATTAAAATGGAGCAGGATGATGTAATCAGAATATATTGATTGACACATTTAGGCCAAACCACTCATGGCATCCGATCCCCCCCTTCAAGACACAGTCACAACCTCATTCAGCTCCCAGTATATTCCACACATTCACTGTAATAATGCTTATTAAATAAATAAATATATGAGCTCAGCACACTGGGGCAGCCACCACCCAGCGCTCTTCAATGTGCTGAGACCGAGGTGAGCCCGACTTGCTAACACACTTCCTCATGGCACTTCCTCATGCACATTTTGTCGTCCATCACTGTCAGAGACTGGCCTCCTGCAAGACGGCTGTCATTTTTCACATTTGCTTCATAAAAGACTCAAAAATTTACATCTGCACAAGCTCACAACCTTGTTTAGAGTTGAGGTGGATTAATGTCAGAAATTCTCCATGTTGGGCCAAAGAGTTTAGATTCTAAGAGCTTTTATTCAGATCCCATGGCTATTTTCCCTTCATGAGCACAGGTGGCCCACACAGGTTGTGATTTCCCAACAGGATACTCCAGAGCCGCTCAGATTTCCTAATGAGCAGTTGATGAGGGAATGGGATGATGGGGTTTCTTTGGCTAATGACAAATAATGTACCATTCAATCTGTGACACTATGATCACTAAGATATTTAGGGCTGGGCAAAATGACAATATAATATTGACACTGTAATAAATTATGTCACCTTTCTGAGATATCACAGGTATCCTAATATCCTTTTTCTAACATTTTTTAGAAACAATATTTACAAACTCTGATTGGAAGCAATGGATATGAGTTGAAACTTAATAATTGTAAATGCTAATTATAATTATCAAATGCATTAATTCATAATAAGTAAATAAATCAAACTCTTTTTTTTTTATTCAACCGCACTGTTTTGAGTTTATTAGCAGTCCTATATAACGTAATAGATATCATGTATCATAAAAAAGAAAGGTTTTCAAATATTGTAACATAATTTGTCATCCTGCCATTAGTTATGAATGGGAATGATTTCTTCAATGTGTTCAAGTGATACCTTTATATTGGAAACATAGTTGGCTATCAAATATCAATTGCAATCCACAGGGACATAATTCATGTTTTGACTCAGTATCCATCAACATCCTTGGCCCTGCCTTCACTTTTCCCAGTTCTTCATCTCTAAAGCATCTAATGTGGCCATAAGCCAATATAGCCTAATTTGCTGCTGCTAACCATGATTAGAGGTTATTAATTGGGGTAATTAATTCACATTTCCATCCACACCTGAGGACTTTATAATAGGGATAGAATAATAATAATCAATTCCTTCAGGGCATTGTGATTCCCTGTTGAACTGTATTCAAGCACAAATCATCATAATAAGAATTTTACATTGGTTTAATCATAAATTGCTTTTGGCTCTCTGAGCAGTAACATAACAGTTCTGCTAAAACAAAAATATAGTTTGGGCTGTCAAATTCCAAATTGAATTCAGATTTTAATTTTTCAAACAATTTAGCCTTTAAATGCATTCAGTATTAAAGTGCATATGATGTCATACTGTTACTGTTGTTTTTAGACAAAACGGACATTAACAATAGCCCAACACTGTGTGTCAGAATTACATAAAATCCAAGCAATTCACAAGCTGGAATATTACACTTTTATTATAAATGTAAATTCTTCAGATTAAGCATGCAACAGTTGTTAAATAATTGCCTAAGTAAGGAACATGACAATGACAAGGTGGTGGGAAGCCACTACTACCCCTAAGTGTATCAGTTTCCTATAACAGCATGCCCTAAGGTGTTTTATTCCTCCTAAACCACAACAATTTCCAACAATGAATTTTTTTTTTTTAAATTTATGAACAACATGTCATGCTTTTTATTCATTTAATGTTATGGAACATCAAACATAGATTTGCCCTAAGTGACTAAAGCCTCAAGGTAAAATGTTAAGCCAAGAATCTTTCATGATGAATAAAAATGATAATATTCTGTTTTTAGAATTGGCAAGTGGTCATACTGGGAAATAAAGATGTGTAAAGATTCAGTTTATAATGATATTGTGGCATTCTGAATGGAAATCCAATCGAACTGTAAGACTGTCTGTACTGACCATATCTTAGGTTGCACTAATCATAGGTTTGGTCTGTGTATGTGTGTGCGAAATTGTGTACAGGAGTTGAATAAAATGCCATCCAAATGTCAAAAGGTCCTTAGAGGTTCTGTGTGCCTGTTTGTGTGTGTATACACACCCTTCTGAACACTGATGCATTATGGGAATGATGAACGGTTAAACGAACCACTAATGAGCCAAATGAGAGGCAGAGTGAGAAAAAAGAAAGCGAGAGACAAAGAGTAAGCAAACAAAGAATACATTAGCTTTGAGAATAAGAAGACAAATCACTAGGTTGACTCAGATCCCAACATCCCACTCTGTTCTGAACACAGTGTGTTAGACACGAGGTCTAACAGTGCTGGAACTACAGTGCTGTAAGTGCTATAAGCTACGCTTTCCTAGGTCCTTGTGAAATTCTTTGCATCTGGCACAGTGATTTCTCACTAAATCATTTCTTGTCAAAAAAGTGCTTTAAAAATTAAGGACGATAAAACAACAGGCCATGGTGAGAGTCATGACGTTGTTTATGTCCAAACTGTACACACAACTGTAGTACTTCTTGTATGGAAATAATGCAATTTCAGATATAGACCATGTGGTTATTAACTTAAAAATATATCTTAAATATATCATATCATTCATTCATTCATTCATTCATCTTTAGTAACCACTTTATCTTAGACAGGGCTGTGGTGGATCCGGAGTCTATCCCAGGAACACTGGATGTGAGACAGGAATATACTCTGGACACCACACACACACGCACTCATTCACACACTCACACACCTAGCGGCAATTTACTGTAGCCAATCCACCTACTGGTGTGTTTTATTAGGTTGGACAAAACCGAAGAACGCGGAAGAAACATGCATAACCCCACACAGACAGTAACTCAAGTTCAGGATCTAACTGGAGATCTGTGAAGCAGCATCAGTACCTGCTGCACCAAGACCCCTACACTAGTCCAGTGTGATGCAAATGAAAACATGAATAAATATGTCTAGGTGTCGGACAAACCCGAGCTCAAGACTCTATGTAATGATACTCTCAGTTATCAGCTTTTTCTCCAGCTGTAACCTGCTGGACTGTTATCCCACTAGTCATGTGGGAGCAGCATAATGCGTAAAATCATGTAGATACAGGTCAAGCGCTTCCGTCAATGTCGACACCAAACATCAGAATGGAGAAACAAATGTGATCTCAGTGACTCTGACTGTGGCATGGTTACTGGCGCCAGATGGGCTGGTTCGAGTATTTCAGAAACTGCTGATCTCCTGGGATTTTCATGCATAACAGTCTCTAGAGTTTGCACAGGATGGTTTGAAAAACAAACAAACAAACAAAAAAACATCCAGTGAGCAGCAGTTCTGCAGTTGAAAATGCCTTGTTGGTGAGAGAAGTCAGAGGAGAATGGCCAGATTGGTTCAAGCTGACAGGAAGTCTACAGTAACTCAGATAACCACTCTTTACAGCCGTGGTGAGCAGAAAAGCAGATCACAATGTCAAACCTTGAGGTGGATGGGCCACAACAGCAGCAGACTACAATGGGTTCCACTCCAGTCAGACAAGAACAGGAATCTGTGTCTACAGTGTGCACAGGCTCACTGAAACTGGACAGCTGAAGATTGGAAAAAGACCAGGTCGGTGAGTGTATAAGTACAATTTGTAATACATGTGAAACTGTTAATGGAAAAAATCTTCTGATGACGCAAGACTTATATGTAACATCTTCTTCCCCTCAGAAAAGGACATTGTTATATGTTCAGTTTTTGAAAATGAGCTGCCAGCAGCAAAACTGCATGCATTTTTTTTTTAAATGTAATTTTATTGATCACATTATGCAAAGGGCATAATGTGAAAAATGAGCTAACGTTAAGGTCCTCATACCTTCGTACCTCAAAACTCAAGAATTTCCACAATCTTGAGGAGACATTAGACCTAGCAGACACTAGAGTAAGTTTAAAAGAACATGTGTGTGAGTAATGGCTGAGGGACTGAAAAAGACAGGTCATTTTTTTTTTAGGAGATGCAGAATGTCACTAAGCTGACTCTCAATTTCAGGACTACAAAATTGCTTGTGTGCATGCATGTGGGTGTTAGGCTTGAGAGGGCATTGCATTATTTTATGCTAAGAACAACATTAAAAAGCAATCGAGCAAGAAACCCAACCAAAACTGCACACCAGAAAGCAAAAGGACTGCAACTGCAGCATGCACCCACACAGTTACTAAGTATCTGATGATCCCTTGCTTCCCACACTGATGTAGTTATAATAAAAGAGATTCATCTTAAGCTTCCTCTGCCACATCCTAACCTAAAAGCTGGAATGGCTTGCCAAACGATCCGCCACATTAAAGTACTAATGTCTAAAATATACAATTAACAGCAACATTCTGAAAGACTTTCAATCTGTACGAGTGGTTCATTTTTAATAACTGTAATACCAGTTGTACGATTCTGACATGATTTTGTATGATTTTGATATTCTAATAAAAATTAATTTGTAGTTTAATTAATATTTTTGGAGTACAACTAGCATTAATATATACATGATTTGATGTGAATAATGTATACAATATCAACAATTCCCTCAGCTGTGTTGGGAAATTATTAAGAAAAAAAACCTGTACAAATAAAACTGCACTGTAATTGCAATAATAATTGCATTGAATCTCCATGGCTTCTGCAATATTAAGACGCAACAATGTTAGTTTAGTGAAGTGATGTGTAGCCAACTATGGTGACCCATACTCAGAATTCGTGCTCTGCATTTAACCCATCCAAGTGAACACACACACACACACACCCGGAGCAGTGGGTAGCCTTTTTTGCTGCGGCACCCGGGGAGCAGTTGGGGGTTCGGTGCCTCGCTCAAGGGAGCGCTGGTCATTCACTCCCCCCCACCTACAATCCCTGCCGGACCTGAGACTCGAACCCACGACCTTCAGGTTCACCTTCATGTTACAAGTCTGACTCGCTAACCATTAGGCCACGACTGCCTCATTACATTACACTACACTACAACCTATAAACTCTGAGCTTTCAGAAATTTCTGAGTAGAATCTTTTTATAAGCACAGTAACCAGTGCTATTCAAATGTAGCATATTTTCTGTTTTACTGTATGTGGGCTGATACGTCAGGAAATTCAGTGTACGTAGATACATTCTACCTTATTGAGAAACAACAACATTACACTACAACATCTAAACTCTAAGCTATTAGAATGTTTTTTTTTATGGTCTACATTTTGTGTTTGCATCTTCAGTAACTACTTAAATGCTTCCATGGAAACCTCTGTTCAATGTCCAAGCTCTTCGTTTGTGTGAATTGCGAGACGTGTCTTTGACTCTCAGCTGTGTGTATGAGGGAGGTGTATTATGGGAGGTTATCAGTTGTCAGGATACACAGAAATACATTTTCTTAATAAAGCACAGACAGAAAAACGCACAATAACATTAATGGAGCGATTATTTTGTTATTTAGAAGTTAGTGCAATATTTTATCAAATGATTTCAACCACAGTTAGCCAAAAAAGAACCATCGCTGGTCAAAATATCTGGTTTAGAAAAATAGACAATGAGCCATTTGGGAGTTGAAAGAGTTGACTCACATTGGTGAGATGATCCAAATGAACTGACTCACTAAAAAAAGACAGAAATTCCCATCACTATTCTGTAGTTTATGGCACAGCAAATTGGAAGCTCATGTTTGATCAAGGCCTGGCACACATAGCAGTCAAGACCTTCTGACCAGAAATGAACATAAGCATCTTTCAAACAACTCGAACAACAGTAAAGTATCCTGGACTGTACCATCCAAACAGTATCACATTCACGTCATTCATGACTTTAACTGTTCAAACATTTATCAAGAGGTTGTAATGGTAGCAGATTAAAAAAAAAAAAAAAAAGGTTAAAACCAAGAACTAGGCGGGAAAACAGCAAGTCTTTCCTCCCACGGTGCACACAGAGGGACGGCCTGATCTGATAACAGGCTTGACATCCTGAGAAGGGTGGCCTATGGGAGGCCTATGTGTGTGCGTAGGTGGGAGATAAGGATCGGAGAAGCCCCGTTTCCAGCCTACATCAATACACACACAAAAAAACGTTAACAAGAATTGACATTTTATTCGCTTGCTGACATTTTATTCGCCATTCAGCTGCATTTTTTTTCCCCCTGCACAATGCAAGGGATTTTTTTTTTTTTTTGTGCATGTTTTGCACGAACATCATGAATCTGCCTGAATCCACTGTGTAATAAACATGCAATATGATAATGTGTATGTGTGCAGGATAAATACAGAAGCAGTGCTGCTACGCTTCCCACTTCCTTAATATAATATTCATGCTTCTGAATTTTGATGTGACCCATAAATAAATGAAATTACACACTACAAGCTTTGCTCCTCTATTTCTATTAATAAAAAAGGTTTATAGCTCAGAAACACTGCAATAATTAAAAGCGGGTGTGCGTATACGAAAGAAACTATATTTCTTTAGGCTGATTTCTTTGCTTTTATTTTTCAAACGCTCCCTGAGCAAGTGAAAGAGCAGAATCCTGCCGTTTTAGTCACAAGGAAATGCATGTTTCCTTTTTACATTGCTCACTGTAGAGTTGTTTTCCTGAATGGTCAAAGACTAAAGCAGCCTGTACGACATCAGATACCTCACAAGTGTTCAGTCGAAGGGGATCAGACGAACAGAGCTGTGTGTAAGGAGGTAACAAGTACATGTGTGCGTATGTGTGTGTTCGGCTTTGACTGACAATTCTCACTGACAGGCTATGCAGCGATAGCAGAATAATGTTTCGAAAAACAGAAGACATACATGCACACACACACACACACACGCACGCACACACTCACATATCTGGATGAAAGCAGACACATGTTATAAGGTATTGCTCCACTTTTTCTCTTGCTCCAGTGAATCTGGAATGTTGATGAAACCTACAAAACTGTCTGACCAGGCGACCATCAAAATTCCTCAGTTTATATGTCATACCCTAAAAGGTTAAAATTTGGAGGAAAATATAACAAATAAATAAGTAAGCAATAAAACACGAAGGGGCATGGCACTACAGGAAAGTGTTATTTTTCTTTTAAATAACAACACATTTTTTACCTGTTGTTTATTATTCTTAGATTATTGTGGAGCGACCACTCTATAAGTGGCTTAGACTTATAGGGTGGACGCTTATAGGGTGTTCCTATAGAAAATATAGAAGTATTAGTACAAGTGTGTTACAGCTGGCACTACTGTCAGAGCTTCTCTTATAGAAAATTAATCAACACCGTCTGACAATCAGAATCGAGAATTCAACAGCATTAGTGAAATGTTCATAAAAGTTTCAAACTGTGATAAGAACTTTTAAGACAATTATTGAGGACAATTTTTAAGATATGACAATCTAATATTGGCCTATACCTAATATTACAGTGGGAATAAAAAAAAGATGATTGTGTCTGCTTTTCCAGGCAGCGCCCAAACTAAAATGCAAACACATCATCCTCTCTCGCAGAAAAAAAAAAAAGAGATAACTAGATAGTTTCTAGAGAAAACTATCTAGTTAAAACTTTTCTATAGATAGACAGATAAGTCAGAATCTAAGACATTAATCATACCTTCACTTAAGTATAACTCTATTATAATTATAAATGGAACTTTCCATTTTCAAGTTTGGCATAACTTGCTACTTGAAAAAAATAGCATCATTTCTACTGAATCTACTGGTATGTATTAAGCATTTTAGTTTTGTTTTTTTTTTTTTTGCATGTATTCTGTCTGCAAATAAACTTCTGCTCTGCACATCTGCTCATTATGAAGCACTATAATGTAATTTATGATCAAGTGGTACAAGATGCGCCAGACATTGTACAGCACAAAGTAACAAAGCATGTTTCTGGGTGCACTTTGGCTGGCATGGTGCTTTGGCTGAAACATGTAACATCTGGGTAGCTGCTAAAGTAAACTGTAAACCATCAGCTCATCAATGTGTTATCACTGAGATATGGATTATCCAAGACAAAACCCAGTAGCTCCCTAAAGCTTAAAAAATAGACAGCATTCTTCACACAGGATATGCGTAGTTAAAACCTACTTAAGCATTTAATAGTGCTTTGTCATTAACGTATGAAGAAAATGGGAGACACCCGTGGAATTCATGGATTATTAACAAAAAGAGCATATTAAGATAAGATTAAAAGACTTCTGTGAGAGAGATCATTACACCATCATAATGTAACGTCTATAACAAATGTTCTAATTAGGCAACGCTGAAGTGTTACCCAAACACTGAAACCTTCCACTGACTCAAAACATGAAAACCTTGGGTGTTTACTGTGCAGTACTCTGCAGAACACTGAAATGCTGGGAGTGTTACCAGGATGGTCAGATTTCACTACAAGGACTTTTTTTAGTCCTTTTAGTAGATAATGAGGACATCGGGTCCTCACGTACATTTTTCTTACCTGGACAATATGAATTACTGAACTTTTGGGTCACCTTGATCACAAAGCCATTTGGTTCTGTGACAGATGCTGCTGTGTGTGTATGTGTTTGTGTGTGTGTGTGTGTGTGTGTTGGGGGTGGGGGGGAGGGGGGTCATCATGCAGTGTCCTTATGGCTCCTCCAGTGTGTGTCTGTTTGATGAACCTTTCAGAATCACAAACTAAAGTGACTTCTTTCCTGCTAACCTGGCTTCTTCATGAAAACCAAAACAGAATCCAGTTAAAATTTTTACATTTTAAATACACTGTTTATGTAGTTGTTTATGTGTGGTAAAGGTGTGTAGTTCTACATCATGAAAAGAATTTCATTGAAGAAATAATAAAATCATCATCCACACCTAGTACTGCAAAAAAGTAAAAAGTTAGGCACGGTGTATTTTTAACTCGTTAACACGCAGAATGTTTATCGTGTTTGTAGAGTTAAAACTCACAACGTCATAAACGCAAAATGCAACAAAGTTCATCTGAACTCGCCAAGCATCACTAGCAAAAACTCAGGATCCTAAATGGTTAATAATCACAGCAAGGTGGTAGCTAGTTAAATGAGAAGATAATACTATACCATAAGAAATATGCACATATTGCACAAACACACCATACTGTGTTCATGACTCGCATATAGAAACATGCTCACTGTGATGAGTTGTTTATGTTGCTGCGGAGACACCACTGTCAATCATTATGTGATCTGACATGCCCACACAGTACTGAACAGGCAGAAAATAGCTTTTTATAGTTTGTAGAAATAGGGTATATACTGTATTTCTTCAGTCTACCACTGGTAAATGCTAATTTCATGACATATCTTTAGCATAACAAATTTTTTTTTTTAAACATTTAAACAAACTTTTTGTCCCTTTTTCCCTCCCAATTTTTAGTCACTGCCATCTGTTAAATTAATAAAAGTCATCTGTTTTGGTGTGCAAGAGCCTTCATGCTGTATTACTGTATGACTCTGTTTCAGACCATCTGTGTCTACTGCATACAAAAATCCTAACTGCTCCAAAGACAGAATTTAAGAAACGGCAAACATCACTGGGGGCTTTATCTCCTATCCGAGCGTGAGCTACCTTCATTAGCTTCGTACAATAGTGGTTATATTAGGGCTCAAGTGAGTATAAAAAAAAGACAATAAAGCCAATAAAATAGCATCAGCATTTAATAACCCAGATGAGTGCAGGGAATATTATTCACCTGCTCATAAAAGTATAATTTCCTCATAGTCTGAGAGAAGCCGACAAAATAAAGAAAGAGAACTGAAAGAAAAGTTTTTAAGTGCTGAACAAAGAAAAAAAGAGACTAGACAGAGAACAGAAAAGACAAAAGAACAGAGGGAGTCCAGACAGAATTGCAATACGCTGCCACAAAATGTGAAACAAAGACACACATTAGGGTTCCTGAGACAGAGCGTGAGATATTGTGATGCTTCTCGCTGCCCATAAACAAACTTCAGAGCCCTTAGATTAGCTCACACAATCCCCATTTCACCACAACACACACATTTATATTTCACTGTACAAATTCTCCTCATCAGGTGTGCAAACTGCAAAGCCACAGTGAATTTACCACCGGTGGTCTCGCAGGAGTGGTGTCAGGTCTTCTAACTTTGTGGGTTTCATTATTTTAAGTATACTCTTGGCAAAGCTTTAGTACTGCAGAGATTTAGTTAATGAAAAGTCTTCTCCACGTCGGGCATGCTTCCAACAAAATGGCTTTCGGCGCAATAAGATGACAATTAAAAAAGGGCACATTCAGTCATGGACTAGGGTGGAACTTTTTAGCTCATTTATATTTATATTTAAAATAATCAATAACCTTGTATCTTAATTGGCAAGCATACAAATATTATTAACAATGCTTTGTCAGGTATTTCTGCAATTAAATTTTACTAAAGAAAGAATCCACCATGAATGACTTGCACATTAACCGTTCTAATTAATGATTCATGCGATCTTCAGTGGCGTTCAAAATTTATCTTGCAATGAAATTCTGTGTGGACTTTTTCCAGTTTAACTTCTTAATGATTTCCTACATTACCCACTATGCCATTTGATAACCTGCTGATAGTAGCGCCAATGGGATTTAGCCCTTTCTTCATCAATACAGAGAGTCAAACAGATTCAGCTTTCATGCTAACACTACCATCAACACCATAATGCTTATCATCTCGCAGATCACTGACTAGCTGAGCTGAGTCTCTGGTGTAACTCATCGTAACTGCTTTGTAGAGCTGCACTGCATTCTGGAACTTTGAGTCCACCATTTGCTGCCTCTATTTCTTGTCTCCTGTGTTGGATTTCTTATTAATATGATATTCAAAGTCACTGGAAAATGGTGAATGAGAAAAGAAGCTCTTGCTTCGAAACCTGACTGTCATGCCTTATGTTTGAGATTGTTGATTTTTTTTTCTCCTATTGAATGCCATTGTACCTAAGCTAGCAATGTCCCATGTGATGTCAGAGAGCCAGACAACCAGAAATTACAAAAATAAAGCACTAACACATTAGCACTAGATATTTCAATATCAACATACTTAATGTGTTTCAGGGTGACGTATTCCTTTAAGCACATATCAACATAAACATATCAGCAGAAACTCCACCAATCTGATAGCGAAAATGACTGGACTGATACTGGCACTGGTTCAGTATCATGCCAACATGCCATTAATGTGTGATCTTTTTGTGATAATTTTGTTTTTAAGGCACTTCCAGTTAGCTTCGTTAGGACCACTACTTCATCATTAGATGAAAAAAATATTGGCACCCTATCAGCAACAGCATCTAAGATGGTTTATTGGCTTTCGTCTTTATTTATCTGTATTGGATCTGTATCAGTATTCAGGCTCTGAAAACAATACTCTATTGTATCCAAAAAAAAAAAAAAAAAAAAAGAGGTTGGTGCCGCCCTGCCCATTACTGCTCCCACAGCCATAAAAATAACACATAAAACCACACACGTGCCAACAGTATTAGGATGTGCTTTGCTTCCACTTTCATGAAAACTCATTATTTCTTATTACTCCTTGGAGGGTACGTACACACACGCACGCACACACACACACACACACACACACACACACACACACACACACTCCACTCTCTGCTTCCTGCTGAGACCATCGCTCTATATGATAATCTCTAATGCATCATTTAAAGCTCCTCTTTCCTTGCCTTAATATGCTCAAACTAACGCTGATTTCTTTGTAGCTAGAGAAGGGGTTAAGTCATTAACACTCATTAAGACCTTGTTTCTTGAGAATATTGCCAAACAACATCTATTAATGATTAACCCCTCAGCAGAAGTGTGAGTAACCCAACCAATGGACCAATGAGCAAGCTATTGATATTAGCATCAACAAGACACCATGGCCAAAATAAACAACCCAATAAGCTATTAACGTTGCGGTCAAGTATGTGGATCAAATCATTATTGGGGTCCAATGATCTTCTCTATAATATATAGAGAAGCAGCCTCACATTGAAGACTGCAGATTTGCACATGGATCTGGAGTAGCCTAAAGGTCTCACCATACTTCATGAGGAAATACCATTCGAGTGGCTTCCATGGAAAACATGACGAATTGTGGAGCAAACAGACGTCATGCAGCGGCACGTTGAGAACATTGTGACAAACTCTGTGATTGGTTGTTACAAATGAGGCATGCCCAAGCGAATTCATTCCAAGCATCACACACACCTTTCACTAGTATGATAAACTCATCATCCTGAACACTGGATTTATTTAATGGTCTCCTGTACCATCTGTTTCTTATTTGTTTTTGTTTTTTTATTTTATAAATATAGAAAATATAAGCAGTTCTTCCTGAGCTCCTGCATTGCCAGAGCTTATGTTGTTAGCACTAAAACTTGCAGCTCGAAACTCTGACTAGTAAAGAAACAAAGAAAACACCCCGTCTACTCGGAATTCCTACTTAGAAATTCGGGAAGGTCTCCTCAACCCTGTGACGTCAAAGCAACATGGCTGCTCAAAGCAGTTTTTTACTTTTAAATGCTATATATACTAGCATTTGCATTAGATCAATCCACATACATACATATTTGCTTGTAAAATCTGTAACACTGATTATACAGTTTGCTGTTTTGAGAAGGTAAATATATATCACTTAACACAGTTAGCTTGCTGGATTGTCCATGAAAATGGTGGGTTTTTTTCCCCCACACTTTGTAGTTCAAACACACTGAGGTCAAAAATGACGTAAACCAGAGTTCTGACTTCCCACTTGTGAGTTAAGTCGAACACAGCCTCTTTCCTGCAGTCATGGAAATAGTCAGGAGCACTCGTATGCGACGTAGAAAACGAATCTGTGAAGAAATTGTAAGCTTGCGAAAGTGGTTTCATCTTTGCCCAACTCTTTGTATACGTCGTCTTTGCATTGAGTATTCTGAATGCAGGCCTTTAGAAGGAGGGCACTAAAACATGAGAATGTGGGGGGCATGCGCAGACTTTTTCAGTGGATGGGTTCCAGGGGAAGTCTATTCTGTTCTGCCCCTTTTCTCTCTTCCTTCTTTATTCAACCTCCAACCTTCAAACCCGAATCCTTAGATAGTAGCAATCCAACATCCTATTTGTATGTGTGCTATCTAATCAATGGTAAATGATAAATGATCTCATGTTAGATTCTACCAATGAACTCTCCAATATCCTAGAGCATAAGTGGTAAAATCAATCAGGATGTAAATTCTACTTATGGATGATGGTACAGGTTTCCAACTGATTTGTGCAGAAGCAATACAGGATATTTAAAACATGGCAAGATATTTGGTATGCATGTTTACCATCCAACATGAAAAGTATAAAACTTTAAAATTGGCATGAGATCAGGCCAGGGCATGTATAATTACTTAAGGTCTGTGTTGTGTGTGCTGCATGTGTTGTGGAGTGTGTGTATATGTCACAGGAAGTCACTGAAGTGCCATTTTGATTTAGAAGGACACAGAATGATGTGAAACCACCACTGTCCCTTTTCTTTTCCAAAGCAGTAAAATATGGGTTGAGGTCACCCACTGTGTCTGAATATAGCTCCTGTTAAGTGCATTACCCCTGTGCTACCGCTAACTGGCCCACATTCGGCTCGTCTGGGAGACAGACAGGCTGATCAGCACTATTTTAGAAAGCACATGTGTGTGTTAACATGGCAATGAAGGACAAAATAGGGGCCAAAACCTCCAAAGCATAACAGAGAAACCACAGGGCAAGTTAGTGCTGTGTTATATTTAGAGCATAATAGAGTACATGTACATGTGTACATGATTAAAAGCTCTGTCCACTAGAAGTCAGATCAGAACCAAAACATCCTTGGCTGGCAGGTTTCAATGCCAACCCATAAAATGTTAGTGATTTTACTCAAACTATTCTAGGACACGTATTTGTGGCTGTGGAGCAGCAGGGAGACATTTTATATGGATACGGACAAGCTGCTTCTCTTCTCTGCTTCTCTCAACATTCCGTAATAGTTGTGGTTGCTGTCATAAAATCACATACTATGACTATTTAATTATTAAACAACAACACTACTGAATGTACGATTCTGATTGGTCAGAAGGTGTTGATTAATTTTCTCAGACAGCATTTTTGGCTGTGAGATTTTTATTAATGTGCTCGAGGAATTTGTATGGCAAATGCTCCACATAAACCGATTTTGTTGAAAAATCGTTTTCTGAGAGTTGAAGTTTATTTAACATTTTTGGAAGGAGTCTCCAGTGTCAGTGATTTGTAACAGTCAGAGGTAAAGTTTTATGACACTGAAAAGTCTTCAGGATGGAGGGATTTGCTTTTTGTCTGTAACAAGCCAAGCTGCATTTTTTGCTTTATTATCTTCAATTGAGCGAACAAAAGAGAGGCCGGTGTGAGAATGACTGTTTATAGCTGCTATAACAAGAACTAACTTGTCTCGCAGACACCACACAACATTAAACATAACTATAAATGGATAAAATGTGTTTATTCTTAAATTAATAAACAATGTAATCACTGGAAAACTGCTGTGGTGTAAGGGAAATAAAACACTTCGAGGCATAGTTATTGGAAAATAACCTTGGGGTCTACTTTGCATCAGGACGCCTCACACCACTGTGTTGTTGATTATTTTCCTATAACAGCACGCCCTGTTATGTTTTATTCCTTACTTATTCTAGAATATTGGTACAAATCGCTGCGACGTAAACAAAAGACACAAAATTGTCTAGAAAACTACATAATAGTAGAGACACAGCTATAGTTTATTCAGTCTGTTACTGGTGTTATATTATGCCAGACTGCCCCCACTGTTTTTATGTTGGTGTTGCATTGTACAGATGCTTAGTATTCATTTCTAAGCAATCAGCTTACCTTTCTGAACTCTTGCACCTCATGGTTGCTAAAATCCTCGTATAGAGAATGGTGACGTTTTCCGAGCATGCCGGCATTCCCGTTGGTTATAGTACTGTGGCCCAGGTTTGCCATGTTCACAGTGTCTGACGTTCCCTTCTCCTTTTCTGGCTTCTCTTGCTCTGGATGCTCTGGTCCAGCTGGAGGTTCAGGTTCACCCGCACTGGAGGCAGTTATAGTGGAGAAGTGCTGCAAGGGTTCAGGGGGTTCCGGTCTGGTGCATAGGTCATGCATCGCTCCCTCTCTGCACGCTGAGTAAAGCAGGGGGGTCAATACTGCCACAGAAGGAGCACATTAAATAGCAAGGCAACAGGAGGGCAGTGTCCGAGCTTCATTCAAGGCTGAGGGTGAGATGATTATGACGATCAATGCTGCAATGCAGACTTAAGAAATGGAAACCCTTTCTCTTTTTTCCTTCAATGTAAGTCAACAGGGCAGAACAACATGAAAAGCAATTGGGGTTCTTTTAAAAAAAAGACCCAGCATAAGCTGACTTTGGAGTTTGACATAAAAGGATCAGTTCACACGCAATGCACATGCACAGCTTATTAGTTAGAGTGTAACCTCCAGGAGTCACGTAGAAAAGCAAAAATGCACAGTCACAGTATGCAAGCGGTCAAGCTGGTGCTTATTAATAGAAAAGCAAGAACTGCATCACGTCATAGTCATAGCTCTTCTCTTATACTGTAATGGACAGTTGGACAGGGATTTGCAGTCAATGGTGCAGAATGTCCTTCAGAACCATGCTCACATCAAAACTGAGGTGATGTAAGTTGCTTCCTGGGGTTTAAGTCCGTGTGAGACAATTTAGTCCAAGTCAGGATATGTGTGCGTTGCTGAAAAGATTCAGTTCTAAGAAGGCAGCTCTAAAGCTGTGTGAAACATCACAACATTTCTATGCCTTCCCATTAGACGAGGATTCCTGCTGCTTCACAGGATCTGTCAAAAGATACAGAATGCTGTTTGAATAAGCTTCTCTATATAAATGTACATTTGTACATTATGTACCCTTCTTCTTCTCCTTTCTCTCTCTTAAACGCTCCTCTTCTGCAATCATGCCACTTCAGGAAGAATGGAGGAATAGACAGAGCAGTCCTCTGCTGCTTCACTGCTGCCTAATCCGTGCTCTCCGAGAGGACGTTATATCCATGAGGATCATGAAAGGAAGAAAGCTCGGCTGAAAACTGGCTGTAAAAGCCAGTGCGTGTTTGTGTGTATCTATATGATAAAGAGGGAGAATGGGGGTGGGATGGCTGCATTCAGCTCACCAATCGCAAGCAGGAAGGCTCTGAGGCAGAGCCAATCACAACTGCAGAGAGAGCTGGTTTCCATGGAGATGACGCTGGAATGATGTTGGTGCCTATTGATTGCTGAAGAGGCAGCACGGTGGGCTGTGGGACAGGCACACACGAGTGGACACACACACTCCGCAGACATTACCATTGAGAGACAATGTTGCCGATGACGTATGGAGACGTGCTCGCTGAATACAACAGCGGGATGTGGACATAACAGGAAATTACATCATGTCATCGACCCCCGACAGACACATTGCATCTCTTCATCAGGTTGTATACACACAAATAGAACTGCCACACAAAATTCACAATAAAATACAGTTAAATAAACATGACAGGCAAGTGTATGTGTCTAATAAATGAAGTTTATTAGATCTCAACCCCTTCTCAAAGATTCTACCGAATCAAAGACGCTATCCCGTTAATTACGTTCCCAAACACACTCCAAGAATTTCATTTCAGAGATATTAACTCTGTCTAGGAGCCTGTGTGTTTATTTTTATCTCTAGTGCGCACTGTGTGAGAGCAGTCAGTGTAATATTATGGTACATGATACATCACATAATCTTCTGGCACAGGCTATGGTGATATTGTAATAAACTAATATTACATATTTATCTATCTAAAGGGTGAAAATCTTACATCCAGTAGCTTTAAATGAGCTGTTAGCTCATACATGTTACTCACATGAGGTCATAAATGTATCAATATGTACATTATTCTGCATTGTGGAACATACAATGGTCTGAGATGAAAAACCAGACAGGGTGATATTAAAAACAGATACTCAGCTGCATTCATTACTAGTGCTGACTGCTTCAATTAAATTAAATGAATCGATATGTATAGGCTGGTTTCTAAATACACAAGAGTGACCTACTCAGCATTAAGTGTAACCAAATATGTTTGACTTGCAAAGTGAATGAAATGCACTGAACAACTTTATCCAAATGGTTGATTTGATTCAGTTGGGGTTTGAGTCAAAGTACAGCTCCTGGTAGACCTTCATCCATCCACCCACTCCTCCGTGATCTATAGAAACGATGGACGGAGGCCAATTTTCTTTAACCACACACCATGTACTGACAGGGCTAAAGTAAAACAGAACCCTAGCAGTGGAAACAACAAAAAGTACACAAGACTGATCTGCAGTTGGACTGCTCATTTCCAATTATAATTATGATGATCAGATTTTATCTACTTTTTTTTAACACTGCAAGAAAGCAAGGGCTTCAGTCAACATTGAACGGTTGCATGTGATGCATCCAATTCATTTCATATATATGAAAAAATATGTTGCTGCTCCTCTGCAGGAAATAGAAAATGAGATGCAGAATTCATATTTATAGCATCGGCTGTGTCAGAAAGCAGCTTGAGCTGAGGTTAGGGCCATTTCGTTCAACATACTGAGCAATAATGTGTAATAAAACTGAGGCCTATAATGTGTTAGACTAGATAACTAGAGGAGAGCTACAGCACGAAGATATTCTTGAGGATGAGGAGAGAGAAACTGATGTGTATATCACCTGGATGAGAAGGATTTTTGCGTAGACATTTAAATTCATACTTAGAGAGAATTACGGGCAGGCCACAATATTAATATGATTAGATTCAGAGCAGTTAGGTGAACTGAAGAGATTGAGAGGATACAAAAGAAAAGTGAAGGACAGAGAAAATTAAATGTGTCTCAGACTGCCAGGACAGACAATTGATTTCAGGCTTGCCACTACAGTCTGACTGATACGCCTTTATACGCTGAGCAAAACCACCAGAACAGATGCAGCTCCAAATATGAAAATATCACTCCTGCCTCTGTGCTTACTGAAAATTTGGTGAATTTTGTTTCAGTGAGTCTTCATGTCACTGGTAAGCTACTCCTTTTCTTCTGGAATTCCACATTCTTTCCATTTGTACATAATTTTCTCAAATCCGAAATGTTGCTTCCCAGCTGTCGGTTAATTTTATCCTCGGCTGTCTGGGGTCTCATTTATCAAAACGTGCGTAAAACAAGTACTAAATTTGTGTGTAAGAGTCGCCCGCCCACACAAGAAAATTGGTGTTTATCACACTTGCATATGCACAGCTGTACGCAATGGTCACTGATAAATCCCACACATTCTAATTTCTAAAGTGCTTGTGCACGGCCATTTGTATGAAGAAATGCCCTCAAATCGCCATATATGGTAAACAAGTTCCCTTTAAAAGGCACAGTAGCCTCGTGATACTGCTTGTTTCAGATGACGTGAACATGCCAAAAGGTCTAGATTCATTTTTACCGACAAAGAAGTTAAGATACTCTTGCACAAAGTAGAGCAAAGCAAAAATGGTTTATTCGACAAACTACTTTAATAGTTTATCTAATAAATAAACGAATATGATTTAAGAAATATATATGCAATAGCATGAAAATTCATCATTTTTGCTCTATTCTGCTGCTGGTGTTGGAAATGTAATGCACTGCAGTGTAAGCGATATGAATTGAGGTAAGACGTGTCATTATACAACTCGTAGTTGGTTGGGAAACGCCAGTACTGTCTCTAATTATTATCGGAAATGTATCTGTAACTAAAAGCCCCACAACAGAGATCAAATAAAACTGCACTGGGCAAATAAAACCGACTGATGATCCACTTCTCACTCTCAGCACAGAGGTTCCAGTGGTGCTAAAAACACATTTCCAGCCTCCGCAAAGCGGCATGAGCCAAATCTTCAAACAAAGCTTACTAATCAATCTTTAAATATGCCTTATATGATTTTATTTTACATTCCGTCTGTATCACCTGTCTGCATCTTGTGAGCACCAAAATCAGTAATTCTTATTCTTCTTCTTCTTCTTCTTCTTTCGGCTTTTCCCTTCAGGGGTCGCCACAGCGAATCTCTCTCCACCTATCCTTATCTTCTGCATCCTCAACACTTGCACCCACTAGCTTCATATCCTCATTTATTACCTCCATACTCACTCTCCCTCCTCTGAACATGTCCAAACCATCTTAATCTGGCCTCCCTAACTTTGTCCCCCAAACGTCCAA
>CM075029.1:6335319-6376302 GCA_037576675.1 Pangasius sanitwongsei | reverse complement strand
TGTCACTCCCAAAGAGAACCTCAACATCTTCAGCTCTGCTACCTCTAGCTCTGACTCCTGTCTCTTCCTCAGTGACATTGTCACCAAAATCAGTAATTACTCTCTCAATTTTGCTGATATTAAAGACAGTACGTGATGTAGAAGCTCTGCATTGTCAGTTTACACTACCTGCTATTACACTTTTCTTCCAAATGTTCTTGCAAGCGAGTGGTCAGAAGTGCGGAAATATACTAACATCTTCACACATAAGCAAAATTCAATAAATCCCATTCAGTGCATAGAAACATGCATACATGGTTTCCAAATCCCATCCCATTTCCATCCAATAACTTAGGACATTGCTAACCTTTGCTTAACAGAGCTATTAAATCTCACAATTTAAAACTTGCAGTGAACAAGGTGCATGAATTTCCATAACAATATCCAGCATTGTAATGATTTAACCTGAGACACAGCTAGGAATTTCACCATGTCTGACTCTTTACCGATGTTCTTTGCATTTGTCTCCAGCTCACATTCAGATTATTCCTATCCCAGAAAACTGCTGGAACATTTACGAATTGGGCTGGTACTCAAAGGTACACAATACTGTCAATGCTGTGTTTCGATTGTATGAGTACTGAAATGGAAATTGAAACAACGTGCCATGCTTCCAGGTGATGAAAAAGGTTATTAAAAGTGCATGTGCCAAAACAATCATGGAGTCAGATCTAGATGCGAACCTGCAGGTAACAGTAAAGAGCCATGGCTGTCTTCACTCTGTTAGAGACCTTGCCAATAGCCAATGTCCGTTTGGACCATTTTAAGAGAAAAATGTACCATGAATATTTACTTACCCAGCCATTAGTATTGCTTGTGTCCCACTATCTAAGGATATCTGAAGACATAAGTTGAGTGGAGTTGATGCGCTCATGCATATGTGCATTATTTTAAGATGTTTAGCAATTAATAAACAGCCCATAAATAGAAGCGATTTACAATTATTTTTATGTATATAGAAAATATATGTGCATACTGTATTTTGACATTTAGTATTCAGATATTATGCACATCTTTATAAATGAAGCCTGAAATTTTCTCATTATCTTTTCAGGAGATAAATAAACCATCATATGCCAAATTTCCTGAAAGAACTATTCAGGAAGTAAGGTGAAGAATGTGACCTCCAAAGCATGAATGGGAAACAAACTATGGATCATAAATACTTCCTTGTTTTCAGTTCACCCTTCATATCAAGCTTTCAGCAGTTCAGTTATATTTCTTCCTTTCAAGGACAAGAGCAATAAAAAAGGACTAAAGACTGTGAAACAAAGGAAGACAGCAAACAGTGACTTGAATTAGATAGAAGCAGTTTTCTGGCAAAAGAAAAAGCCTGTCTGATAAAAGAGAGAAGAATTACTGACTGCCATACAAAGTGGAAGAAAAATACTAGGTCCAGAGGCATGCAATGCAAATTTTCAGTGCACTTCAAAGGACCAGCTAATCTCACACATGCTCTGACATACAATTTTGGAAATTTCATAGTAAGAACCCCCCACCAGAAAGGCTGTATTTTTTTCAAAGGCAATACACTAAACCCCTATTTTAAAGATTATGCAATGTTTTCCTAAGAAGCTGCAATAATGTAATTGTGGGCCAGCGCCATGTCTCCACAAAGCAGGAAAGGAAAACATTAATCTTAAAGCCTGTAGTTTCTGCTTTTGTGCACCCACAAAGGAGGAAACTGTTCCTGAAGTTGCTTCAAAATTCAGATCAAATTTGGGTTTAATCAATAATTGAACACTTTTTCACCGTTGTCTCATGCCAGTTTTTGGGATGATAGAAGGAGGGGGCTCCCAGACATGACCTAGTTATGCCACCATCCGCACCATCTCCCCAAAATAAAAAGACACACACAGACTCCCACTCCCAAGCCCTGACGAACCCAACCCTCCAGAGAATGAGACAAATGAATCCTGCATAATGCTTCCCAGTATGCAAAACACCTAGACAGACAAGACAAGTACATCTGCCTGCCTCAATCTGACACAATTCAGACAAGAAATTGTGATATGAGATAAACAAACCAAGCTGAAGGAAGCTTCTGAATTTATTATTCAGCAATTATAGTCAATCAAAAAAGAAAGAAAAAAAAAGACAAGGATAGCTTTTATACAGATTAAGGTTGTAGTTGCATATCTTCTTAATATAACAATAGATAAGAGACTACCATTGTGGCCATACACAACAAAAATGCTATAAATAAAAACAAAAAATAGAGAAAAAAGGAATGGCAAAGGATTGCTGACACAAAGGTAGTCAAGATCCTTTCCCATACCATGACATACATGTATGTTGCAACTAAGTAGTTTTTCAGGGTGTAATAAAAGTCTAGGATGAAACCCTTATATGCATATATATACACACACATAGACACAAACACACACATTATATATATATACATACCCACACACACACACAAAACAGAAAAGGGAGATTGCAAGTTCAAATCCCAACAACGTCACAGCCATCCATGGCCGTGAGTCCAAGAGAAAACTGGCCATGCTTTCTGGGTGGGAGGGGTGGAGTTATTCTCTACAATGTCACTCAGAGAGACACTAACCAATCACAGGCAGCTGTGGGCTCATGTATGCGGAAGAGTGCGGATAGCAGTTTCCTACGAATGTGTTCTGCTGCCATGTAACGTAGCATGATTGGCAGTTTGAAAAAACATGCGATGGCTGGCTTCCTCATGCTATCCTTTACCTTCCCCGGTTGGTAATTATAGGCTGATAGGGGAGAGCTAGTTAGTGGGTGGGAATTGGCAAATGAGGAAAAAAGGGGGAGGGGGGAAGGCATATGTAAATGTAAAGTGAGTCTTTATAATTCCAGTAGCTATTGCTATAATGGCTAATTGATGGATTCTGATTACCTTCATTTTATTTTTCCTTCTAATGTGCTTCCAGTAAAGCCCATTAAAAAAACAACTACATTTTTACAGACTACTACAGAAATATTGATTTTATAGAACAGTGTAAAATCACTAGGTAGCACCTGTAAGAAATGAAATTAGCCCAGATCCCCATGTAAAATGCATCCCATCCAAATAGCGCTAATGAGAACTAAACTGTGCTCTTCGGCCTTCTAAACTGGAACACTTATTGTTCTTCCTTCCTTTCACTTTCTTTCACAAACACAGACAAAATGCCACACTGTATTTTCAGCTCCTCCTGGGATTGAAGCATCATAACAGTGAATTTTAACATCACAGCCCGAGAGCAGGCCACATTTCTGTCAAGATTAAAGAGAACACATTAATACTCAATCAACACCAAGCTCCACATCCAAGCACGTCACCAGAGGTTAGTCTGAAACTAATCACAAAGATCTGTGAGATCTTTGAAAGTTCATATATTTTAAGCCAAACACACACTTGTGTGCAAAGATGCATGCACATAAACTAAAAGCTAGACCTTTATTCATTCACTGAAGGTGGGTAAAAATGAGGTCTTAACTTAAAAATAAAAAAAAAGTGACAAATCCTTCTGACAGCACAGCTGCGTGACAAGTCTGTGAAGCCTTCATTACCCATTCTGACAGCTGTACCACACACCACACAAAAAGCATCAACTACAGCAACAATTGCACACGGACTGCAGCTGCATGACTGCATGCACATCAGTAATATAATAATGAGAGATTATTGGTTCACACTCAAAAATCATATTTCTTTCTAAATTCATGAAGTCTGCAGTATGAACATGGAGTAATCAAGTAGTCATTTTTTTTAACTAGGTAATAAATTTGTAATATACTACTACAAACTCAGACATTTCAAATCCTCCTATCGCCCAGCCATAAACTGGTCATCTTTGGCCTGACACAAAATTAAACAGGTCTGTGGGGTTATTTTATATTTAATCCATGCTGCTGTCACTAGTGGACTTCCGAACTTCAGGCATTGTAGCAATAGAATATCCAAGCAAAACCAATGGTGTCAATACTTTAATTTTAGTGAAAACAGAGACAATGTTTTTCAGATCATATTAAAACTCAACAAAATCACAAGCAGTCACTTCTTCCTGTGGCTGAATCTCAAATACAGTATTAAGAATATAGTGCATGTGTATGTATGTATGTATGTACCTACTACAACACAGCTTAAGCTATACCATATGTAGTGAGCATATATATGCAATACATGGAAGTCAGTTAGGTAGTTGCCTAATTTGAGGAAGGCATAAGATATCAGGCCAAATGAAAAATGAATGTGAATCATTTAAAATTATGATTTTTGCCTCCTCATGATTTTCTGCTTGTAAGAAACTTTTTAAAATATCATTTTTACTTTTCATGGTTTATACACTGTTTTTTTAAATTATGTTTAATGTTGCATAATAAAAAAATACTGTGACATATTTCTGTTATTAAACTAATTTTGTTAAATAAAGCAAAAAATAATTTCAAGCACATCAGACTGTTAATTCAATATACTGAGTACTCAATTCCTCATTTTTTATGTGTTTTTGTTTATTTGACTATAAAATTATTTAAAATGCCCCTCATTAGTCTGTAGTGTGTTCTGTAACGTTTTTTCCTGTTATGTTTGTTCATGTGCAATAAATAGTCTAGCCTGATTATTGGGCTAAAATCCAGTTGCTTTATATTGTAATACTGCCCAAATCAAATAATAATCAGATTATTTGCGTGGATGCAATGGCACTGACTGATTATTGTGCACAATAATCAGTCAGTGAAGCAATCAGAGATGGTGTGTTAGATGATATGGCTATTCATGAACCGAATACTTCATGTACTCTAGTCTTCTGAAACAACAGGAACAGCTTGGCGCAATCCCGTTGCCTTCCTTAACAAAGCACTCACTGACAATATCACAAATATCATTAGCTGTCTGTAAACCAAAACATTTCTACATTATTTCCAGCGTAAAGCACCATTTTCCATTAGTTCTCTCTCTGAAATCTTTTAACATGTCTGTTGTTGTGTCTTCATTAAAATGGTGATGAAAAACTCCATCCATCAATGCAGCATGAGAGCCGAGTGTTGACGGAGAGAAAGGCAGAGTGAGATTGAGGCCGTGACATTGGTACAAGGGCCAGAAAAGCTTGAAGGTAGAAACAAGAGATGACTATAACCTGCTACACAATCGCTACTGAATTAAGTTTTCTTTTCCACTAAGGGATTAACACTAGGTGCCTGAGGAGCTTTTCCTGAGTTTTGGCCAGTAAAACAACAATAATTTCACTCGCTTGTAAAGCCTACTTACATCCTAGCCATTATAAACACTTATTTTAACTGGTACTGCCTTAGTTACAGGTAACAATAGTGCCTGGTGAAAGAGAGCTGTGCCTAGGAAATAATCCATATAATAATCCATATTCAGGGAGTCATTGTTAAAGTGTGATTTATTCACTTCTTCTTTTTTTTAACCTGGTGCTACTGTGGACAGCTTAATTGCTACATCTTGTTGCTATTCAAAAATATGTCTTTTTAATATAAAAGAATTTGAATAACTCAACAAAAACATTATAGCTTATTTTTTATGATTAACAGTGAAAACACTGGAGTTCAACCTCAGTATATTATGTGCAGTTGGTGTCTCTAAAACTCTCTTTAAAAAATTGTAAAAATAGGAATTTAAAATAGATCAAAGTGGTCTGTTTGCAGATTACAGACCAGCAGAAGTGTGTTTGAGCCCGTATATTGATGTTGGACTGATTATCCATAGTTTTACAATTGCGCTTTTTCTCTCAATTTTCTGTCAGGTTAGATTATGTTAGCTATCTAACTAGCAGTAGCAGTGAAGGAGTGAAATATTGCAGTGAAATATTTATGAATACAGCTTAAAAATCCAGTCAGAAATCTTGTCAGGTAAGCTCATATAAGCTAGCTGGCTAGCTTTAGTACAAAAGGTTAGGAATTATGAGTGTAATTTTAAAATCCTGTGAGAAAATTTGTCAGGTTAGCTCGTGTTAGCAGGTTGATTAGTGTTAGCAGTAAAACGGTCAGAAATCCTGTCATAAATCATGTCAAGTTATCAGTTAGATGACTAGTATTAACAACGAAGACCGTAAACATTTATGAATATGACTTAAAAGTCCTGTCAGAAATCTTAAGTTAGCTCATGGAAACTAGGTAACAAAATTTGTGAAAATACAGGCATACGGAGTCCAGTGGCTTCCTTTTTCCCACTTTAAGACTGTAAAACTCAAAGACATGGTTTTAACAGCATACCCTCTCAGGACTGCTCTCATTTCAGTCTGTGCACTCAAGACAGATGAAAATAGCCAATTCCTGTGCAGACAAATTTCTATGCTGAGACAGAAGTACCTGGCATAGTAAACTATTTCTATACATAGCTTTGACTAGATGTCGCCATTTCGATCAAGCTCTTGAGTCCCGACAATCTCCTCAGTTGCATTTTGTACACTTAGTCCAAAAAAAAAAAAAAATAGTGAATGAATGCTAGTTGGAGTTTGGTTATGAAAATGTTTGAATAACCATCCATATTTGGTGCTTTCAACTGTTAAATTTATATCTTCTCAATTCCACAGTGACATTATACACTCAACAAGGCTGGGACTTAGGTGTCAATAGGAAAGCCAAGATAAACTGGTCTCAGATGATGCTAACAATATCCAACATCCTTTAAAAGACTACACTATGGACCAGAGGTACATTATTTATTTTTCAAAGCATCAAATGTATGGCTTGGGACTGAACTAGCGACACATTGGTGCAGTCTGCTGTCTTTTCCAGAACAATGACATGGCTTGTTATTCCTTGGCCTGCATGCTCTGGCAGTGATGAATTATTCAACAATATGAGCAAAGAGGTAGAACAGCACCAACACATGGATGCTCTGGCCTCTACATAAATATAATAGGGTAACGGAATAAAATATTAAGGACCTCTTCTTTAGAGATTGATGATCTCCTTTAAATGAAAGACACATCCCAGCATCCCTTCCTTCCATTCATTTTCAGCTTTTTTATAATAAAACCAGAAGCACTCCAACATATATCGTAATTTTTGGGCTGCATGGTGCTATTTTGGGCTACAAGGACACCGAGGTGATGGAGCTGAAACATCTATTCAGGTTGATGTGGTCAGCAAGTGGGTGATGACTCAGGTCAGACTAGAGCTATGGCAGGCATTTCTGTTTTTGGGTAAAGAAATTCAAGTTTAGAGAGCATACTGGCAATACATGAAGTCCCTTTCTTCACTAATCTAAAAATCAATTGCCATTACAAAACTTTCTTTGATTAATTTCCCAAAATGGGATACGGGTGTTACTGCTACCACGTTCTGGCTCCTCGCTTTGTTTCCACTGTGTTTTTTTTTTTTAAAGTTTAATTGGAAATGGAGTCTACTGATGCACCAGCATATCAGGTTTCATGAACAACACAAAAACTCCCCACACACAGCATCTCACAGCAAGACACGCTCTTGTTGCTAAGTAACCTGCCTTTCAAAAAAAAGCAGGCAGAATACCAGAACTTACCATGTCTTCCATGTTGTCTTCTGAACATCTGGAGGGAGACAACTTTTCGAGAGATGGACCAGAACTCTGGAGTTCCCAACCCACATCAGGTAAAGTCTGATAAAGTTCCCCCTTGTTGGTATTTTCTTCCACTAGAGATGAACTGAGAGGGCTTTTCCCAGTATTCTCCTTTCCAGATGAGCTTTCCAACCCCTGTTTGCTCTTTTTCATAGGTGGACGTTTCCGAGAATCTGTGTAGTAATGGCTGACGATTTGCTTTCTCTCCTTGAAGGACTCTGGGATATCCTTGCTCCTAGAGATCTTTGACCTCCACTTAGCTGGCCCTTTGTCCTTTTTCTCTTCTCCTGCTAGTGAAGGATGCCCATGTACTTCTAGCAAGTGGCACAGGAAGTAGCTCTTCTCCAGCTCCACTTCCTCCCAGAGGTGCTGCAGAAGCCCGGCCTGCTCTTTGTCTGCTTCCCCATGGAGAGTCCTCAGCAGCTCCTCCAGTTTACGGTAGGTTGCCCCATTGCCTTTACACCCTGAGTCAATTCCTGTCCACTTCTTGCCTGCTCTCGTTGTCTTGCCTGGTCTTACAGTGCCAGCGATCTCATCGGCCAGCCTTTGGCGCAGTTCACCAGCCTGCTTGAGGTTAGCGTGGTCAAGGTGCTGGTGCTCCAACCAGGTCCAGGGCAGCTCCAGGGCCTTTTCCTTCTGAAGTCCAGGACCAAGAACAGGTTGGGATGGGGTTTGAAGTCTGTTGTGGCAAGGCGAGACTTTCTTGGACTCCTTTTTGGAAAGTGAAGGACTCCTTGATTGCAGGATTTCTTTTTTGAAGAAGAGATATTTGTGGTTACTGTCAACTTCATCCTTGCCCATAGTGATGTGATATTATTTTTATGGAGGAAGAAGGGACAGAGAGAAAAAAAGGCCTGGTCAGGCCAGGGTAGAAGGCATGCACTAGGGAAGGATGAATGGTGAAGACATGCAATGGTGAAGAAATGCATTTATGCAGGATAGCGGTGGTCACAAGCATGCATTGCAAAATCTACTCCGTATGGCCACTGAAATGAGCAAAGATGAGCACAGGTGAGAATTCCATGCAGAAATGAAATTAATAAAATTAATTCAGACAATACAGTCAGGAGGTCAAGTGAAGTTTTATGGAGAATGTCGGAGAGTGTTCAGTGAGTAATACTGAGTAATCACGCTTCCTGTAAATGAAAAAGCCATTACTGAAAAGAGGCCAGGAAGCTGTTTCCATTCTTTCTGCTTTAGCAAGCTGTAATGTTCACACTAGTGTTCTCAGTTAGACACTGTAACTGGGACCAACATCTAGTCTGCAATGATCATCAGTACTTTTATTAACGTGACAAACTCTCCAACAAATTACTGCATTTTAAAGAACCCCTGACATGTCAAAAAAGTAAAACCGTTTTGTAAAATGATTACTTGTTATTTTAATATCAGAAAAACTACTAAACTACATCTTTACCCTCATTAATAACATTAGGACCTATGTATAGACTATGTACCCATAGTCTTATTTTGTGAGATCAAACCTGGCTCATATGTAATAATTCTGATATCAGATTTATACATGGTTTGTGATTCCTGTTCTGTGATAAATTTGACTAAAATGTGAAACTATACATGCAAAAGGAGTTAATAAATTAAAATGGTGTCTTTGATTTCAGGTTTACTTTTTAGGACTAGGTTTTATTATATTATATTATATTATATTATATTATATTGGTTTTATAACCAAAATTTGAATGTTACATCAGTTTTGACCTTGTTATTATAACTGAAGTTAATTACATTAGTCACAAAAGTCATAAACATTCAGATGTACAGAATTCAAATTCTGTTGCCTTTGCCACGTTTCATCCCCTCTTATCTCTTACCCGTTATCCAGACCGTTATACTGCACATCGAACATTTATTTCCCCTACCCGTATTCAGACAAGTCCCGCCTCCTACATGCTGATTGGCCAGTATTATCACATTGTCCAACTGACGAGCTGTTTGGGAGGATGAACTGGGAGCCATACCTTCACACGAAGCGGGATTCGTTGGAATTGTAAGGATATAGTCGGAATACGGGTAGGACAAAAACAACGCTCAGGTTTCCGCGACTCTTAAATGTACACAGCACTTAAATGTACAACGCCAAAGTTGAGACGCAACCTGTTTACAGTTTAGTAGTTATCAGCATTCAGGTGGATGTCTTCACTTTACGCCATTAGTTTTTGGGGGTGGTGTTTATTGTATTTAATGCATTTGCAGCTAAAAGATGAGCACTGAACACACGCTTACCTCTGACACAATGTCCAGCAGCTCCTTCAGCTATTCCCCGCGGATTAAGGGTTTATATCAGTGCGCAAAACACGGATAAGACGTACAGCGACGAAGCAGCGTCATGTTTGTGTGTTTTGTTTTCGTTGCACAAGCCCGGACTGAATCCGCAAAAGCACCAGTTGCTTCCAGCTCAAGCCAAACATCCGGCTCCTGAACATCCTCAACCTAAAAACGGCCCGTTACCGACCTGAGCAGAGCCGCATTAATGGCACTGCAGTGGCATCTAGTGGCCATTGCCCGGTACTGCATGGCGCATTATTCACTCAGATCACACGCCCCTTATTCTTTCTTCACCTTATCAGGTGCAGGTTTATTTTAGAGCTATCAGGTGTGTCAGTTCATTATACCAGATTCTGGGAACACTTCACAAAAGTACTGTTGTTCGTAATAATACAACCTAACCAGTAAGTAAATAAGTATTTAGGTAAATAAGTAGGTAGGTAAGTAAGTAAATAAATACATAAATAGTCAAGTAAGTAGGTAAGTAAATGAGTAAATATGCAGGTAAGCAAGTAAGTAAGTAAGTAAATACATAAATAGGTAAGTAAGTAGGTAGGTAAATTAGTAAATAAGTAAACAAGTGAGTAAGTAACTAAATGAGTAAATATTGTAGGTAGATAAGTAAGTAAGAAAGTAAGTAAGTACATAAATATGTAAGTAGGTAAGTTAATGAGTAAATAAGTAGGTAGGTAAGTAAGTAACTAAGTAAGTAAGTAAGTATTGTAGATAGGTAGGTAAGTATTGGGTAAATAGGTAGACAAGTAATTGAGTAAGTAAGTGGTTAGGTAAGTATGTAAAGCAGTTAGGTAGATAAATATGTAAATAAATAGATAGGTGAATAGGTGAGCAAGTAAGTGAGTAAGTAGTTAGGTAAACAGGTAAATAAGTAGGTAAGTAAGTAAGTAAGAAAGTAAGTAAATAAATACATCAGTAGGTAAGTAAGTAGGCAAGTAAATAAGTAGGTAGGTAAGTAAGTAGGTAGGTAAATGAGTAAATAAGTAGACAGGTAAGTAAGTAAGTAACTAAGTAAGTAGGTATGTACGTAAGTAAGTAAATGAGTAAATAAGTAGGTAGGGAAGTAAGTGAGTAAATAAGCAGTTAGGTAAGTAGGTAGATAAGTATGTAAATAAATAGATAGCTGAATAAGTAAGCAAGTAAGTGAGTAAGTAGTTAGGTAAATAAGTAGGTAGGTAAGAAAGTAAGTATTGTAGGCAGATAAGTAAGTAAGTACATAAATAGTAAGTAGGGAAGTAAACGAGTAAGTAAGTAGGTAGGTAAGTAAGTTGGTACATAGGTAGGCAAGTAAGTGAGTAAGTATGCAGTCAAGTGAGTAGGTAGATAAGTACGTAAATAAATAGATATGTGAATAAATAAGCAAGTAAGTGATTAAGTAAGTAGGCAATTAAGTAAGAAGTTAGGTAATTAGGTAGATAGGTAAGCAAATAAATAGATGTGGTTTCAAACAACAGAGATTTTAAATAATATTTTCATCATTAAATTGCTTGAAATGGAAATGCCCGACAACCACAGCTTGAGTCTGGTATCATGAGATTGACATAGCCATGTCATAAATATTTTATGAGCAATCAGGTGTGTCAGTTTATTATACTAGGAAACAGATTCAGGGAGCGCTGCAGACCTATAATATTGTTGACAGCATTACAAACTAGTGGTGGAATAGTAAGTAAGTAGGAATGTATGCAAGCAAACAAATAAATATTATTTTCTGTGGCTATAAAAATTGCCAAGTGAAAAACTGTCATGACATCGAACATTATGACGGCTATCGTTGCAATTACTGGTAATGGACATCATGTACATATCATGAACTTGAAAAGTCATGGCCACTCGTGACGCATATATGACATGATTATGTCTGACACATGATGCAAGTAAAATGTTAAACATTATAGTTCAGTGTTTGAGAAGTTTTAGGAATACAGTCACTTCACTCTTAATTATAGTGAAATCCTTTCTGCTTGTAAGTGTGAGAACAGAATTCTCAGTTATTAAATTTGTTTGAATAAATAATATTTATAATAAAGGAATGTGTCAACTTAGTATTCTTTCCTCACACCTATTCTCAGCACAGGCTATAAGGATGGTTAAAAAAGGACACAAGAATCATGTCAGAAGTGTTACTTACAAACTATTTTCACTGTTTTCTACACTGACCTTTTTAACTGAATGTTGCAATTCCATTTTTGCACTCCATTCTGGATTATGTCCTACATACAACTGCCCTCTCGGCAATACACATATTACAGAATTCAGCAGGGAACACTAGTGTCATATGAGGAAAACTTTTTGCGTCATAGGTGCCCCAGATTCTCCTGGGATGGATTTGTGAAGAGGAAGAGACATAAGTCAGTGGACTACGGTGTTTCATTTACACTGGCTTCAATATTGTGGCACTTTCTCTAACCTAAGCTAGAAGAGGAAAGGTACATGACAATAATAGGATGCTTAGCTTAGTAGAATTCTTTTGACTGAAGTATTCAGACTGGCAATTTGCCCATTTTTGATCCATTGTAATAAGAAAAGCAGAAACTAGTTAAAAATAGTCTGATTTTTTTCTTGGGCTTAATCAAACATAACCATGTCTAAATTATTATTTCTTCAACCAACTGAACCATTTATTCCTGTAAGAGAAACCCCAGGGGCTTTTAACATTTTCATGGATGGAAAGTTTATTCTTATGAGCTTATTTATTAAACTAATTATCTATGCATGAAAAAGCAAAACAACATCCCATTTATGTTTTCTCACAGGTTTTTTTTTTATAATGCATTAACTTCACACTATCTCTCGCTGCAGTACCACAAAGTGCAGTTCTGAATCAATACTGTGTGTGGACAACACACATGAATCCGCCACCGCGCATTCCTGATTGTCACTAGCTAAAGAAAAAGCATAAATTAATGTAAGTAGAACTATCTGCTAATAAATCCTACTTCAACTTAATGTTTGATGTTATAAGAAGTGTAGTAGAATAATTTAGCAAAGAACAACCAACAAGGGTTGTTTAATATAGTTACAACTCATTGTATATAGTATCTCATTCACAGGGACTTGAATGGTGGATGTTCCACATAATCTAAGCCTAATAATAAATAAATTTAAAATGGGCTGTACTTTAATTTTTTTTTAAAAACATATAATTGTTTGATATAAGCTTTCTGTAAGCAGACATTTATTTAACATTTATGGAAAGAGTCTCCAGTGTCAGCACTTTGTAACAGTCAGAAGCTGTGATTTTCCACCATGCGAAAGTCTTCAGGCTAGAGGAAGTTGCACTTTATTGTTTTTGGATAACAAAGCTGCATTTTTTTATTATCTTTGAGAAAGAGAGAAAAGAAAGAAGAGAGGCTGAAACTGCTATAACGTAAGTGATAACAGGAACTAACTTGTTTTGTAGATGCTCAACAACATTAAAGGGGACTGTAGAGTGTAGAAAGTACATTTGAATACATGCTTTTAATAATAAATAAAAATTGTAAGCATTGGCGAATTGCTGTGGTATAAGAGGAATTTTCCCATAATAGCACTCCCTCAAGTGTTGTATTCCTTATATATACGATATAATTATATGTGTTTTGAGGTGGTTTACATGAATCATCACCACCATCACCAGTGTAGTATTTGACATTCCAAAAAATGTATTATTTTCTAAACCGTCTGCCTTTATTTAGAAAAAAAAAGAGCAGTGATCCAAAGGTGTCCCAACACACAGTCTTTGTAAGAAAAGCAAAAAATTTTAACATTACTGTTAACAAATAATTAGAGTAAAAATCTGATGTTACTAAGACATACAGGATAATTCTTCATAGTTCATATTGTTTATTGCGTAAAACTGAACTACACTGGTGCTTTTAACAATGGTACCTTTTCAAACCTTAACTAAGGAAAAAAACAAAAGGTGTCTAAGAGTCTTCTGGATGGAACATTTCTCTGGTGTGTATACTGGTACTGCATCTGAGATAAAAATAAAAATGTAGTCAAAATGTAAAGCTAAAACATATTGTATTTTCCAGTGTTCTGCATAAAAAGGAGTTCTGCAGATCTCCTCCTGTATCATGACTAGGGAGATGTCTTTAATGCAGATGTCTTTGTCTTTAATTCTGTTTTTTGTTCAGCTCTGTGATTTATAACTGGTCATAAATGCATTACTGGTCAGTGTAGAATGGCTTAATCTCAGAGTAAAATGGGAGTGTCAGAAAAGTTTATAAAATGCAAGCTGATTTTACAAACAAAAACTATGTCACTTTCATGCAGATGCCACCGAAACCCATTTAATCAAGTCATAACCCACTTCTGATAGAGACGTAGAGGAGAGTGTCGCTGGAGAGATAGATATCGGACAGGGACAATGGTGACTGGCATATTGATCTCTTTGTGAGCATGTTACATAAAAACCTGTAACATATTGTCATATGTTAGTGTGCAAACACTCTCCGTTTAATGCTAACCTTAATTAACAGTAGTAGAATATAAGAAGGGGAGTGAAAGTGTTGTGAGAAAAGGAAAGCTTTGATGTTTGAAGGAGATGAAGGTGAAACTCTTGGAAATACTGAGGTAGGACATTTAAAACTTGGAAGGCCATCATACTGATATACTCATTAGAGCACATTGGGCAATTCTTTTGCTATTAATGCAATTACCTCATTAGTTATCTCTGACTATACTACACCACTTGGTATCACACAGAGGAGGACAGAGGGTTTCAGGGTTGAGGGTCAGAACTTGGGAACAGAAAGGACCCCAGTATGATAAATCCTTAATGTGTATATACAGAAGTACTGTATACCCCCCCCCCCCCCCCCCTTGTGGAACTTGTGCATATAATTCTGGATTTGAGTGTGCATATGATTAAAAAAATTAGTTCACAGGAACAGAAATAGAAACCGTGAGAAGATGTACTTTAAACAAAAGTAATAGTAATTTATAAATAACGGAGTATCTGGAGCACTAGGCTACTAGCATTTCCTATTTGACACACAAAAAAGCTGGATAGTGCACATTCACAAGAGATAAACTAGAGGCAACATGTTACCTTTTAATGTGAATAAGAGTTGCAAATTGCCCTGGTAATCAATATGCCATTCTCTTCTCCTGGCTCCCTCTTGCTCCTTCCTGGTCCCTGATGACCTCCTTTTGCAAGCAATCATTCTACGAAGCCCAGGGGTTTAAAGCTCATGTTACTCCGAGTATATGATGAATGCTTCTTCTTTAACCAACAAAAGTAATCATCATTATCTCACAGCTTATTGGGGGAGCTAGTGAGTGGATAGCTTCCATTATTTCAATAATGTAAGACAGAAACACTGATATATAGAACAACATAGAAGGTTTTATTAACTTTCTCTGTGCCAAATTTGACCCAAGACTTAATTCTTAGGCTCTTAGTCTTAGATGGACTTTTTAGTTAAATTTCAGTCCCAGTCATGATGTGGTGGCAGACTGTGATTGCCAGGGTAAAGTACATACTACGAGCTGTAGTTTTTCTTCCAGTTGGTCCAGTCCTTAGCCACTGCACCTGTCCTCTCCAGTCCCTCAGCCCACATTCCTAACAAATTCTGTGCTTCAGTAAGTGTTTGTGCCTAAACTTGTGTTTAATTTCAACCTAAAATTATTTCCTTTCTTATTCATGACAAAGCATTGTATCATCTTCCTAATTTCAGCATCACCACACATTTAGACATGATTCAGTTTTCTCACTCCTTTTGTTCATTCTATCATTTTTCAGATCAGTCTTTTTTATGTAACTCACTTTCTGCCAACGAGAACCTGAAACAAACAGTGAGTGTGAGAAAGAAACAGAGGAAGAGAAAGGGGGACAGAGAAAAAAGAAAGCTCCAGTCATCCATACCACTCCAGACCACTGGAATTATGGGAGCGAAGGAGTGAAATGGACGGACAGGAAGGTGCCACAATTTGTAGCATACACATGGACGATCCAGAAACTGTATGAGTATATGATCACATAAATAGACATCTCCACTGCAGTACTGATAGATATAATAAGAGTCAAATTTAGAAGGAGAACTGACCTTGACCTTTGTCAGCTGTCAAACCATAGGCCATTATCTAATCTCCCCTTAATCTCTAAGATTCTAAAAAAAGAGTTGTAGCTCAACAGCTGAGCTGATACTTACATAGGAATCATATACATGAAAACTTTCAGTCAGTACTGAATGTGTACTGGTTAAAGTAGTAAATGACTTACTACTGGCCTCTGGTCAGGGTCATGTTTTCTTGTTTGTATTACTTGGGTTTAGGGCTGCTTTTAATACCATAAATCACAATATTCATAATATATTCATAGTTTATATATGAAAAACCAAAAAAAAAAATTTGGGTGAATGGCTTGTTCCTGGCTCAGGTCTTATCTGACCATTATCAGTGTGAAAATGTTAACGGTGACTTCTCTATTCATACAAAAGAAAAAATTTGGTGTTCCACAAGGCTTTGTTCTAGGGCTACTGTTTTTTTTTTCTTATATGCTCTAGGTACTCTTATTTGTAAACATGGTATTGGCTTCAATTGCTTTGGCTTCAATTCATCTTTGAGAGATTTAAGAAAGGAGTGTAGATATTTCAGCATTTGGTGGCATTCATGTGAATCCAAGAGAGAGTTGTAGTAGTCTACTCTGAAGATGACAGGGAAATGAACAAGTCCTGATTGGCCTCCAGAGAAAAGGCCAGATTCCTCTCTGATGTTGTAAAGGAGTAAGCTACATGACTGAGAAAGGTTAGCAATAAGACAAGATCTTGACTTAGGGATGAATCTCCAGGGATATGTAACTCATTGTCTCAAATTGCAGTATCCTGACCCAAGAATATGAAAAGAACAGAGTGTTTCTCATCAGTTGAGACCTGTCCTGTCTACTTTGAGCACCATGAAAATTAGGCTTTTGCACTGTATGGGGACAATGTGTCCTAAAAGCCTTTGCAGTTTGTCTCTCGTGGGTCTTTGGAGACTGCTACCATTGTTGCTTGTGGCTGTGCACTTTTTAATGTTCTTATATGAGATGGTAGTAGCTAAAATAGATACACATTATATACATGTGCATTTATTTTAAAATATATTTTATATTGTATTTAAAGCCAGAAAAAATTATATTTTTGAATGCCAAATACGGTACACAGGTAGGAACTAAAACTATAAGAGCTAAGAGTTGTAAGAGGTTTCTAGAAACAATGGACAACCCATGCTGTAGAATTGGTTTGAACATCTGTTGTTTGGATTTGTCATTTTACAGTTTGTCCTGAATTCAGATTGAGTAAATAATGAAAAGGAAAAGATTGAGAAAATAATGAAAAGGAAAAAAAAATAATGCACCAAAACCACTGCAATTTTCCACTATGACTAGGCTGCACACACAATTGAATGAATCCTAAAGGACTTCATGATTTAAGAAAACATTTTAGAAACCTTAAGATGTTCTTTGTTCTTGATGCTAGCTTTTATGTTGACCTTGTGGCTTCACACGCATTAATCAGAGGGTGGATGTCCTGCTAAAACAAATTAACTTTAAAGCTGACACAAAGAAAGTTTCTTGGTAGGAGAAAAATGCTCCACTGGTCCACTGATGAACCTATCAAATGTCTTCAAAGTATCAGGTGCACCTATACAGAGCTAACCTAACTTACTACACTCTCAGATAAAAATGTACTATATAGTACCACTGATGTTCACCTGGGAAAGATAGATGTAGTGGACTGTTAAAACTTATTTAAGGTACATAATTATACCTTAAGACCATCTCTGGACCTTAAATGAGTTTTAAATGCACACTACATTGACTTTTCCAGGGGAAAGCTACTTTGAAGATACAAAAGATATGCCTTTATGGGCAACCCAGTGAAAAGCAATAGTACAGGTTAGTACCAGTATTCTGAGAGCATATGTGCCATAAGCATAGGTATGTAAACTACATGCATATTATCAGTACACCAACCCACGCCAACAATATCATATCAAATGACACATAGTTCAACATGCATCATTTTTTTCTTACCATGCATTCACACATTGCACACACATTAGCCATTATCATCGTACATATAAACAGAACAGCACTTCCCGAGCGCTGAGCTTGAAACTAGAGATGCTCAGGTACCAGTGAAGGGTTGGCTTTCAGCTCTCTCTCTTTCTCCTTTTTCTCCCTTCCTTGCTCCTCTTCATTCTTTGTGCTGACAGTGGCAGGGACCAGGTGTCAGGGCATACGTTAGTATACAATAGTGATGCCTTTCTCAGGTCTTATATAAACTGTAGGAGAAAAGCCAAATACTTATAGCCTCGGAGATGAAAGACCCTGTATCAGTGCAGTCGGACGCTGTTTTTTTCCCCCTCTTTCTCTTGCACGAGGTGTGTAATTCCAACAGGTGGAAAACTGTCCTGTGAGTTACCAGCTATCTGAAATCACAGGACAAAATCTACTGCCTTTTTGGTGGTAAAACTCATATTTTGTGGGGATTATATTATTTGTCTTGTGAGGGCAAGACAAAGCCTGCAATTATCTAAGGTATGTTTCTCATCTTAATGATCTTGTCATAGATATTGTAATTTTTAGACGTTTTCCTTATGTGTTTGTAGGAAAGTAGGAAGTAGCTTTTTAGATTCACCAAAAATGGACATTCAACAAACTGCTGTGTGATTTCTGATTAAAACCTTGGCTGATGTGGAAGCTTAAATTTAGAAATGATGGAAAGTTTTGTGTTCTATGGGAAACTTTTTTTTTTTTTTTTGCATCAGCCATAGTATTCATACACTTTGTTAAATATATAAGACTTCCTATTTTAACTGCGTTTAACTGATAGTAAAATCTTAATTATAATGGATTGATGCTGGCAGATGCAAGGAAGTGGAAGGCATTTATAAATTCCAGCAAAATTCCAAAATTTTGACAGAGAGAAAGACAGAGATCAAGAGTAAGGGACAGACAAAGAATTGCTCTTTATCCAGTAGTTTATTTGTGACTTGTTTTAATAGGCAATTTTTGTGTGCACCTGAGATCTGTCAGCTCAGAGTTGGGAAGAAGAGGAAAGGAAAGGGAGGGGAAGCATGAGCAACACAAAAGGCAACATTATTCCCCTGCGAATCCATGAATGGCGTATTGAAAAACATAACACTGGAGACTAGATTATTTTTCATGCTTCATAACTAGAGTGTTTGTCTGCTGGCTTAGAGTGCTCTGTGAGAGCAGCGTTTAAAAAATACAGGGAAAATTAGTGCATGGCAGTGTTAAAAAATCAGCAGGCCCTAATTGCAGGGAAAAGAAGCCATGTGATTGGATTTTACAAGCAGCTTAAAACGTCCACAGCCAAGTAGCAATGCAGAGAAGTGAGATTCAACAGGAGGAAGTGAGTAGGATTCAAAAAAGGAGAGGGACTTGTGTTTCGATGAGAGATGCATGCACCTTAAATCTAAATGTACAGTATAATTTCCTGTTTCTGATCTTGTGGTCATCAGGATTTTGCATTTCTGTTGAACACTTTGAAGGCACATGATTCAGTTCATCACCTAATCACCTAGTGCTTGAGCTGGTCACTCAGTAGCAAATGGTAGTGCCTTGAATGTTGAGTGTTCAAATCACAGAGCTGTCAGAGAAACAAATGTAGCTAAGGAGAAGCTTTAGCGAATTTAAACTTCAGTTGTGGGTTAAGTAGAATTTGTAGAATGCTACTTCACAAAGCTACATTTTCTGGTGAAATAATGTAATTTATACATAATGTATTTTATAACTCTGGTAGTGAACTATTATTTTTGTGCTGTGTTGGTTTTGGAATTGGTCAGCTTTTGCTGTGGCAGAAATTCTTTTAATCATTCATTCATCTTCAGTAACTGCTTTATCCTCATCTGGGTAGTGGTGGATCGAGAGCCTATTCCAGGAACACTGGGCATGGGGCAGGAATACACCCTGGAGAGGATGTCTGTCCTTTCACACACTCATTCACAAATAGGGACAATTTAGGGACACCAATACGCCTATATGAATTAATGTTTTTGGAAGGTGGAAGAAAACCAGACAACCCAGAGAAACCCAAGGGAGAACACACAAAAGTCCACACAGACAGTAGCCCAAACTCAGAAACGAAGTGGGGACCCTAGAGCTACCTGCTGCACCACCATGCCCCCAATTTCTTTTAATGTAGGATATAATGTAGGATGTAGGGTGGTGAGTGAGTAGCAGATTTACTACCATGTTTTTTTTTTTTCCATGGATGATTTGAGTGAAGTACTTTGGGGTTTAGATATTATGCTACACTATGCTTGTTGCATTGCAAAATAGCCTTTGTGTGCCTTGAACCCTGTCTAATAATTATTATAATTATTATTTTTACTGTCCCGGAGCAGAAGTATAATGTACAAACCAGCTGTGGACCAGCGTTATTGAATCTTGGTACGTAAAACAGCAGGATTGACACCTCTGTGGTCGAGTAAAATAACTATCAAAGAAAAGCATAAAAATAAATTCATAAATCAGCAATCAGTGTTAAAGTAATTACTGAAAACAACATTCTGAGGTGTAGTGAGTTCCAGTGAGCATGCATTTGCAGAGCACAGTATTTGTGTATTTGCCCACACAGACTCTTGTGCAGACTTTTCAGGTTTCTTTGAGTCACCACACCCCCCACCCCCATGTTATTCCCCCTTGATTACCTCCATCACTGGACAGAGGGAGACGAGAGGCGCCCGGCTGGTGTCATCAGCTGCCTAAGCATTCTGGAGAGCCCCAGTGAAAGATTCACAGGAAGCAGCCCTTAGGTCCCAGAAACAGGCAGCAGAAACAGCTTTTTGTGCCCTCGGCCCCGGAATGTCCACTATCTGCCTGGGCCCAATATCAAATTCTCTGCTCGTCCTGGGATCCTGTGCCCCAGCTTGCTGCTTGCTCACATTCCAGTGGAAGGTCAGGAGGGATTTGGGAAAAACAAAACGGACAAATGAAAAGAAAAAAAAAGAAAAGTCACATGGATTCATCTTCAGCATGACTGATAGACATACATGAGCTGTGTAACAGCAGGGTTAGAGGATGTTCTTTGCAAGACCTTTCAGTGTCAAGTTGCTTCAGAAATGTATGCTTTATATTAAGATTTCCAGTATTTTGGGCAAGTATACAATAAACATTTGTGCACACTGTTGTCTTTGAGTACATGAGTTTTCAGGTTGCTAATAGATAAATCTTAGAACTACTTAGAACCATCATTGCTCTTAATTATGTATACATATATGTATAGCATGTGAAGCTTAGTTTCTCCAGTGCAGCACTTAGGTTTGAATAGTCCTAGATGTGGAGATGTGAATAATTCTTAAAAATGTAAATTCAAACAAAAACATTCTCAATCTTTTCCCTGATTTTTCTGTTGAAACAGTCTAACAGAACATGGGCTCTCAGCATTAAGTCTAATCAATCTTTTGAAATTCATTTATTTATCCAATATTTTATTGTTTATTTAGTTATTCATTGCAAAGCGAATACCCTCAGCCTCCCTCTGGCATGTCATTTTTATTTTTTTTTTAGTTTGCTTAAAAATAAGATGGTAGTATGTTGCCACCTCACAGCTCCAGAGTCCCCGGTTTGATCCGGAGCTCAGGTTACTGTCCGTATCACTGTACAAACAGAGCAGAGAGAGCAGTGCTGCGGACCAGCAATATTCCTGACACTGGAGGAACACTGATGTCTTTTGAAAACTGACTGTATATGAAAGAGAGTTCACAAAAAAAAAAAAACAACAACAAAAAAGAAATATATGAAAAGATAAAGTGGTAATGTCCCAACCAGTGTGTGTCCATACCTACATGTGTGTGTGTGTGTGTTTGTGTGCATGTAGGTATCCTGGTGGCTCCTTCCTCAGACTGCCATGCGAGGCCAGCGTGTGTTCAATAGTGTGTGCAGGTGCTGGAAAGCCTCCACGTGTGTCCTCATCTCTCTACTGGCCTCACTGCTGCTGCTGGGCTTTAACATGCGCCTACCACTCGGTGAATACACAGAACGTGCACGTGTGCATGCGTGTGTGTGTGAGTGTGTGTGTATGTGCGCGCATATGTGGTTTGCATATAAGCTGAGAAGCAAACTATGTCATCCTTAACAAAACAGAACTGAGAAGGGACTTATCATTTCACCACAATTATGTCTTTAAAAAGAGAAAGGCAGAAAAAGGCTGTGTGTTTAGCATTAATCCTATGTGAAGCAGACTGAAGATGGAGATTCTTGAAGAGTGGATATCTTTCACAGATCTGCAATTGTGGACCCTAAAGATCTTAAAGCTTTGTCTTCAGCTTCATTGTTAATGCTACTCCAAGTATGTCTCCCTGTAAACTACTGTGAAAGTAGCTTTAGTTAAAACAGTCAGTATCTGTACTTTATCATTTTCTTAAAATGAGATGGAGCACAAACAATAGTGCTAGATACATGCAGAAGTGAAAAGTGAGCAAATGGATCTCTCTAGACTTCAGTGATGACTAGAAATCAATGATGGAGACATAGGAACATATTGTGTGTGTGTGTGTGTGTTTGTGGGTGTGTTTGTGCGTGTGAATTTGAATATTGATCTTGAAAGTATACTTGAGTTTCTACGCTGAGTTTATGGGCTTTGCCTAATGGGTCTCAGTTTGCCTTGCATTTTTTTCTCTTGCAGATCACAAAGTGATGAGACGATCAGTTCTTAGTAAGTAATTCCCAAAACCATCTTATTACTATTCAATTCACATTAAGAGACTTATCTCATATTTCACATAGTTGTTCTATATTGGATACTTCATTAATGAAAATGATTCTCATTCTCATTCATAGTAGCCTAGGTTTAATCTAGCTACATGTACATAGCTTTGTACAGAAGGGATTTTTAGAACTGAGCAATAAACTAACCTAAATGGACTAAGGCTCTGACTACTAATGGTGCTGTTGTATAGCACGGAAATTAAACACCAAGGACAGAGTGTCTGTATGGGGAGATGTGAATGTCTTGTCCTTGCACGACAGCATGAAAACAAGGTTTTAAATATAGCAAAGTGTTAACTGAAATTGGTCACATAGGAAGCTGAGACAAAGCCAGAGATCCTTATGATTGCAGATCAGAAGACTGTATGAATATAAACTAAACATTCCAATACTTTTTGCATTAGGTAAACATGTACCATTTAAGTTTTACACCCACACAACCCAAACCAGTTACACTGAGTTTACAGATTTGAAATGTCTTCATATCATATAGACAGCACTTTTCCTAGTTTTACTAAAACTGCAGTTAGATTTTGATATTATTATTCATACTTAAATTACAGACTTTTGATTTAAACCAATTCAATTTATGTGGCTCGATTTGGCTTATAATTTATAATGATAATACCTTATAATAATAACTTTCATTTTTAATGTCCATCACTGTAATGTCAAAAAATAGTGGACTCCTTGGCATTGCTTCCTGCATACCTGGTGTAACACATGGCTTTGTAACACATACAGCAACAATTATAAAAAAGGCTATTAGGCCGTAGAACAGAGATTTGACTTTCAGTCATGTCAACACAAAGTAGTAAATAAGTACATGTTACATGCATATATCCAGTAAAATATTTTTAAAAAAGTACCAATTTCGATGTTTCGTTACATCTGCAGTTCTGTGGTCCTATAATGGTGTAAAGTGTTTTGATCTTAAATGTTGTGCTTCACAGATGTATATTTTAATATAATCATACTTTGCTGATGTCAGGGTGTACACTGCTATGTATATGTCTGCTCTGAGTCTAGCTACTAACACAGACTGAGATAAATTGGCTTCCTGTTTCATTGGGTCTAAAATTACAGGAAAATAGATATAGTAGATAGCGAGTACTGTAACTATGGAGGGCCAAGAACCTCCTTTCAACAAATAATTTGACTAAAATCTCTCTCTCTCTCGCTCTGTCTCTCTCTCAGGCAATAACAACAGGACAGTCTACACCCAGAGTCTATGTGAGCCCATTCTCACGCCTTAATTTCCTCTTCTCTAACACACTTCAGGCAAAGAATACATCTATTAAAAAACAAAGACACACACACATGAAAATGAAAGGGAGGCAGAGAAAGATAGAGAGGAAGGATCACATAAAGATCCAAGGCACAAAAAAAAAAACAGGTCACTTCCCCTTGTTCTCAATTTACATAATCCCCTTTTCCATCACTGTGCCACCTCTCTCTCTCTCTCTCTCTCTCTCCCTCTCTCTCTCTTTCCCCCCTTCCATCTTATTCATTTCTGGGAATCATATTTCATATTTAGCCTTATTTTGTGCCTTAAATCAATGAGGATTAGAAGCATTCTTGAGATGAGCTATCATTATATCAGATGCACATAGCTTCCCTCTTGGGTTATTAGTAGCAGACAGCAAGGCACTATAGCATTCATGCCTATAACATATAGAGTTCATGCATAGACGGATGGAAGACACAACCAGGATTATATGATTGATGAGCAGTCTGAGCAGTTTATCCCAAGGTTACCCCAGGATGTCACTGAGAGGAATAGCTGTAAGCAGGTCAAGACAGGCACTAGCTGGAGTTGGAGAGGAATATAACAATTTTTTGCAGCAGTTCTCCTAAATGACTGTTTATCTCATCTTTTGAAACTTAATAACCTCCTGGACTAACCCGTTGAAAGAGCCCATTTATTCTCAGTTATTCAGCTTAAAACGTGTTATTCAGTTAATACTATGACACAAAAGACGACTGGTCTGTAGTTATGTGTGTGACAAGTGTAGGTCTAGCCTTGACTGAAGGTAAATTAATAACACAAAAAGTTCTGGGCTCCTGAGTGGTGCAACAAAAAGCATTTACACTTTCATCTAGAAGAACTCAAGTCTGAGTTCGAATCCCAACGATGCCACAGCTATCCATGGCTGGCAGTCCAAAAGAGCAAAACTGGCTGTGCTCTCTGGGAGGGAGGGATGGCACACCCTGTCAATCACAACAGTACTAGATAATTGTGGGTGTCTCTGAGCTTCTGTATGCCTATGAGGGCCAACAGTGCTTTCCTCCAAGTGTGTTACGCTGCCCTGCGTTGCTGCATGAGCAGCAGTTTGAAAAGATGCTGTTGGCTAGGTTCACGTGTCTCAGATGCTAGCCTTCATCCCCCCGATTGGTAGCTGTTGCGTTATAATGGAGAGCTGGCTGGTGGGTGGGAATTGGCCAAGATAAAAATGGGAGAAAATTTTTTTAAAAAGCAAAGTTCTGAGTTTTTTGGGGGAAAGAAATTAGTACTAATATTTTCCCCCAGAAATTAATTTTATATAATTTGACCTACCAGTTTGATTAAACAGGTCCTGTAAGTAACTAAGTAATGAAACTAAGCATTTTTTTTCCTGTAGGGTAGAATGTAAACACAAATGAGATGTGCTGTGATGAAAGCAAAATGGACAAGTGGCTTACTAAAAAAATAGACCACCATTGCATAATGGCAATGAACATTTGTCAGGGGAAAGAAAATTGTTAAGGAAAGCCCCATGCTTTTTGGGAAGACCCCCACATTTTCTAGAATTGACTTTATTCTCGGGAAATACAACAAAAATAATAAACCAAAACACACTGACAATGTTTCTGTCTCTAAAAGTGATTCTTTTTGAATCTTCTCCTCAAATCCCCAAATTACCTTTTTCCTTTAAATAAAAAAGATTTCAGCACACATTTTTTTTATCCCACCTTAACGCTCATTATTTCATTGTTCCCATCCTCCTCAACGTTCAGTGCGGCTGGTGAACGGCAGGAGTCGGTGTGAAGGCCGTGTCGAGGTTCAGCACAATGGTACATGGGGCACGGTGTGCGATGATGACTGGGACATGGTGGATGCCAACGTGGTGTGCCGACAGCTGGAGTGTGGTCTGGCTGTTGCAGTGGGAACAAGCTCCCGCTTTGGACAGGGTTCTGGGCCCATCCTGCTCGATAACGTTGACTGCAAAGGGGGAGAGACAGAACTGAGTCAGTGCGGCAATCAAGGCTGGGGCATCCACAACTGTTACCATTATGAAGATGTGGCTGTTACCTGCAAAGGTAAAGCCAAATCAGTGGAACTGTTACTTTTCTACTTTTGAAGTAAAAAAAACAAAAAAACAAAAAATACAGTCTATCTAGTGAACTAGATCACCTAGCTAACAAAATATTTTCAACTGTTTCTTTTTGTTGGTCACATGATGCAGCGAAATGTGAAAGGTGTTATCTATCTATCTATCTATCTATCTATCTATCACTACAGGTAACACTGTGTTAGGGCTTCAAGGACTGTCTGAGGAGCCCAGCACTCCAGCTCGTAGGAACTCTGGTTTATGTAAGTCATGATAGTTAAAAGAATCTTCATGTTATGGTGCTAAAGCTCCAGAAAGGATGAGATTGAACATACATTTTCTTGTGGTGGCACTGTGCAGTCTAGTATCAAAAGCCAGACCAACTGCTGAGTCAGCGCAATATAAATAATTAGTCTTATATGCAACATTGCAACATTTATATGAAAAAAAAATGGAAAAAGCTTTCATTTTTATATGACCAGTTTGCTACTTAAGAGATTTCTGTATTAAAAATGACTATCATGCTTATTCAGTGTATCCATTATCTGATCCAGGACCAGGTATTGAAGCCATTCCACCAGTCTTTAACATAATATTGTACATTTGCACATTGCCTTGAATTACTGCTATTTGACACTCAAGTTTTAGAAGTGAACCACTGGCTAACAAACCCTTTTTCACAGTCATAAAAACAACTTCTGTTCCTTCTGATAGCAGGGGACGGTTCAATCCGGTTGGTGGGTGGCTTGGACCGCTGCCAGGGCCGGGTGGAAATCTACTACCGGGGCAGCTGGGGAACAGTGTGTGACGATGACTGGGGCATGCGAGATGCGGCTGTGGTGTGCCAGCAGGTTGGATGTGGCCCTGTCGTCACCTACACCACCAACGCCTACTTTGGCTATGGCAAAGGTCTCATCCTTTTGGACAATGTACACTGCAGTGGCTCAGAGAGCCAACTGGCCACATGCTACAGCCTTGGATGGGGGATTCATAACTGCGGCCATCACGAGGACGCTGGAGTCATCTGCACAAGTAGGTTTAAGTATGCAGTCCACAAGGGCTGGGCTAACCAAAAATTCCCATTCTTTAGATAGAAAGCAGTGTGATTGAATGATCACGGAAAGTGGCAAAGCTGGAGCCAAACATATTCAAAACCTTAAAGTCTGGGGATTTTTATAAGCTTATAGCAAAAGAATTATGCAAAAGTTGTAATAATGAAACACAAAAGACCATCTCTTGTAGCCTCAGCTGGTGACTTCAACGTCTGCCACTTTGCCTGTCTCCTTACTTTCTCCCTCTCTCTCTCTCTCTCTCTCTCTCTCTCTCTGTCTCTGCCTACAGGACTGACCACCACCACTGCTCCTCCTCTGAATACAGAGACCATAGACAATGCATTCTTCCACACTGAGATCCCAGCAGGTATAAATCACATTTATGTGTGATCTTTACCCACTGGCACATACAGTGGTGTCCAAAAGTTTGAGATCTGAAAATCTGGGAAGGTTTTAGGATTTTGGACAATGGAAAAAAAAAAAAAAAAAAAGAAAAAGTAAGGAAACGTTCAATATAAATAATATACAATATTCAAAATACAAAATATTCTGCACTATATCTAGGTCACTATTTAAATTGAAGGAAATTTGTGATGCTGATTTTCCTTCAGTCTTATCTCTTCCACTGAAGCACATGTTCAGACAACACTCTGATGAATTTGATCTAACAGATTGCAAGGTTTTACACAAACTTGTGGAGTCCATGCCGCTGACATTAAAGCAAAATGGTGACATACCAAATTCTAAGAAATTCTGAAATGTATGTAACTATTCCTATAATACAATTTGTGATTAAAACTTTTGTATTAAATTAAAAGAGAATGCAAAATAGAAGCATTTTTAGTGAACTCAGACTTTTGGATTTCACTGTATATCAGTGTACAGAGAGCCAGGTTACTGTAGCAGCTTGCATTTTCAGTGGACTGAATTAAATAACCCATCTGTTAGCGTACACACATACAAATATGTACTATCATAAAGGCTCACAGACACATAAACAGTGCATGCGCATTCACACACCAGCAGGAGTCAGCAAAAGTACTCTTTTGCAGTACCTCTATTGGCTCACAAGTGGGCGATATTTTGCAGAATAGATATGAGACTGTGATCAATACACCACTTTGTGGCCTTTTTTTCCCTTTCTATCTTTGGAATATGTTTTTTTCATCTGTTTTCTTCAGAGACAGGAATGACTATTCCAGTTACAGAGACAACACCAGCTAATCCAACCACATCCTTTACCACAAAAGGTAACAAACTGCACTGTCACAATATCAGAGTCCTCTATATTTAATTTTAAGGCTACAAAGTAGCAGTGGTCCAGCCTGATCAAAATGGCCGTCTTCAGCAATGACTCAACATTGTTTCATGAAATCTGCAAACATTCGTATTTCGCTTCCATACTGAGGTTTTGCTGAGATGTATCACCAAAACATTACACATTTATTACTATAAAGATTACATATTTTATATAGTAAAAGAACAGACAGAATTCTCTCTTGACATCTGTCCATTCCTCCATCCAGAGCAGCCCACCGTCCGTGTAGTGAATGGAAACAGCAGTTGTCAGGGCCGTGTTGAGGTCTTCTACGAAAACATCTGGGGCACAGTGTGTGATGATGAGTGGGATATGGAGAACGCTCAAGTGGTGTGCAGGGAGCTGGGGTGTGGCCCGGCCATGGCGGCCATCTCACTGGCATACTTTGGGTACGGCTCTGGTCCCATCCTGCTCGACAACGTGGACTGTGAGGGCAATGAGAGGCTGCTGGCTGACTGCTTCAACTTGGGTTGGGGACAGCACAACTGTGGACATCATGAAGATGCTGGAGTCATCTGCTCAAGTAAGTGAGAGACAAAATACAGGTGCAGCCTGTAACTAATTTAACACAAAGATGTTGCATTTGAAATGTGAAAGGAAACAGTGACTGTGAGTGCAAAATTTTAACTTAAATTCAAGGGTTAACATAAATATTGAGTAATTGGGGCTACACTGAGCACAGGTTCACCAAAACTGGACAGTTGAAAGACAGTTGAAAAACATCCCCTGGTCTTTTTCCGCTTCAATATTCAGCGTGTTGGAGATGCTGAGATGCTTTTCTGCTCACCACACTTGTAAAAAGTGGTTATTTGAGTTACCCGAAACAGTCTAGCCATTCTTGTCTGACCTCTGTCATCAACAAGATGTATCCAACTGCAGAACTGCTGCTCAGCATAAATGTGTGTATATATATATGTTTTGTTTATTTTCACACCATTCTGTGTAAACTATAGAGAATGTTGTGCATGCAAATCCCAGGAGAGGAGCAGTTTCTGAAATATTTAATCTGGCCTGTCTGGCACAAACAACCATGCCACGAACAAAGTCACTGAGATCACATTTTCTCTCCATTCTGTGAACATTAACAGAAGCTGTTGACCTGTATCTGGAAGGATGTCATTCACTCACTATTCACTCGCAGTGTATGCACACACACACACACACACACACACACTTTTCTTTTACCATACAGTTTCAGTTTCATTTTCAGACTAATGCACTGTCGCAGAATCCTAACCCCCACCCCCACTTCTGGACAGCCACTGCATGATTCTTCCCTTCCACTCTATTTACTTTCCTCTTTTTAAAACAAAAACATGCCCATACCTTGCAGGTTTACTCTTTTATACAGACTGATGCGTCAGAAACATGCGTCAAGAAGTAGTGTGCCAAAGCATGCAAAATACAGAGGCCAGTGAGGGAACATCAGCATCAGCTGAGGCCCACAGCAGAGGAATCTCCAGCCGATTTAGCCACATGCAGCTGCAAAACCCAAAAATATATGCAATCATGTGCCTAATATACACACATTCAAGTCAACTTAACTGAATAAGGATGAGGAAGAAAAAAATGTATAGCAGAATAAGTTTTTAGGTTATTGTCACAGCCCATGTGGGAGTAGATGGAAAAATGAAACACTGAACTCATGTTATGAAGTTCTAGAGTCAGTTTTACAGTTCTATATTAATATTAATATAATATTAATATTAATATGTATATATATATATATATATATATATATATATATATATGTATGTATGTATGTATGTATGTATGTGTGTGTGTGTGTGTGTGTGTGTATATTTTAGGTATACATGAGATTTTATTTATTTTTTATTCCAGAAGATTGAGATTGAGGCTAGTTACTGGAGTCTCCTGGCTTAGAGACTTGGTAACCCTATTTGAATTTTACATTTTAACTCACTTCCTCTTTATATTACACAACCTCAGTCTACTTAGTGCTACCCACAGGCAGGTGGCAGGTGGCACAACATTAAAAAATATAAATTTTCAATTAAATATATTTAAAATATTTTCCTACTTTTTCCACTGATGGGACTTTGATGGTGTACATATGGCAAAACCTGCTAATGTAGTCTTCCAGAGATGGAAAATCAGATTTCATTTAGTGAATGTACTCTAAACATGCACTCAGACCAGACCAAACTCAAAGCACACAAGATGGTACTATAACCTTATCATTTTTTTCTGTTCAGCTTCCCCAGCCTGGGCAGGAACATCAAGAAGCTTTGGAGTGACTGATAGGATCATCACCACTCCCCCACCAGTGGAAGGTAAGGATGGAAACGCATTATGCACATTAGGGCATATATTCATCTTTGAGCATGTTATTCAGTAACTACTAGGAATTATTTAGTTACTCCAATGAAACCAGTAGGAAAGGTGTGTAGTTACCGAGAAAGGGTGAAGGGCATAAATCTGAACCTGGAGTTTAAGATGTGACTCAAAATTATATATTTTATGTTTGTGTTCCAGTTCCAGTATTTTTTTTTTAGCATTTATCTCTATTCTAATTCTAATTCTCTCTTACTTATTCACTCATGTTATTCATATAAATTACATTTTTCTTTACGTATTTTATTTGTCGTTCTACTGCCTTTAGATTTTGGTTTAATTTTCCCTCTCTCTATTGGTTTAATTTTCCCTTTTTCCTTTTACTATTATGTAAATCACTTTAGTTTCCTCCTCCCTTTCTCTCTCAGTAATTTCATGTTTTGATGTAGAACTTCTTCCTGTTGCATTCTGGGACTGGAGTCTCTTAAGCTAATCTTTAAATCTTCTACTCATTACCTCAGCATTAGTTTTTTTCCTTTTCTTCAGTAAAAACCCTTTCCAAATCCCTAATACCTCTTGAGTTCCCTAATGTACACTAATTTCCCCCCTCTTTTTTTCCATTTTTGCATTAAGACAAATGCATTTCATGTACTTAGTGTTTATACCATAACCTCTCTCTCTGTAGGTGCTCTGAGGCTATCAGGTGGTCCGCACCGCTGTGAGGGCCGAGTAGAGCTGTATCAAAGTGGCGCATGGGGCACTGTGTGTGACGATGCCTGGAACCTCCCCGATGCCCAGGTGGTATGCAGGCTGCTGGGCTGCGGTGATGCCATAGCCGCACAGGTGGAGTCCTTCTTTGGACCAGGCGTTGGCACCATTCTCCTGGACAATGTGAAGTGCACAGGCACAGAGCTGTCACTCCAGCAGTGCTCCCACATACCATGGGACGTGCACAACTGTGACCACTCAGAGGATGCAGGTGTGACGTGCTCACTCACATGACTTCGCCCATCCACAGAAGCCACTCCCCTCCCACCTGTGGTCTATAGAGCAGCAGGGAATGGAGTATGTAGACAACAGGACATGTACATTTTGTAAATATCCACTCACATTCATACGCTGAAGATATAAAAAGCTACTGGATGATCTGAAACCAAAAGAAATGAGAAATTATGCTTATATACAGAAATTGGTCAATTTTATTTTATTTATGCACTTTATGAATGTATGAATACCAAATACATATAAACTGTATGTACAAATATGACACACCAAATTTTTTCCACATTTCTTATGTAAAAGTAATTGATACACAGTGGAAATACAAACTGTTATCCCCTATTTTTTTTCCTAGACACAATATTCAGATATTTAATATGCAAGTATGTTGTGCTAGTCATGCTTGCGATTGCATTGTGGAGCTGCTGGGACATTCATTATTCACGTCACTATAAAAGTTTTGGCTAAACCCTAAAATACTCAAAATACAAATAAATGGGTAATCAGAAAGGGTTTTTATATTCCATTAAATAAACAGCTATAAATATTACACCAAAGGTAATCTAGAAAAAGATAACCTTAAAACATATGTCTATAGATATCTAGAATATTTAGATTAAAAAAAAGATATTCTCAGGTTTAAAGATCTCTAATTACATTAAGCAAAAGTGATGTAAACATCTTGCAAATTGAGAGCCTCTGTTTTCACATGAACGTTCTTTATCCTTCTCTAATGCCACTCAAAGCTGCCAGAGTAGTTTATATTGACTGATCGGGGTTCTGGAAGCATAAATTATTCTGTAAAGCATGTGCGGGCTTTTTTCTTTGTTTTTAGAAGTGATCACATTCATTGCAGGATGTAATGATTCCTAATTTAACATTTGACCCCTGTGACTGGACCATTTTTGAACAACATGGGAAATATGATGTACGCAACTGGACATTTTTTTGTTGCACAGATATTTACAAAATGTGGGGGAATAAAGTATCTCGTATTCTATCAGATGCTCTTTTTCAAGGGAAAAATGCTTCGTGAATAAGACATCTCTAAAATACTTTTTGATAAAACCTACAATAAGACTTTAGATGTTTATTCTACAAACTTGGTGCTTAAAGATATTAAACGTTTCGTCACATTTTTGGCACTAGCTTTACGTGTGTGCATGTTTCCTTTCCTTCCTTCCTTTCTTTAGGTTCATGGCATTAATGGCTTTGTCAGGTTAAGAAGAGGGAGGTCCTGATTATCGACACTCATTATTGGTATCAGGGTGATATGATAATGAAATTCTGTGCCGGTATTAGATTAGATTTGACATATTCTTTAAAATGATTAACTGATGTAGGTGTACAGAATGGATGGCGTTGCTTGAACAAAGGTGCAGAGAGTCAGCTTGGGTACTAAGAGAATGTCAGCATTGGCTCAGTATTGGGTATTGGCCAAAACTCAGAGCTCTAATATTGGTATTATAACAAAAATGGAAAAAGTGGGCTAAGTGAATGAAGACAAGGTTGGGGTTAGGAATTAAAATATTTGGAATTAATGAGTTGTATTTCAGACGCAAATGCATAGCTACTTGCAAGGATAGCAAAACTCTGTGTGTGTGTGTGTGTGTGTGTGTGTGTGCGTGTGCGCGTGTGTGCTGATAACTACTGCTCTGGTGGTCTGTTCGATTCTTGGCCCAGGCCCTCTTCTTGCTAAGCATTAGGCTGCTGAGAATGGATTCTTCTGGATTACTGAGATCCTGCAACCATTTGGCACTTTCTTTCAATACAGCAAAAAAATGAAGCACCTCATCCTCGAAACAGCTGCTCACTGGTGCATCATGGTGTGGTGAGATGGGACAAAGAGATGGAGTGGGAGTGACAGACAGATGGAGTGAGAGGCACGGTGAGACAGAGAGATGGGGGGGCAGAGAGAGAGAGAGAGAGAGAGAGAGAGAGAAGGGTGTGGACTAGACAGAAAGAGGCAGGGAAGGAGACAGCAGAGAGACCAGATCTCCCAGTATTCCCACTGCAATGCAATAAACCAAAATGTACAGCAGGTTAGTCTGCTAGTTTATTGAACGTCACTTTCGTTCAGGAAAGAATATCTTGACATTTCCTTTATATATGCATGCATACAGCATCTGTATATACATAACCACACCCTACGTACTATATAGCGCACTAGTTAGGGAGTTTTGCCGTTTCATAAACCATGTTTGAACACACAGGGTGGAATAGTCTGTGCCGAAATCCCACAATACTCTGCATTATGTGATGTCTAAGTGATGTAGCCTAGGGGATGAAAAGCTCCCATAATATACTTTGCAGTTTGTAGGGAATAAGTGGATAGGACTCAGTGCACATTTACCATAGACTGTATCTTATACACTGCAATTTATAATGTTTAAACGTTGCCTACAGTTAAGATTTTAGCGATTTTTAGGGTACGTATGTTTTAAAAGGACTGTCAAGAGGTTCAGACTACATTTCCCTATATTCCCAGCTCCTAATTTTAAGCTTCACATCGATTCGCCGAATGCCCATACCGCACACACCCACTTGCCCATATAAGGATTGTTACCTCACCAAACAGGACCACGCCCCATTTGTTCTATGATGACGCAATCGGGAGAAAGCGTAAGGAGGGGGAGGGGCGTCCTGTCGGCACGCGCAGAAAGCACGGAGCAGCTGCAGCGGCGAGAAGGAGCGCGGCGCTTTCCATACCGCATCATATTCACTCTTTAAAAAAATCACCCGTCAACTAACGTCTTCTAACCGAGACACTCATTTAAAGCCAAAATGGTGGACCGCGAGCAGCTGGTTCAGAAAGCCAGGTTGGCTGAACAGGCTGAGAGATATGACGATATGGCAGCTGCCATGAAATCGGTAAGTTGGAGAACCGAAATGCTTTGATCACTGACTGATACATGACTGAGAGCATTGCGCTTTACGCACGGATCATGTTCCGCCTGTTCTTTATCGGTAATCACTGGCGAGTAACAGACGCCTGTGTGCCTGAACATGCAGCTGATTTCTCAAACCAATATCCAAAAATGTTACACTATTGGTACATAATTTCATAAATTATTTTTAGAACAGATTTTTTTTTTTTTTTTTTTTTTTTTTTGAATGGAGCGAGTTAAAATGACCGGTCCGAATATGACACACCGCATTCGCGTTGCCTTTTACAAAACCAACTCTGCTTCTTCCTGAATGTCTTCCACATTGAATTTATGCCTCGAGCTTGACATAAAATATCTATATTTTATCGATATGGAATGACTGGGACGGTGTGTCTGTCGTGATCGAGTGCGGTGTGTTTGATTTTGGGGCGGTGCCTTTTGCCACATCCCTGTGCACAACGGACCATGGCCATAGAAGGACCGAGCTCCAAAAATCATATAGCACAAATGAAAGCCTGTTATAACCGTCCTATAACATGCGTCGTTCTAACTTGCCTCGGTTATAATGTAGGACAAATAATCTAACCCAAGAAGAAGACGACGAACAAAGAAACGTGCGAATTCGTTCACTTGTAGTGGTTTATTTCAGACAAATGGGATTACGCGCATGCCAAAATGGAAAGACAGTGATAGACTGGGGTGTCCCTGTTCTGGTGTTGCTTTGTGACAGCAGGAAGAATCCGTTATAAGCCATATTATAAGCCAAATTCATCGTAGTGAAGGATGCGGCGTTGCCCCACATCGCTTGGCTTTGTGTCTGTCTGAAGGCGCATAACGAGACATTAACAGCGCGCGAGGCGTTTTCATGGCTGATTCATAAATCACTATGGTGAACGTGGGTGATGTGAATTGTACAATCATGTTGTTGTAACGGTTAAAACGATTATCTCGACCCCCACAGCCCGATATGGCGACGGCAGCAATCCCCCCCCCCCAAGGCGTGTGCAGGTTTTCTCCCACTAGGCGTGTCGCAGCGCGTGCCAAGGTGCAGAGTCCGTACTGCACCATTTCGTGTAATCCATCAACCCTCACCCGGAAACAGCGACAACCAAGCAAAGCACAAATTAGTAGTATGGCAAATGTACAAACGAGTTTGGCATATTCATGTAGAAGTTTTCGTAATGCCACCACGTCACACTGAGGCAATACCTTAACATGCCTACGTTTTTACTATTTAATATTATTATAAATGATCAGACATTACAATGAAACATTGTATTTAAAACATGTAATATTTATGCATGCTGGAGGCTACACCCTCATAATGGCATTACCCACCCCGTAAGAACTATGGCGGGCTGGCCACATGGGTGGCACAGGGTGGAAGCTGTCACACTTGAGATAAACCTTGCCAGAACAATTCTGATCTCAGATCACGGCTCTGAGAGGTCGATTACTCCTATGCTCCTGTGCAGACTTAATGAATCATATGTAGCTCATGTCAATTTAAATAATTATTGTAGAGTTTTGCTGTAATCAGGAAACTAGCAGTACAAGAGTAGAACAGCAGTAGTATGTGCTATTATTATTTAGTGCAGTAATCCGTAAGTGGATCAGTTCGGATTATGTCGTCATTTATTTTACACCAAGCATCAGATATTCTGCAAATGCATAATTAGGTGGTACCCATTAATGTGCTGTTGCGCCTGTTTTTTGCTGTCTCATCTCTAAAAATCTGAATATAAGGTTTTTAGAGCCAACCTTATATTTAACTATTACCCAGAGGCAAGAACTCATCATGCTATATTTTATCATGATAATAATTGATCAATATAGCAATATTTTATCATAATTATGACATTCTAATGGGGAAAAATCTAATATTTAGCATAGTGAAGAACATTCTAGATTTAGATTTCACTTGTACCTTTCATATATACAAATTCCAAACCTTTTTTAATCAAACTTTGATATAGATCCTGATTATTGCAAGTATTGCTTTATGGGCTATATCAGAGAATGCTGAGGTTTTGCCCCAGGCTGATGAATCTCTCACTGCCGGCGCTCTTGAGCGGAAAGAGCATTGGTCCATTAGGGAACGAACAGGACGGGAAGCCATCCGCTGATGAAAAATGCTCTGTCATGGTTCGATTGTGTCTTTACTTAGGGGAGGGCATGAGGCATTGCCCAGTGTGTCTAATCTTTGGGTTATGACTAAGGGATCTAAGGGAACATGACGAATCATGCTGCTCTCTGGGGCATCATCTGATATGTTGGGCTGTGGTTAGATCATTTAGATACAGATGAATGTCATTTACTTTAACCTTTTAAAGGTTTACAGATTGGTTGATTAATCACATAAGTATTAAGCTGTGTCTTTAGATATTCACCTGCTGTCAGTACCACCATTTTCAGAGCTGGTAGGAGTATATCAGGACATTTCCAAGACTCAAGATTCAAACACCCAATAAAAGCAAAATGGCTGTTTGAACAAAAGGGGATGTCTGATGTGCACTTGATATTGAATATAGGTTTCAGTGAGTTTCAATCTTAGATCCATCAAAAGGGTTCATCAGCGACAGAGAGCCAGCAGGATTTGTCTGAAACCACACCCGCATTTCAATCGAGAATCCCTCATTTCTCCCTGACCTAATAAACCATCATAATCCGCTCCCATGGTTACTCAGTAAAATGGCACAATCCTAATCTCAGCGATGTAATAAATTAATCAGAGTGATGGAACAGGCTTTAAAAAATTACAAAGTAATGACCAAATTACGACTACTGTTACAGGTGACTGATGCTTCGGCATCAATTTCAGTGTGAATCTTTTTAAATATGAATCATTTATTTAACACAATGAAATTGGTGTTTAAAAAGGCAAGGACACTGATTTCCATAAAATGGGTCAAATCAGGTTTTTATCCTTTTATTTATCTAGGGATCACAGGATCATGTATGCACTTTGTTGGGGTAGCAGATCAATTTAGTTTTGTGTACCAGAGGTCAATTATAGTTATCCAGCAAATTAAAAATTTCTCACAAATCAAGGCATTAATGATTACAGGAAATTGCAGTCCCCACCTCCCAGGCATGAAATGAATAGTGAATAATGAATCCAGAAAACGGCGTCCCAGGCGTCTTCAGATTGACAGATTTAATTGCCTGTCCTGAGCATAGGGACACAGCTTTGAACTGAAATTATGAATGCAATCAAATCTCAAGGCTTATTACATACACAGGTTTTAGAATATTTGTTCTTTTTATGAAAAGCATACATGCTTTTATATTTATTGTAAAGTACAAATAAATAGATTGTGCTGATCCGATCCATCAATACATCTAAATCAACCTAAAGACACTCACAACATTCAGTCGCCCATCAACAAGGCGACTCATTGTCATGATGTCATGTTGCCCATAGCAACCCACCACCATGTATTGTTACTCAGTCGATTCCGGGAAAAAATTATTCTACATTGCAATTAGCAAACTGTAAATGTACTGCTGTGTGGGATTCAAAGTGTGTACCAAATGTTTTCTTACCATCACTACTGCAGAGTAGTGCAAATCTTGTCCACCTTTACGCATTGCTTCTTGCTGGAGCAGTCGTTTAATGGTTACATAACAGTGAGCTACTTCATACAAGAATCATTTATTTCCTTATCCTTTAATCATCCATCCATTCTCTTGTCACGTATTTCTGTGCCCCATCCACTGTCAAAATCTGACAGCATATATACTACCCTAGAGAAAAGATGGCTGAATCCTTCAAGAAGAGAGAGAGAGAGAGAGATCATTAGAACACAGGGAGAAGGACCAAATATAGACATTGAGACAGTTAAATCAATGTATAGACAGATAGTACCCATTTACAAATGCGTATTTAGGGGATCCGATCATAATCAGATATAATTTGATCACATTTAGGGGAAAAATATGTGCACACACACAGCATGCACTGTGATCAGAATGTGATAAAATCCACTAGAACACATTTGGCGGTGTAAATGCAATTTGTACAGTGCACCTGCATCAGCCGAGCAGTCCTTGTTTTTTAAAATACAATATCAAATCATTTAAAACAACCATAGCAAAACGAACGTGCAAAATTCACTTTTTCTGCAAAGTGTTGCATTCTAGCAAGTACCTGCTGAAGATGACCCCTTCCATCCTGCTCCTGTCATACTGACTTTACACACTCTACATTTCTAGTTAGCATATTTGTATATTACCAGAAGAAATAAGATACAACCACAGTGCATTAAAAAATATATACATATACAGTATGTACACTGAATTGATGGTTATCCAGAGCTTAATATCCAGATACAGAATGCATGTTGCTGCAAGGTGTAAATGCAGGCAATCACAAATATGCTTGATAGCGAAAGAACATCACAGGTATAAATTTTCACCTATTTCTATGTTGATTTGAGAGAGATAGGAGAGGAATTAAAAGTGTCCATTCTGTCTTCCAACACATACAACTACCACTACCTATTCATTTTCACTCTATGACTATGGCAAAATGACTTTCTTGTGAACATTTCCACAGTCCTAATCTAAAGAAACATCTAATCAGACTCCATACATACTACCATTACTGTCAGAGATGAAGCTTTATGAACAAAGCTTTATTGATTCTGTTATCGCTAGTTTCAACAAACACAGATCAAAAAGGGGACAATACTGCCTTATTGCTTTATTCAGTAGTTATTGCCCTGACACTCATTGATTCACTTTGTAAATGAAGATATATTATAGACAGTGGATGGTAGGTAAGGGTTAATTAATGGTGATTAATGCTACTCAGAGATGAAGGAAGCTTATATTGCCAATCTAGCCCTATTTGGGTGGCATTATGGATTCTTGCTGTAGCTGATATTAAAAAGCCAGTTTAAAGGCCTGTGGGATTGCATTTTCTTTTTCTTATTGACTTTCTTTTTTTCTTGCTCAGGGGATAGACAAAGAGATAGCACCCATAGCAAGAATTTTGCAATCTTCCAAATCATCGATCATACCATGATTGCCTGAAGTGTTTAAAATGTCTCTGGATACCCATACCAAGATGACTTAATGTGCTTTGTAGCAGCAATAATTTTCTAACACAAAGGACATTATATGCTTATAAAATCGTAGTAATCTCCCTGGGCAGGATTAAACTGATCAGCCCATCCTCGAGTTCTTGGGAAAAGGTGGAAATTTTCTATGAGGTTGAGGGAGAAAGCACAGACAAAAAGTCAACTGATGAGGGTGCCACCTAAACAATCTACACTGGTCCCATTTTTTTTTTTACATAGAATTCTTTATTCTTCTTTCTTCCCTTATCTACAGCTATTTTCTTATTTCACACCTTGTTGCTTTAACAACCTCTCAGGCCAGCAAAACATACAATCAAGGTCCAAAGTCCAAAGCTTGCTCATTTAACGAGTAAAAGGTTAGGCGTAAAAAATCTTAGAATGACTTTAAAGAGTTCATAGACAGTGCACTGCTTTATCCAGGCAGTATGTCGCAACACTGGTTGTGAAACACTGCTGACTATGTGAGTCTGTGCCTCCAGTTTCTGTTCAAATTCAACATTTATGCCTTTCTTTAAAGGAGTGCACTTGCAGCCATTTTATGGCTTACATTGGAAACGGTCACATGATGCCCAGAGCATGTTAGGCTAGTTTTTTGGGTAAGATACTGTGCAGATTAAAGGCATAGTGGTCAATTACATTTTTCTTCAACATGTATGTACTCCACAAATACAGTTTGCAATTGTAGCTAAAATATTGAAATAGCAATATTCAGGTTCTTTACTTGTTATTAAAATCCTATACTTAACATATTGCTTAATATGTTAAATTAAGTTCTTGAAATAAGAGATGGGCCAGTTGAACTAGGTTAAAATTTTCTGGTATACTTGTTCTCTTATCTTAAAAACACAGTGAAGCCAAAAGACATGCCATGGCTCCTTCTTTTCAAAGCAATGAACTTAACTTTTAAGAATCAGAAAACGTTTAGTGATAAAATCAAGTAACATGATGTAGTCAAGCAGATTTGACATGTTTGGTGACTGATGCTAGCTTCTTAGTGTTGCAACGGCTATGAGGCTGAGTATCTAACGAGAAATCTAGTCTTTCTTACACAAAAGTAGTCTTTCTTACACAAAAACGTCCATAGATAACAGCGTCCATTCTTTACTTGCCACGCAGACCTGCCAGTTTGGTTAAGGACACAGTAAGACTTACAGTAATCTATCAAAATAAACAGTTAAGTGCTGTTACATGATAGAGCGGCCTATTTTTTTAACATGTGGGCAAATAGTCCTGGGGACGAAATGCCCCACTTGTCCTATCATGATGGCAAGCCTGGGATTATACATTTATTCTACATTTTTAAGTATACACAATTAAGAATATACATTTTTTGGCATGTACAGTTAAGTCCGGAAGTATTTGGACAATGACAGAGTTTTTGTGATTTTGCCTTGGATTTGAAATAAAACAATCAAGATGTGATCGAAGTGTAGACTTTCAGCTTTATTTTAAGAGGTTCCACAAAAAT
>CM075029.1:6284901-6335219 GCA_037576675.1 Pangasius sanitwongsei | reverse complement strand
AAGCTGAAAGTCTACACTTCGATCACATCTTGATTGTTTTATTTCAAATCCATTGTGGTGATGTATAAAGGCAAAATCACAAAAACTTTGTCTTTGTCCAAACACTTCCGGACCTAACTGTATTTTGGGTCAGACAGAGCTCCAATCCTTGGGGGAGATTAGCTACTTTATGCTCATAGCTCTGGTGCAAACACTTCACATCCAACATGTCTTGACTGATGGACTACATATGACGTAGATAAGCGAAAAAGCAAATTTACACAATCTTTGGTTAATTATTCCTTTAAAATATAGGAAAAGCTGAGGAAGAGCAAATGTCATGCAGCTATAGCTGGTGCAAACTGGTTGATGGAGTAAAGGATAATCTTCAACATGCACAGCTGCTGCTATGAGCAAGCAGGCTAGCTGCAGCCTCGGCTTCATGCCCAGCCCCCACACTGCACACCCACACACTCACTACTGCACTTGTGCCCTGTGCTCTCGTACACGCACGCGCGCGCACGCGCGCGCACACACACACACACACAAAATCACATATGCAAAAGCACTTGCCGTATCTCATTTACCCACACATATAATTGGTGCCTTTACTCTTTCTGCACTGTATGGACATACACATTTCACTACTGTTACACACACACACATGCATATACCATCACCCACTCACACACACTGTGCATCGCTGCAAATGCACTGTCAGTGTATCCAGGGCTGCAGCAGAGAGAGTCCTCTGCAGCCAAACAAAGACAATCTCCTTGTTTCTATGGAAACTGAAGATTATGTGTGATATAGTGCTCTGTGCTTACATTTGCAGTCTGAATAAGAAAGGAGACATATGTGAGAAATAGGCAAAGGGTGATGTGGTGTGCCTGCTGTTTTGCTAAGACACCGTGTTGATGATTGGTAATTGTGGTAAATTGTATTTTAAATCTTAGACTAACGACCTTCAGCATGTCACTGTGAGCCTTTGTCCTTAGGTCATGTAAATTTGTAGAAAATATAAGTTTTGTTCTGCTATAGAATTTGTTCTGTTACCTGGTAAATTTCTTGCTCTGTTGTATTATAGATCCATTTTTATCCATTTTCATTAATGGAACACGATTTAGGCTTTTTTTTCGCCATTGGTAGGTCACACCATAGTCAATCAGTATGTCATACTCAGAAGTGTGAAATACTGCAGGTGTGCAGTGAACTCCAGAATTATTGGCAGTCTTAAAAAGGGCAAAATGATTGCATAAACATTGTACACAATGAATCAAATTTTCATTTCAAACAATTTTGGAAATTTTGAAAACTAAAGACCTTTCAACTCAAAAGAAGTGGATGGTTCTTGAAAATGCATATAAAAAAATACTAATGGTGCTATAGTTACCAATAAGCACAATTAATAAAAACATTAAAAAAATATTCTGGAAGAGTTTAAAATTTGACAAGAACTGGAAACATGCATTGGGGCTTCAAAAATGTTGCTTGGATTAGTGGTCTAACCTTATTATTCCATATGTTGAAGCTCAAAATATCATTAATTGTGCATTTTTTAAAAAAAATTATTTTATATATTGCTTGTTGCTTATTTTCATGAAGTGCGAATAATTCTGGAGTTGACTTTACTTTTATCGGCTCTGGTAAAAGCAAAATAGTGATTAGGGATTAATGTCTTCTGACTGACTTCTTTATGATGTAGTCTGTGCAACATAAACGAAAGTTTCAAGGCCGTAACATTGGGCTGAAGGGGTTATTCTCTTGCTGTTGATTATCATCAAGAGAAAGATAAAACAGTGAGAAGGCAAAGAGCAGCAAGTCGTTTGTCTCTTTTTGGTGATGAGAGCTTACCACGTGCCATTCTGCACATTAGTTTCGGAAATAACTGATATATCAAGCTGTCAAAATTTTCCAAAATGCAGCACAGGAGATGGTTATCGTCACAGCAACCGATCCTCTTGCTTGAAATACAGCACAAGAAATCACTAACACAATAGTGGTAGTTAATCATGACTGACCCCTACAAGCATCACTTTTGGGTCTTTCCCAATCCTTCGTCTTAAATTAAATGTTGTGTTCACGTGTACATAGATCCACATCCTCACCAATTCAGAAGCACACATTGAAACAATGGTCATGAGATGACTAATATGGCAACAACTTCATTTCAGAAACCAGCCAGAACAAACCATAATACAGGCCCCGAGACTAAATAAGCACTGCTAGATCAGCTGCTAACAAATCGCCAGGCATTAAACAAACAATATCTGGGCTAAAATAAATGGACTAGATTATATTTGGCTCATAAATGGACAAATAACAAGAAGAAACTTTAAACATAATAAGTAGGAAAATAAAAGATGATAATTAGATTTATTTGGATTAATAAGATATTAAGATTAATAAGAAGAGGCATAATCATTACGCTCACAGCTTATTGTTGTATCTATCATTGCCAATGTGGCATTATTTTTAACAATATTTTTTACGTTGTTCAACTTGTTCAAATTGTGGCTTCTACCTGGCTTCTGGAAACAACTAGATAGAAACTACTCTAATGTTGTCAAAATGTAGTTTTTAATATTTCCAATTCTATGTATAAAAAATATATAAATATATATTTAAGCTACAATGTCAAAATACAGAATACGATTCACGTCATTTGGAAAGTATAGTAAGTCAGATGTGACCTAACCATGGAACAAGTCTCCAGCAGTACACACAACTAAAAGCCACTGTGTCTATAAATATCCACTTTACAAATCATTGCAAAAGTTATTAGTAGCATTCATCCATAAATACTGCCCAGGCTGTATGCAAAAAAAAAAACAAAAACAAAAAAAAAACGCTTCATTCACAATGAGTCAGTTTATCCCTTCATTCCCCTCTCTTCCTTCATGTGATTTTATTCTCATCCAGGAACAGTGTGTACTACGTTTAATTCTTATACTTTGCATTAAACAAGTCAGGACAAAATTGCTCTCAGGTGAGTGTACAAGGTCAGACAATTGTCGTCTCCATATTTTCATAAGTTGTCAGAGCAAAGGCTCAGGAGATTACACCCTAATGCTTTAGCATTGCCTGCACAGCTCAGACACTGCATCATGGGGTGAAGTGAGGTTAGTGTTTCTTTGGGATTTGCCCCAAACTCAGGGAAACTTTAAAGATAAGAATTCTTTACACAAAAATTATTTCTTTCAGCAAAAAAATAGTGAGTTGGAGGAAAAACAAATGCAGTGTGCTCTTTTTTGCAAATAATATCACTTGAAAGAAATAATTAATGCTAATGTTGCAAATAATAAATGCAATCTAGGGCTGGTTAACCTAATGGTTTACTGAAGACTAACTCAAAGGAGGGTTCAAATTTTTCTGAAAGCAAAACACTTCATATAATATATAATTGTGCATGTATTTGCACATTTTTATTTACTCAAGTTCTTAACCACAGTGGTGATTAAAACTAGCATGAAGTCTGTTCTCTGGAACATTCTAACATTACCATCTGGTAGTAATGGAAGAACTATTGGCTATAATTAGCTATTACCTGATTTTGAATAGCAGGAAGAAATGAAAACTGTTCTAATTAAAATCATTGGAGAAAACAAGATGGGTATCATACATAAAATATGTATAACATGTTTTAGGACGATCTAAAGCCTATCTGAAAGACCGTCTCTCGTTCTTTTGTTCTACAGGTGACAGAGCTGAATGAGGCACTGTCCAATGAAGAGCGCAACCTGCTCTCGGTGGCCTACAAGAACGTGGTAGGGGCACGGCGCTCATCATGGCGTGTCGTCTCCAGCATTGAGCAGAAGACTTCAGCCGATGGCAATGAGAAGAAGATTGAGATGGTGCGTGCCTATCGTGAGAAGATCGAGAAGGAGCTGGAGGCCGTTTGCCAAGATGTGCTCAACCTGCTTGACAACTTCTTGATCAAGAACTGCAGCGAGGCACAACATGAGAGTAAGGTCTTCTACCTGAAGATGAAGGGTGACTACTACCGCTACCTGGCTGAAGTAGCTACCGGTGAGAAGCGTGCTGCAGTAGTTGAGTCGTCCGAGAAGGCATACAGCGAGGCACATGAGATCAGCAAGGAACACATGCAGCCCACGCACCCCATCCGTCTCGGCCTGGCACTCAACTACTCTGTGTTCTACTACGAGATCCAGAACGCACCCGAGCAGGCATGCCATCTGGCCAAGACGGCTTTCGACGACGCCATCGCCGAGCTGGACACGCTCAACGAGGACTCCTACAAAGACTCAACCCTCATCATGCAGCTGCTGCGAGACAACTTGACACTCTGGACAAGCGACCAGCAGGACGACGAAGGCGGCGAGGGCAACAATTAAAAACAGAGAGAAGGAGAGAGATGGAGAGGCAGAAGAGGAGAAGACCCTCAAGAATTACCCGTTTCCTAGCCGTAACACACAAGAAAACACGCGTGCTCACAAAATAAAAGAAAAATAAAAAGAAAAATAAAAGCGTAAGTGAAAACATTTTACGAAAAGGGGGGCCTGGTGGAATGCTGGCAGCCATGTTCACTGATGGTACAACCGCAACTGCAGTTCTCTTTGATTTTCTGAAAATTAAATGGATAAATATAATATTGACAAAAAATCTGAATAGAAGTTTAACAAGAGGTATGCCTCAAATTAAAAATGTGGTTTAAATTAAAATCATCACAATAAAGGTAAAAATCCCCTCTTCTTCAGTTGCCTCTGCAACATTTGCCAAAACAATACTTTGAGGAAGAAAAGCTTGTCAGTAAGTCAGTAAGTACAAGATGACTAGGGTTGACTAGGGTTGAAATACACCCCAAACACTGGCATAGGGACTGTTCTTGTAGTGAAACGTGATGTCAAGCTGCTTATTATAAGTATGAAGTAAGGGTTTAGGAACTGTCGGGAAGACATGTTAAAGCTTGAGCAAGAAAAAAAAAGACAAAAAAAGTACTACATGGAGTAAAAAACTTGAATGTCATAGCCTCGCAAAAGTAAGAGTTTGCAAACAGGCTCCAGAGAGTGTGAAAGGATGTTTTTTTTTTGTCTCTATTAACATATTTGTGGATACCGATGTGCGCTCAACAGTCAGTCAGCCATTTCTTTACAGCCGACATGGCGATTCAAAATGCTCCACAATAATCGAAACATCACTGTGGTTACAGGCTGCAGGTCTATGATCAAGGAACCGTAGTTTAGGTATACAGTAACCAAGTCCAGTTTTCCCACCCATTAAATACAATGCTATTTCCATTGATAGCTAAGACAAATTGTTGTCCTTTCAGTGAAAACTGTTCTTATTATCATTATTATTATTATTATTATTATTATTATTGATATAGTTTGGACATTTAGGGTGTCAGGGGTGACCCGCACTATAAAAACATAGGTTTTATTCAGTATCATTACAATATAGTACCATAAACAACAACATACACTATATATAACCTAACTTGTAATGATATTTCCCTAAAACGCATTACCCTAATCTGTCCTAGCAAAGTAATATAGAAAAAAAAATCCCTGCGCTTTAATCCTGAAAATTTTAATTCTCTAAAGCAATCCTTAATCACTTGGATCCATGTCGCGATACACTGAATGGAATCAACTGGAACCATTGGCTGTTTTTCCTTTGTCCATGGACTGAAAGTACATTTAGAGAGAGAGAGCACTGGCAATGTCAAAACGGGAGATGATCTTAAAGCAGCTTTGAGGTTTGTGGTATTCTTTTCTTCATTTTTTTGTTTACTTTTTTAATTTTCAAAAAATGCACTTGCCTATTATACTGTTTCTCAGTGTAAGATGATTACTGCTCCAATATTCTCGATAATACAATATTGTGCATGCTGGTGATGTATTTATATACCGTAGCTTGACTTTATTAACTTAAAAAAAACTGTAGATGTTATGTATTCATAGGAACAAGAAATGACTAGAATTCAATCTGATTATTATTTTCTATTTATTACTTTATATTGGATTGTTTAAATTTATTATGATTTTTTTCATCTATATTTGTTTTTTCCTTGCTGAAGTATGCGACGCCAAAATGGTGAACCATAAACTGATGCTATAGTGACATGCAATTCTTGTGTTTGGGTTTTATTAAACAATGAAGTGGAAAGACAAAAAGGACAGAAACACCACTGTTAGCTTAACACTCGCTGTCCTGTGTTTTGTCGTGGCAAAAATCAAAGATCACATTGTAAATCTGTTTGTTGTTCTTACAATGGCCTTTCCTTTTGTGCTTTTTCTGTCACATTATACAGTGAGATGTTTAAAAAAAAAACAGTGTTTATCATTTCTTCGGAAAACTGCATTTCTGTAAGGCATTCACTCACGGACCATAATTTCCTCTTTCTGTCTTTTTTTTACTTTTAGCTGTCTCTCCTGATATCGTAAATGTGAGTCATGTAGCGGATGCACACGAGAAAAATAACAATAATAATAATGATGATAATAAAAATGAATTAAAACATCACAACATCCTTCTAACCACATTTCAGTGCTGCTGCAGTTGTTGTATTGTAGATGAGTCATATCCATATGATAATTCATGGAAACGTGTCTATGAATGTGTTGCTGCTTTGTGAAAATTATAACTGTTTCAGGTTGACGTAAAAAAAAAATATCTACAAAATGGTGGAACAATGTTAAAAATTGTTTTGATATAATAAAATAAAAATGCACAATGAATGTATAGTATAGTGTAGTATAGTATAATATAGTGTAGTATAGATGGAATGAAAGCCACTAATGAACAGAAAACATGAGACATGTACAGGCTGGCCAGCTGTAATTAATGACTTGGATAGAGGCACACTGTTCGATTCCCAGTGTCTCATCCTGTGCCATCCTGTGCCATCTTCCAGGCTGCTAAGAACCTCTTTTTCTGAAGCTGAATGTAATGCTACCATCTGGCTCTTGGTTTCTGCCAGTAGTTTTGGTTTGTGGTTTGCTTTGGAGAGCACTCGATGCTTTTGCAGAAAATAGTATATTAGATAAACACTTTAAGAATCTTTAAATAGAAAAAAGAGAGAAACGAAGTCAATGATCATAGTTAAGGGCCGTCCTAGTCTAGCAACACAACCTCCAGTTACATATATATATATACACACATGTATGTTACTTTCCAAACTACAGCACGGATGACCAATTTCCAATGATTACAAGTGTCATAACTGACATTATGCTCATTATGTCTCTTCAGTGCATGTATACTGACTTATTTCACATCTTTCATATGGTATGTACACTATATGGCTAAATGTTTGTGGACACCTGACCATCACCCCCATATGTGATTTTGAAATTGGTTGTGAGGATCTGTGCTCATTCAGCCACAGCATTAGTGAGGTCAGGCACCGATGTCGGACGAGGAGACCTGGGGCGCAGTCGGCGTTCCAGTTCATCCCAAGGGTGTTTAGTGGGGTTGAGGTCAGGGCTCTGTGTAGGACACTTGAGGTCTTCCACTCCGATCCTGACAAACCATGTCTTCATGGAGCTCACTTTGGGCAAAGAGACATTTTCATGCTTGAACATGTTTGGCCCTCTTAGTTCCACTGAAGGGAAACTGTAATGTTACAAAGACATTCTTTACAATTGTGTGCTTCCAACTTTGTGGTAGTTTGAGGAAGGACCACATATGGGTGTGATGGTCAGGTGACCACAAACTTTTGGCCATATAGTGTATTATCTGTTATCATTTTAGCAGCATATATAAGGAATAAAATGCTTGTGGTATGGTATCATAGGAAAAAATAATCAATGATGGGGCAGTGTGATGTGTCCCAGCATGAAGTTATCACCCCAAACTTGATTATTTTCATATAACAGCACATCCCAAAGTCTTTTATTCCTCTTATACACAACAGCAATTTGCCAACAATTCAAACTGATACATACTTTTTAACCATTTATAGTTACATTTAATGTGTGGAACTTCCACATGATAAGTTAGTTCCTTTTATACCACAGCACTGTAGAATTCTCAAAACTGAATTGCAAATCTAATTTTCTATAACAGCAGCTCTCACTGTAGTTCCATGTGTAATTCAAATGAGGTTTATATTAACACATTCACAGGGACTTGGATAGCACTAATAATTTGGATAGGCTAAAAATAAATGGATTATACTGTTCTTTAACAAAGAAAAATGATAAATAATTGCAATGGTGAAGCTTCCAGTGAGGAGATGTTAGTTTGTTTATTGTTTATAGATTTATGGAAGGAGTCTCCAGTGTCAGAGCTTTAAAAGATTTTCCACCACAGGAAAGTCTTAAGGACAGAGGACTTTGCACTTTGCAGTTTCTCGGTAACGATAAGCTGCAGGTTTTTGGTTTTTTTTTTCTTATTAACTTTAAGATCTTCTGCAACATTAAACAAACACAGTCTGTCATGTCACAGCGAACCTGAAGATTTTCCCATGGCTAAAAACTTTCTGACTCTTACAAAGCACTGACAGCAATGACTCAGCAAGGACTATACAATTATACAAAAAAAAAGTTAGATTAGATTTAGATTATGTTGATTGTCTGCCATACATGTCCCTGTGAATGACCTATTACTATAGAAATGATAACTTATAGCTTATTAGAATGAGTTTGTAAAAGTCTAAAGGCACTCTGAATTTGGCTGTGGTGTTTCTGTGTCAGTAAAACATAACTTCTTCATAGGTACGTAATATATCAGCACTTAAAAATGCTCATACAAAGCTAGCAATGTTTGTTGCTTTCTAGCCTCAGGGGTCAGGCTTCCCGTTTGCCATCACATTTACTAAGAAGTCATGTAGTGTTCTTATTAAAAAGACTAGATATTACTAAATAAACTTTAGGAATGTAACTCATTAAACCTTCAAGGTGCTGAACCAGAAATAGTTTTCATCTACACATAGTGAAGCTGAGTTTGTACAAATGTGAACATTTTTATGTTCACACTTGCTTAGCTGATATGAGATAACTTTGGCGAGAGATGGCAAATATTTTGCCGTTCATATCTTTGATAGCAGCACTGAATGTTTATCTTGTAGGTGTGACAGAGGAAAGCATCAGTCAAAAAGCTGACCATTTCATTGTCAGTCTTGATTGATGAGATGTGATTAGTTTCTATAGTACATCAACAAACAAGCACCAACAATATTTAACTTTCCTTGCTGCAATGGGCGGTGTTATTTGTAGGTTCATTTAAAGAAAAAGAAAACTGATATTACTTCTAAGTGTCAAAAACCATGCCATTGTGCTGATTCAGAGGCTGGAGTGCTCCCTTGGGGCTTGCAAAATGGCAGAATCTTCCAGTACACAGCCATCTGAAGTCAAGCATGCAATTTCCCTGAGAGGAAGAGAGTCAGTAGGGCAGGTGTAAGCAAATTAGGTTTTTCTAACAGCAGCAGATTTTGACTAAGTCAAGGAAATCTGTGTGTTAAAAAAATCCTTGATTAAGCATAACATGAACAAAGGAACCAATGCACCCAATGATAGTCTAGATTCATTATAAAGCTATTTTAGACAACCTAACCCCCCAAGTTATGTTTCCTACAAGCAACTAAATTCGAAGTTTACATGTATAATCAGGTTGGGTGATAATCAAAATTTTAATGACTCAACCATTTTATTTGTTTTATCAAGTGTATTGTTGATGGTTGCGGCTACATTGCTATTGTTCAACTCTCTTGGAAATCAGATCAAGTCAAGGAGACAAAAAACAATGAGATTTGGTTAAGCCTGGCAACCGGTGAAAACAGAAAAAATAATGTGAGCCTGGATTGGCACAGTTTTTGCCAGATAACTTAAACTGTTTGCTCAATAAGGCTACAGTATTTTGCATTTGCACTGGCTAATATTTCTTATGGTAATAAATATAATGAGTCTGGTATTTAATTAACTTAGTTAAACCTTTAACTGTATATAGTAGTCACATTTATTAGCCACAGCTGAGTTTTGTTGATAACAAATGATAATGTTCTAAAAAGGTTAGAGCAGGACTGTATTACCATGAATTAATATAAAAGAAATATATTTCTTAAGTAACATTATCACACAAATAAAATAGTGTTTTTCCAAAACGCTAGGGAGAATAATTTACCTGCCACAACTCAAACTTCCATTCCTCAAGGTTATCTCTGTCTCTCTCTCTGTGTGTGTGTGTGTGTGTGTGTGAACAGAAAATCTGTTTCAGGCCGCGTGCCACAGCAATCTGTTTGTAAGTCCATCCGGTTCGCGTCTGTCTGATCGCGGTGACCAATAAGAACAGCGCACGTGCGGCAGCGCCATCCAATACAATCTCTGTATCTAGGGCTGCGGGGAAGATTTAATGTGCTCAATATCTTATCATTACTCAGTGGGCTTGTGCTCAGGTAGATGCAGGAGACATATGTATATGTAGAGAGGAAGAAAGCCAGACGAATCGTTACATAACGAGTCTGCTGGAGTAATGTACTGTAAATCAGACTGCTTCTCAGCAAAAAGAACAGCAACTAGAAAAACATTTTTTAAAATCATGAAAACACTGAAAATAAAATAAAATAAAAAACAAGGACGGTTAAATGGAATATTTTTACAGTATGCATTGTGAAAATGTATGCGGGTGTCTGGTGCCCTGCAATGGACTGGCTAGTCAGGATCCCCGTGACCCTGACCATGATAGAGTGGTTACTGAAGATGAATGGAATGAATGAATGGATGAATGAATTAATAACTTTGTCATATTAAGAATATTATATTTCTTTGTAAATAAACAATAACTCAGTGATAAAGCAGTAATACTGCTGGGCTGAGAAAGATTTATGACATTTGACCAACACCCTTATCCAGAGTGACTTACATTTATCTTATTTATTCAGCTGAGAAGCTGAGGGTTAAGGGCCTTGATCAAGGGCCCAGCAGTGGCAGCTTGGGATGCTGGGATTTGAACTCACAACCTTCTGATAGGTAGTACAACAACCCCAATGGCAGGCCTTGCTGAGAATGGTCCTCCATCCAAATAATACCTGATTAATGGTGGCCCTAGCTTGTTCTTTCCACTGATGGATGAGAGGCTGGAATGTGCACAGCAACACATGGACAACTATCTCTAAACGTATACCAACAAAGTGCTGGTAAACCTGATAAAATTGTCACTGAGCTAGATACATGATAGGTATACCTAATAAACTGACAGCTCAGTGTATGTACAGTGTGTCATGCTTTGTGTACACACATGCATCTGTGAGTGCATGAATTGAAAATGTTCAATGGAGAGATGCAGTAGCTGTTCAGTGGGCCAGACTGAGTGTGTGCACACACAAACACAAACACACACACACACACACACACACACACATTGACTGCCAGCACCAGTGACCAGATGCTCTACATATGCCACAACTCAAGCTCAAAGGCTGACTGGTTTGATTCTCTCACTTCTCACTGCTTAATTCATGCGCAAGTACCTACTCTGTTCTTGTATACAACAATATGGTAACAAGGATGGATTATTTTTTGTAAACTGCAGTATGATCACAATATTGATTCTTTTTTCATTGCTTTAAACAAGACACTGAAAAAATAAATGCTGCTGATGCAAGTACTAATCAAAAATTAGACAGAGCTCCCCCTATTATCTAAGTCATATTATACTGCAGTGCTTCTGAATTCTTGAATCTGATTGGTCAGTTTACTTAAGTGTTTCTTAATTTTCCATAACAGTAACTCTGAAAATAGCTATGACTCATATTACAGATTTATGGTTAATGTATTATCTTTTCTATAGGAGCAACTCATTCACTGGGACTCGTATGGTGGACACTCTACATGATCTAATTAAAATAATAAATGGATTTTAAAAACAATGTAACAAAGATACCTAATTGTTGAAGCTTTCTCTAAGGAGATGTTTATTTAATATTTATGGAAGGAGTCTCCAATGTCAGTAAGCAGGCCAGAGAACTTCCTATGCTTTAACATGACAATCTGGTTTTTTTTTTTTTATTATTATTATTTTTTACGGAGGCTGGCTAATGTAAGTGATAATAGGAAGGAGAATGTTCTTCAACCTTAAATGTAATTATAAACAATAAAAAATATGACTTATTATTCTGTAATAAATTAGAAACTGTAATGGTTGGAAAATTGCTGTGGTATAAGAAGAATAAAAAATTCAGGATGTTAATCATATTTGGGGTGGCAACAGTAAGTTTGGTTGCATTACACAACCCCATCATTGATTATGTTCCTATAATAGCATGTCATATCATGTTTTATTCCTTACTGATTTTTGGACAATAACCAAAAGTACCTGGAACATACCCACAATGTTTCCCAGTTCCAGAATGATGTCTATTGTCATGGCCATATGACAGATGAAGTTTCTAAAAGTAATCTCATGAATTATAATGTCATGATCAAGATCACCAGTCTTTTTTGTACAGAGGCATAGCTTCAAGACAGACAAGGCCTGCCCTCATCACCCTCCAAATTCTAATCACATAGTCCTGTAAATATTAAACTCAAAATGTAGGAACCTTCTGAAACTACCCCCCTCACGCCCCCCACGCCCTCATAACCCCTCCCCCACCCCCACCCCACCTGGCTCTACCTCATTAGTATTCCCATCATTTGTGTGATGAATGTGGGCATGCATGGACACATTCAGAGGAGTTACTTTTCAGGAAGTCACGAGAGAAAGAGGAAATGAGAAAAGGAGGAAAGGAAGAAGCAGAACAGAAGTCGTGGTGATAAATTAAATAAAGGATGATTGTGGAAAATGTAAACCAGAAAGTAATGTAATGTATGCATGCCCTTTTTTTCTTTTACTTGATTTTAAGTACTGACAATTTAACGTTCCAGCAGTTGGCCAATTGTTATGCAGCATTTTAGAGTACAGCATGCAAAACCATTAGCTAAGGTGCTGTTTTACTCCTTTTCTGCTATATTTGTCCTAAGTGTGTAGTTAGCTTGTCATTTTGGAGCCTAATAATCTACAAGCCTATGGCAAGAATTAGGGAAATTAATTGCTATTAATTAGAGTATATGTACATGTGTACTGGAATCACCTCTACTGCTGTACGTCTAGTGAGCTGTCTATCATTGAGAGAATGTGGACATCCTCATTTCAACACATCATAACAGGTCTTCATGCAGTCATGGAATCCCTATTTCCGAGTCCTGCATATTTTGCCAAACCTCGATGTCGAATACTGGAGATGGAGAGAGAGAGAGAAATAAGGAACCATAGTTCACTTCTTACATGCAGCTGAGAGCCTTCTGAGAGCTGCCCTACTTTGTGTCTGACAGCTGGGTGAGTGTGTTTATAGCTCAGCATTGGTCAGCTAGTGAAAAAGGGAAAGACTCGATGGACTGATGGGTGAAAGAAGGAGTGAGCAGATGAATAATTTAAATAAGCATTAGAAGAGGGAAAATGTGAATGGTGACTCATGGATTTCTGGCCCTGGAGGACTTGGAGTGCTCAGACTGCGCTACCTCTTTCTTGCTGATAATGAGACTGAACAGGACGTTATGCAACAAAAATAATAATGCTAAAACTGAAAATACTTGTAGAACTTTAAACCACTGTGAATGGATTAATGGAAGCAAATGATGATACAGTGTATTGTGCATGTAGGTTTTTTCCTTTAATGTTTATTTTAGAGACCTGACAGCAAATTCTATGCTAATTCCTATCCTTAGCTAGAACACATGTAATAGGGGGCATTTGGGTTTCATGAAGTGGCGCACAAATCTTATTCCAAACTTGACATAGTACAAAAAAATACTAATTCTTAACTGTCTATATTTAATTTGGAAATGTGGTTCTTACAATTTAAGCCACTTTGTGATATCCACCATATTAAACAATGCTATTCTACTAAACCTACATTTGCCATCCAGACTGATGTGATTATATGCTGTAAAAGCTATTTCAACATTGCTGGGTTTTTTTTTTTGTTTGTTTGTTTTTCGTTTTAAAGCATTAAAACAGTCACTGATTCTGCAAAATAGTATTTTCACTATCTGCATTGGGCTGGACAATTCCTGGTTTGATCCTCAGCTCAGGTTACTGTATGTTTGGGTTTCCTCCAGGTTCTCCAGTTTCCTCCCACCTCTGAAAAATATTCCAGTTGGTTGATTTGGCTGCTTTAAATTGTTCCTAGTTATGAATACATGGGTTTATTGCTGTGCAATGGTGTTCCATCCCGTGTGTATTCGCACCTTGCACCCGCTGCTCCCAGTATGGGCTCTAGATTCACCATGACCCTGACCAGGTGGAAGCAGTCACTGAAAATAAATGAACGATTGTGCCTGGGTTTAGTTCCCAGTGGTTACTATAGAAGACAGTCAACTCAAAGTGACCTTTTAACCTTGATGCAAAAATCAGTGCGGTGGTTTATGTGGCAAAATAAACTTGTGTGTAAGTGTACCTAAAAGGGTCAAAGAATATCAAATTAGTGAAGGGTATAATATGATGTAGCCTTTAAAATGTATTTATATGTGCACATTATACATTGTTCTGTGCAGGCCTTAAAAAAATGATAAAATACTTCAACCATTACCTGCCCAACACTGCCTAATAATACTAAATCAAACAAAGGGCTTGGCACAACACATTTATGATTCCAGCATCAATAAAATTCAGATTTCAATGGAATATTACTTTGTTCTGCTGTAACACATACATGCACACACGCACGGGTACACACACACACACACACATGCACACACACATACACACACACACTCAGTGCTCATCAGATTTCCACTACTGCCATGGAACATGCCGGAAATGCAGGACATCGTATCCCTTTCTATAAATAGCAGGCTTATGCAGCCAGAGAGAGATAGAGAATGAGTGTACATTAGTGCTGGGGTTGTAGCTGAGTGAGTAAAAACACACACACACACAGAAACATGAACACATGTATGCACATAGATGCTGCAGTTGCCTTCAATGTGCCCCTAGGCATAAAACACAGCTAAAGGATGTAGCGTCTAAAAAGGAGCATGTCCACCATATCGTGTTCTAACAGAAGCCTTGTTTTCTTTTGTACATTACATTTATACATTTATGCATCTGATTATAAGCTTAAGAATAGAACAACATGACACAGCTGCTTCATCCAAGCTTGAAACTTAACAATGTTTGACCTGCTTCTTCACCGAAACAATCATTCACCAAAAATAAAATTTGTGCTATGACACATTTTGGGAATGCTGTGGGTAAATCCTGACTGTATATTTTAACATGCAATTCCTTCCCTCTATCTCTTCATATCTTTCTGGAGTACTGCATCACTTCTCAAAAGGATCCTGTAATTGTCCAAAAAAAGTTATGAAGTAAAGTTATTATGGTAACCCAGGTCATGGAGACTACCTGCCATGCATATTTTAGTGGTTTGTCTGTGTTTTAATACAGCCATGTCATCTGAGGGAGGGCTTATTAGTTAGCTGATTAATTAGATCAGGTGGATTAGAGGAGGGAAAATGGGAAAACGTGCAATGCCTAAAGACATGGGGATCAAGATTGTGTCCCACTGTGGTAAATTAATAGAGATAGGGTATGATTGTTATCTCAATGTGTGCTGTCTTTTAATAAAAATATAATGATAATAGATAAAACAGTGTAAAAGAATTATTTAGGAGAGTGGTGTGAAGAATTGTTGTGTGTGTGTGTGTATGTATTTGTTTGTGTGTGTGTGTGTGTTTGTGTGTGCATAGGAAGAGCTTTGCTAAGACTTTCCCACATTTCTGCCTCTCTTCATATGATCTTTATTGCTTTAGTATAACTGCTTGTTCCTTCATTCATCTTTAGTAAGCAATTTATCTTGGTCAGGGTGGCTCCAGTGTCTGAGTGTGAGACAGGAATACACCCTGGATGTGATGCCAGTCCATTTACGCACGTTTACGCCCTAGAGTAGCCAATCCACACACTGGTGTGTTTTTGGAAGGTGTAAGTAATCTGTAGTACCCTGAAAACCCACTTGGACATGGCGAGAACCTGTAAAAGTGTTCAGATAGTAAGCCGAGCTCAGGATCACACCACAGACCCTGTAATGCTGTAGTAGTATAGTTGCCTTACTGTCATAGCAACTCTGAACACTACCCCTCCCTGCCAGCAGAGGTTGCAGTTTCCTGAGTACTAGTCTAGCTCTTCCAGTTACTTCTGTTTTATTTCCTGGTTTATGTTTATATAAACTCATGTTTTCTACTCAGCAGTTGCGAAGTCTTGCCAATCCTCCTGTATGAGCATTATTATTCCTAACTGCCTTGTTAATTATATGACTCTTGCTTTGTTTCTTGACGTTGCCTTTGGATTGCTCTTTTACCTGTGTTTGTTGTTGACTGTGTGTGTCCCGAATACAGCCTGCCTGATTTTGTTTGAGTATTCTTTCAATAAACCTCACGCACATGAATCCTAACTCTCTCAGCCTCTATTGTTACAATAATATTGTTGCATATTTTAAACATATCTTGACAGAATTTGAACACTACTCTTATATTTCCTTTGCAAGTGTGACTTCAAATAACCATTTTCCATTATTTTCTCAGTATAAGAAAATCAGGATCCTATCTAGGGAACACTGGGTGTGAGCCGGAATGCAAACTGGATGGGACAAAAGAAATTCTTGTTTATGGTAATCCCCTTTTTGTCACAAAATGGTGAATAGAGATGAGGTTGAAAAAACCCTAAAGCATTTCTTTAAACACAGCCTGAAATCAAAACTGACTTTTTTTTTTTCCTGTTAGGTCATGTCCCTGATTATATTCATGATGTACTGTCAATCATCTAAAAGAAGAAATCTTTGTTTTTTCTCTTCCATCAAAATTCAATAGCTTTTGCCCATAAATGGTAATAAATGGTTTAAACCAATAATATCATGTCATGTTGTACCACTCCCCTTCCCCAACCCCAGCTATTATCAGGCAAAAATGTCAAGATCCTGTTTCACTTAAAATGACTTCATGTTGCAAGGGAAAATGCGTTGTGATTTCTATTTTATGTTGTCTCTAATGAAACTGTCATACATGTTAAAATGTGCTCTGTGTGTGGGTTACCCCATTCACAGCTTGCGTCAGTTGACGACATGCTCATATGACAGGTGATATTGGTATAATTTTAAATGTAACATGCAACAACGTAAAGTATTGTGTGAAATATTACGACAACTCAGAACATACAGCATAAGTTCAAAAGTTTATTGAAAAGTTCATAGCATTGCGTTCTGCTAAATTATCTTCCAAATTTCTCCCCTCAAATCATTATAAGAACATTACACAGCCTTAACACCCCATGGAGCCTTTTCATACTGTTTGTTCTCTTGTACCAGAGGGAGAGAAATAACTGCTCTGTTGGGGATCAGAGGTGTGTGAATGGTGTCAAGACTGTCTCTCTGTGTGTAGTGCTACTTGTGTGTTTATGTGTCAAAGAACCCAACACCCCTCTATTAGCAAGTGTGCAAACTGCTTTCAGTTCTCGCCAGCAAACGGTATGTGTGTGTGTTTGTGTGAGTGTCCATTATTCAAAGGAAGTGTGTAATTACAGGAGAACTAACATATGGTTGCAGTACACATGGTAATGGTGCCACACACAAAAAGAAAGACAAAGTGAAAAACAAGAAATGTAGCAATCCCATGTCATATACTAAAGTGTGCACTGAATAGAGCAAGCAGTATGTAAAACAGTGTCTTGTCTATCTCAAATGTCATGCTCGAAAACATTTCCTTTCCTCTTCATCACTTTGCGCCATCCTGCTTTTGCACAACGCTGCTGCCCGTGTTTACAGGGATGGTGATCTCCGAGGACTGGATGGCAGGTTTGGGGAGTGGCGCCTCCACAGTTAGAACGCCCTCGGGGGAGAGTGAGGAGGTGATTTTCTCTCCATCGGCACCAGGGGGCAGTCTGGAGAAAACAAGAAGACAAACAGCCAACATACATAAGTGGCAGTGTATTTAAAGTCAGGTTCTACAGGACAAGAAGTCAGTGTAAAGGAATGGTGCTGCTTTGTGTACTTGAATGTGTGTGAGCTGAGCTATTTTCCGTAAAAATAATGTCGTTAAAATAAGGTGTGGTGGCATGTGAAGCATTAGTGGTTCAGGAGTTAGTGGAATATTACTCACAGTTAATCAGCAAACACTAAGGCCCTGATTTACTAAAGGTTTAACATGTGTAGATAAACATGTGAAAACTTGATAACGCCCACAAAAACAGTGCACTGCAAAAAAAAAAAGACATCTTAACAAGTGAAAATATCTTGAATATAGTCAAAATTTTTGAATATTTCCTGTTATATAAGATTATGAAACTTATTTCTAGTCTTGAAATAGTCTTGTTCTATTGACATAATTTTGCTAGTTTTAAGCATTTATTTTTAAAGGAAGCAACATGATCTGCCAATAGAATATGACAATCTAATGCCTGAAATTAGTAAAAAGTAGAAATAGGGTCAATAAACTTATATTTGTCTTGCTATAATCTTATAACAGGAAATAGTAGATAAATTGGACTATTTATATTGAAGATATTTTCACTTGCTAAGATGTCATTTTTTGCAGTGTGTCTACGAAGGATTGTGTACAGCAAGTGTTGTCTATTTTTGCTGTAATGAATTTGGTTTCACTTTACAAACTTTCAGGGTGAATAAATTTTGTGAGTAAAAGTTACAGCACAAATAATACATAATGGAGAAAGCATACATTTTAGGCATTCTTCCTGAACTGTAGAGTCAAACAGGAGGCTAGATTAGATGGTAGAACTATCTTTATAGTACAACACTACTGAATTATCAATTCTGTTCAGAAGGTGCTTAATTTTCTAGTCCTGACTGAAAGTCAAACAACAGGTCTATCTATAACCTTTTCTGTAGTACTTACACAGGGACAGAGGTGTTTTTTTGTTTTTGGTTTTTTTTATATAAAGAATCTGTGTAATTGTGGATATAGTGAAGTTCTCCATGATAAGGTATTTGTTTAGCAATTTTGAAAGTAACAGTCAGAGGTGAAGTTACTCATTTAAGGAGAGTTTTCAGGATGGAGAGCTTTGCATCATTGCTGTTTGTATTCCTAAAAGCAAGACATTAACATAAGGGAAGATAGTCAGGGATCAACTGTTTATAGCTTTTATAATATGAGTGATATAACAGGAACTAATTTTCATGGACGTTGCACAACATTAAATGTAATTATAAAATGTATGACATGTCATTCTTTAATAAATAAGAAATTGTTATTGTTAATAAAAAATATTGTTATTGTTAATAATTTAAAAAATGCTGTTATAGGAAAATTATCAAGTTCAGGGTGGTAATGGTTGACTTGTCGTGTCAGTCTGCATTCATGCCACCCAATCGTTGATTATTTTCCTATAACAGCAGGCCCCAGTCATTCTTCTTTTCTTTGCCCCAGTTTTATTTCTTACGTGTGTTTTATGTCTTTTTTTTTCTTACTGTTTATGGTTTGCAAGTTAGCTAGTTTGCTAGCAACCAATGCTGACAGTTCGGTAAGCAAGTTAGATTGACAACAAACATCCACTGGACAAAACATATACATAGAGCTTTCCTTGGTCATGGTCAAATGCCAACTAAAATTTCTAGTCTCATTGCATTATTAGTGAAATAGCACTAAGTGGTCTCCAGGGTGAAGACTGAAGGATGCTGAATGTGGAAATAATGTGCTTGAGCAGATAAGATCGATCTCTTTTGGTATGGTATTTCATCATTCTGCTAGAGTCTCATTATACTTAAAGTGGTAGAAAGGGCTTTGTGCAGTCACTGTAGATGACTTAAAATAATAATGACCACTATGCCCTTATCTAGTACTACTGATGTCTTTTTTTGCATCCATTTCAACGCATCAGTGCAGTGACAATTCTTTGAAAAAGAGGCAGACAGAGGCTTCCTCTTGGTGGCGACAAAGCTGCATACAGTGTGTGAGTGTGTGTGTGTGTGTGTGTGTGTGTGAGAGAGAGATAGAGAGAGAAAGGTGGGAGAGAATGAGAGAAAGACAAAGACCCAGAGACAAAGAGAGTAGCTGAGGCACAGAATGGCTATAATCAGGAAGTGGGAGACGCTACTATATATGTTATAGAGTCTATAGACTATATATAGTCTTGCTTTGCTGTGAGCAGCTCTGTTTACCCGTTTCATGAGATCTATTGGGCTGAGAATGAGAAAAGGGAAAACAGAGCTGTGGTATGCAGTGGAGAGCAGATGGGGAAGCTTCTGGAATGTTCCGTACTGAATAAAGGCTTAGTGGCCAGATTTAGTCACAGACTAGGGAAATAACACACACCAAATAAAAGAATGAAGATAAGACAGAGAAATGGTGCTATGTGTTATGTGCTATGTGAACATTAACTCCACCCCAATTCTACTCTTACCCTTTGAACTCATAGAAATTCATAGAAATTTGCAATAAGACGCTTAATTTTGGTGTTTTTTTAAACCCTAACCCTAGTTCCAACAAATGTGAAATCAGTACCTCATTTTCTGTTCAGCTCTATTTTTACACATTGTACAAAATAACTTATCTAACTGCATAATGCGAATGATGAATTTAAATAGCTCACTGTGAATGGCCCATCGCCATGTCTATGCAACCAAGACATAAGTTATGCCCCAAAACCAGTTTTCATTTGCTATATTTACAAAGCTGTCAGTAATATAAATTCACCACTTTACAACTTTTGGCACCCTCAAAATTGAGTATTTTGCTCTCATTATGCTGCATCATTCATGCCAAACTTGTTTCAGGACTAAGTATGAATAGTAATATTCAAGCTAATAATAATATTCAGTGTTCAAGTGAATAATAATGATTAGTAAGTGGCCTTATCTAAAGGTTGTTAAAGCATATACTATTCTCTGATATCATTTATTATCATTTATTAGCCACTCCTTTTTTTCACACTCATTATGTTGTATACAAGGACAGCAATAAGTTCCTTTACTCACGTGTACTTCCTAGTGAAGGATCTAGATATGAAGCCATGCTCGTCCCTCCTTTCCTCGTGTTTGCCTGTAAAGATAAAGTACAAACATGTTTCATTTTTGGCCAAATCTTCACGTTTTCACTTTGCTTTTGGATGCGAGCACACTGCTACAAGCAGTATGTCTTTCCTGGACCATACCATTGCAGTGTGTTTGCATTCCAAAAAAGGTTTTACCTAACACCCTCTGGGTGTTGACAACTAGCATCTACATCTTCTTAATTGATGTTCTTTGTGAAGCAGGACATAGTCTTCTAGGGCTTTCTTCAAGCCTAGCTGGTGTTCCTGTGCTGTGGCAACGTATTTGCCTGTTTTGACAACGACTCCAATAATAGAAGGAAGGCATACAGCCCACCATGGTCCTGAGAGGCCTAGAGGCTACTAGAGCTTTAGTAAAATAGCTGGCATTAGTAACCACCGTCATGAATATAGCAGACTTTTTTATGATGTTTAATCATAAAGTCTTGTTACAAAGGCCATGAATTAATCAACATCTGTAGTTAAATACCATAAATTTCCAAAATTGTGTTAGTTACTGGAATGTGGCAACATCACTATAACTACTTAAAATGGGTAAAAATAGTTACACTAATGCAAACGTTTGAGGAACATTAATAAACCTTATTAAATATTATCCAAGTTTAAGGGTTCTGCAAGAATAAATGGCTCTCAGATCACCACCTTTACAAAAGTTTGATTGAGACTGATAGTAAAAAATAGTTTAATTTTAAGTTTAATCATGAGATATTAAATCATGCTTAGATATAGAGTTAATTCCCAGTTATGTCTTAAAATAATGAGAATTTCTTCAGTACTTCCTTTCTCCTGAAATCTATCATAACCACTACAGGCTTCTTATCAAGTTTTGAAGAAAAATATTAAAGATTTTAGTTTATGACCCTGTGCTTTACAAATAAGGCATGCTGTAAACAATGAGCAATGAGGAGAAAGTCAAAGCACACTCATGACCTCAGAGTGTTTGAGCGCAGACTGTTCTACAGTGGTGTGAGTCCTACTCTGGGCTGTGTTCCAAACAGCTCTCCCAAAGGTTAGGTTTGGGCGGTTCACATCCTGAAGCACAAAGTTTATTGTGTAACTCTAACTGTTAACTGCTCTCTAGCTCGTCCTATAATGAAGGACACAGAGAGTGGTCAGTAAGAAATGTCTACTTTCTCTCCTATTTTTTTCACATCCAGTATAAAATATGAATCCCTTAAATCCCGGTAAATTTAGTTATTGCACAAGGGGAGCAGATTTATGGCTTTATTATCTTTCCATCTTTCCCAGACTGATCTATACCAATTTCCCAAAGGCTGCAAATGATATGCTGATTGATTTCTGGGTTATTTCGCAATAACACTATACATGAGCTATATAAATGCAAATTGGCAAAATTGAAAAACACTTCATCTCTGACTGACACTGGGCTCTGTGTTTTTTTTCCCCATCTAAATATTTTTTTGTCTGTTATTTGTTCACAGATTGATTCCTTCTCTTGTCTGATTGTTTCAATCAGAAAGTAAATCACCATCGGCCTGCAAGGAAACATCATCAACAAGGGCTATCTTTTCATTCATTTTGAATTCAAGAAAAAGTCATATGGGTCTTTTATTAATTTACACTTTGGGTTTTAACTCCTTATTCATATAAATGATCCTTTGTATGTGTCTCTGAACATGCTTCATCTGCTGGTGGACCACAAAACGCTTGCAGCAAAATGGAAAAACAACTCATCAGCCAAAATCTAATAGTATGTTTGGATGACAGCTTAACAAAGTGTTACATGATCCAGCAGAAATGCTGAACTGCAATCAACAGGTGGAAAAAATCTTGATTATGCTAACATGGAGAAATCGAATCTTAAACATCTCATCTAAATGGAAAACAGTAATCTTTCAGTCCAATCCAAATGCAATTTTTCATGTTTGTTTGACAGATAAAATGACATTCAAACTTACCAGTGATCTCCACTACACCATCCTTGGTCTTCACTGTGAGCTCCTCAGGAGCAAAATGGTTGACGTCCAAGCTCACCTTCCAGGCATCCTGTGTCTGCTTGATCTCAGACATCCCGGTGCTGAGCTGGCGTGACAAGGCGCGGGCATAGGTTGATGGATGAGGCACAATGGGTGCGGGCACCTGAGGGCTGTGCATCAGGGAGGCCATCTCAGCACCAACGGAAGGGCGCATATAGCCAGGCCAGTGGCTGCTGGGAAAGACGGGCATCTCCTCTGGTAATATTGGCATCCCAAATGCCTGGTCAAAGAGCCTGCTGCCCTGGTACCAGTCACGGAACGGGTCCCAGGATGGAGTACGGAGGAAAGTGAAAGGGATGCGCCTCTCAGCCATGGCTGAAGAAATAAGTACTTCTGTCGTTGGATGCTTGAAGCTGTTTATCAGAAGCTTTTCCAGAATGTGCTGTCTGTTTGGAGGCTGCAGGCTTTTATAATAAGCTGGTTACTGCCCACCCTCATTGGCACGCCCCGTTTCTTTCTCACACTCTCTCAAACTTTCTAGCACCAGTCATGTCCCCTCCCCTCTCCCCCTCCGACCCAAATATTTATAGAACTGACTAGAAAGTCTATTCATGGCAGACGTAGCAGAAGAATGCAATCCGAAGCAAAGCCTGTCCGCAGTACAGCTGACTAGGGGTCTGTTTAACCTCTTCACAAGTGTAATGACATACACTCACACATGCACATAATCCCTCCTCCCCTGCATTACAGAACTACACAGGAATCTATGAAAAGAACACAAGAGGCTTGCCATGAGGCTTTTCTCTAAAAAGTGTAGTACTCGACAGTGACTGATAGATAGACAGGTGGATGGACAGACAGCTAAAAAACACACACACACAACAAAGTTTAAACTGTAGTAGATTTATAAACTGTGGCAGTAATTTGATTAAGGTTAAAGTGATCAGGAATGTGAGTCAGAGAGACCATATGAACTAAAACTGGTCATGCTTAACTAAAATATTCCTCAGGGAATATTATATTTTGCAATGTGTGTGTGTTCTTCCCACACACACACACACAGACACACACACACATACATACATACTGGGACCACCTGGTCTACATGGGAGACCTTTTCCTATTGTTCCAAAGACTCATTCTCAGGAACCTAAATAACATATAACACCCTAGGGTGAGCCTACCCAACTGGGGGTCCAACCTACTATAAAATAGATTGTGCCTACCCCATTTGGTGTGCGAGTCATTATACATTTCAAAGAGGCTCAGGGAGATAAAAAGGTATACAGTGGAGGAGGTGCATTTATAATCAAGCATCCTATGCCTGACTATGCATGACTCTATAAGGTCTCTTTGTTTTTAATTTCTGTATATTGTGCATTTGTCTTTTGTACAATAAACCCATTTATCACTTTCACTAACTAAAATATTATTCTTTGGAATTGGTTACATTATGTTAACAGTTATTATAAACTGGAGTCAGATAATTGATTAATCATTAGAAGTCACACTATTACCATTTGCTTAAAGAAATTTAGGCTTTACCAGTGTGAGTATGTGCTACTCTTCAGCCAATTTCGGTTATGTTTACATTTCACCATATCAGCATATCTCTATCTCTGCTAGCTAATTTTATCACATATGAAAAAAAAAGCTTGTCTTTCGTGGGTGTGACCTTATTTGTTGTTGCTTGTGGGTGTGGCCTGCTTTGATTGTGATTTTAAAAAAATAATAGCAGCTTGTATAGCAAAATTGTATAGCCTATTTTTATTATCATTTGTACATATCGCTGTTACTTTATTTGCTTCTGTGAACACAGTGTAGGAATCACCTAAAAAGTCTAAAACCTAGGACAATTTTAGGGAAAATTTAGGGAAATTTAAGATCTTTCATTTGTATAACTAATTTATTTAAAATTACAGCCAAATTTTTTAAGAACTCACAGACACCTTAGAGTCAGCACAATGTTTGAATGTGTGATTAAATTTGGAAAACTGTTTTTTCTTTCTATGTGTTTTAATTATATTTGTGTATGCAGCATATGTGTTTAGTTCTATGTGTAGGTAAGTGTTAGATACTGTAGCTAAGAATTCAGTGGTTCTGAAGCTTTGTGACTCAGCACCTTTTCTGTGTGTGTGTGTGTGTGTGTGTGTGTGCGCGCGCGCGTACGTGTGTGTCAAAAGAACGTAAATTTCTCTCACTGTCATTTGCCCCTTTGTGCCATTTGCACAATTAATACTGATGTGAGAGCTGAACAGTAGTTACCTTCAGAGGTAACCAGAGAGATCAGGAATGTAAAAAACAAACAAACTGAAGAACTGAAGAACACATATAATGTGTTTCTAAATTTAAGAAGCAAATTTTAACATAACCTACAATATATATGCTGTCAGGTTGAAAGGAGAAATCATAGGAGACTACATTTAAATGACCATGTGTGTTTCAGTCGAATGTTCTGGAAACTTCTCACGTCATAACCGAGAGAAACAAAAATAGCACTCACTATGTACACAGGCACCCCCTGTGGTTTAATGCGAAAACTGCACTATGATGGACTTCCAGCTTTAATTTGATCCCAAGTGTTCCCATTTACTCATTGCACACCCCCATGACACTACCACTTCTAAAAGAAAATTTGAGAAAAATTTCTCTCTCTGGTAGGAAAATTGGGACTAGTGGGAAACTACAGGCTCAAAATTTGCCTTGGTTGAACAACTGCACATTTAAAATCTATGTTTAGTTTCATTTACTTTACATATGAACATGTATTAGTGAATATATAAGCAATACAACATGATTGTGACGTGAAACGGCATTACTGTTACCATCCCACATGTTGATTATTTTCCTATAACAGCATATCCTGAAATGTTTTCTTCATCTTATACCACAGCAATTTGCCAACACTAACAATTTGATTAAAGATTGACAGGTCATACTTGTATCAATTTACAGGTACCTTTAATGTGAACATTCATGAAACAAGACACACAGATGCAGCTTCAAACAGCTGTTCCCTAAGCAGCATCTCCTTCTTTCTTTTAAAGCTAATGAGACAGCTCGTCATGTTATTGGGAAACATTGAAGACTCTCCCATGCTGGAAAACCTAAAGGAACAGCTTTACCTCTGACGCTGGGGAAAATGCTAAATAATGCTTCAAAATATGCTAAATAAACATCTCCTTATAGAAAACTTAACTATAGCAAAAATAAGTAAATAGTTATAATAGTATAGTGATCTGACTAGTGGCCAGAACTACTGTCAGATCTGCTCTTATAGAAAATTAGTAAACCATTTTTTGATCAGATTTTTTTTGTGAAGGAGTGAAGGCTAACATGTGCTTTCTCTGAGACACATGAAGCCAGCCAACCGCATCTTTTCCGAACTGCTGCTCATAACACACTCGGAGAAAAAGCGCTATCTGCCCTCTTCCACACATATGCGTAGTCAGCAGCACTGTGGTATAGAGAAAGATCAACTTGACCAACAAATTCACACATTGGGGACATTAAACTGTACTCTATAAAACAACTTGGACTTAGAGTTATGCAGGTATTTACAGTAAGTGTAATTTCAACTGACATGTTATCAACCAACCCATTAACAGACCATTTAAAGATTGTATTGTATGAAATCCGTTAGTTGTATCAGTATTATAAAGTTTTACTTACTTTATTCAATAGTCTGATGCTTGTTCTATGGTGCAAACAGGAAGTAAACAGTCATGAAGCTATTTATAACCACCATGAAATGGCTCATATGAAATGAAGACAACCTATAGTTACTCATTTAGAGCATTATATACTTACAAGATATCAGTTACAAGATTAGTTACAATCAGTGAAAGAGAAAACTCACGTTTCAGGTTTCCACTGGAATATACTTTATTTTCTGTAGAATAATAACTAGTACACTACATCTACTGACTTATATACAGTCCCATGATAAGCGCTGTATAATCTTGTTACTGAAGAGGGTATTGATCCACAATGAATGAAGGATGATTCCAAGAACACTGACAAAGGTGTGAGCAAGAGAGGAGAGGAAGACTGTGAGCATGTTTCCCTGATTGCATCATCAACTCATTTGTCAATTTCAGTAAAAGTCATACAGGGATAGAAATATGAGCATATTGGATTTATGGGGAATCTGAATTGACACTTAATCAAAGGTATGAGAGGGAGAAACTGTTCTTAGCCAGTAATTGTTTGATAAAGATTCCTGGATTAAGGTATGTGCAAAATAGTTTAATAAATAAATAAATAAATAAATAAATAGTGATCTCTTCATTAGTCAAGAACTACAATAAGTTTGTACCACTAATGCTTAGGGTTAAACCAGGAAAATCAGATTTCAATTTAAATCAATTTTGAGTTAGTGAAATAAATGTTAGGAAGAAGCAATTTCTTGCTGAAACTTCAAAAAATCCAATCCAATAATTTCTTTCTTATTTAATTTTTAGATGCAGGAAGCAAGAGGAATTCGTCATTAATGTTTCAGCATGAATAAATAAGCACTGAATAAATACATAATTAATATCAAATAAATAATGAATAAATAAGAACAATTAGGTAAATAAATAATACATAGTTAAATACATACAGTATGATCAACAAGACATGTGTGTGCATGTGGGTTTTTGCAGCCTGGTTTCAAGGACAGGTACTGACAACAGCGATGATTATAATAATAACTGTACAGAACTAATGCACTAAATTAGTCAAAGCTCTAAATAGCGATACAACCATGTATGCAATACCCACAACCAAAGAAAGTGGGATAGTGACCAAAATCATACATTTCTAAAAGGTCTCTGCATACAGGTGTATCCGATATGAAATGGTCAACAAGACCCGAGAATAAAGGAGGAGTAGAAGAGAAATTTACATCCACATCTGTGTGTGTGTGTGTGTGTGTGTGTGGTGTTGGCCGGGTGCTCGTATATGAAAGTCTCCTCTGCTGTATCATGCTAACGTTTCCACATACAAAGCCTTATATCGTATAGGTTTGGATATACAGTGCATAGTTTACAGCCAGAGCTTGCAGTTTACACCTTCACACGTCAACATCCCGGTGTACGTACTGTATAATACATCTTTTAGAAAAGCACACAGTTCTGTTTTCCACTAGCAAAACATGAGATAAATATCATTAATATCATTAATATCATTAATACAGTCTGTATTTGTTCTCAAGCTTGTTTGTTCGTGTGTGTGTCAGTCTTTGGAAGGGGGTGGGGAAGAATATTACAGAATGTGTTCACAGTCCATCGAGTCTCCTTCGACCCCTGTTAGATTACATTCATCCCAGCTGGGTGCTTCTTCTCACTTCTACTGACCCTTGTTTTGGTTATTTTTACAACTTGGAAGAATTTCAGGCCATAAAAGTGCTTTACTTCGTTTTGTTCTCCTGGCTTTTGGTGTCCGTATACGATCCTGTTTAGTTTGTCCGTATACGATCCCGATCTTGTTTGTGAGAATTTCTCATGAATGTTTGATAGATTCCTTTGCTCTTCTTTTTTGGGTGTTTATTTTATTTTATGTTTTTTTGCGAACTTGTGTGTGTTGAATTTTCCTCAGTTTATTTTGGATTTCGTGTATTCCCTGTATCTGTATGATATAATCATCATCTGATCTGATGTGCTGCAACAATTTCTGGGGTTTAATAATGTTTAGATTTTTGCCATCGTCTTATGGAAAATAAGAAATCTTCCATAATGTCTTCACAGCCATCTTGGCTATGGTAATACCTTTTTCATTATAATAATTACTTATTTACCACAGATACGAGGAGGGGTAGTCTGAAGTGTTTGGATTGTTCATTTCTTTCATTTTCCATCCATCCTTTAATCTGTTCCTGTAGCCATCACTCATCAGAAGCCAGGGCTCTCGTAGCTGCTGTGACTGTAGTAGCTGTGTGCCTGACTAGGGCTTCGTGACTGACTGCTGCTCCTGCTCCTGCCCCTGCTCCTTCTCCGACTTTTACTCCTGCTTTTGGTCCGATTCCTGCTACCGCTCCGGCTGTAGCTGCTGTAGCTGTCGTAGCTCCGGCTCCGGCTTCGGCTTCGGCTGGAGCTACTGTAGCTGCTCAGAGAGCTGGAGGAAGACGGACTAGGCCTGTAGTACGGTATCGGCCTCTTGCGTGCACTACAGAGAGAGAGAGAAGCATTAGGTTTTAGATACTTATATATATATGTGTGTGTGTGTGTGTGTATATATATATATATATATATATATATATGAATTGGAAGTCCCACATTATAGTAAGTGTCTTTAATACCATAGGCATGAACTATATATGCAACTATAATGTAACTACTGCAGATTTTATAGATGGACTACAGAAGTAGATGTAAACGTATGTATTATGAAGGTTAATGAAAGGTAAGGTAAAAGTTTGCATCCTCCATGGTTTCTGGTGTCAAATAAACAGAGTTCTAGAAAGTTAAATGAAATGTGTGATTTTCACAGAAAAGCTGGTTAGAGGATATGAAAAAGGTCGTGGGTGGGTTAATTTACTATTAATATTGTATAATATTTGACCATTTTTATTACTTGGTTGTGATAAAGTCATATCTATGAAACCGAACACACTAAATGTTTTGTTGGTATGAAGTAAACGTCTTCATTTTGTGCTAAGGGTGTGCAAAATTTGCACTCTCAACTGTACATTGGTATAAACTGGCAAAAAAAAAGTAATTATCTAAATTATTAAGGTACTACTGATATTATTGGGTTCGCATGTTACAGAAATGTGGCACAGTAATTATATACACTGTATATTTTTGAGGACAGCTGGAAAGATCATCAGAGTCTCTCTACCCAGCATCGACACCTCATACTACAAACCACTGCATCTGCAAAGCATCCAGTATTGTGAACAACCCTTTTCACCCCTCACATGGACTCTTCACTCTCCTGCCATCTGGCAAAATGTACAGGTGCCACCACCAGCAGACTCCACAACAGTTTCTTCCCTGATGCAGTCAGATTACTCAACACCTTTGCTGCCTCAGAACACTTGCCTGGGCTGGTCAAACACTTACAACTCAGTAGGCTATGACTCGAAAACATTGCACACCTGCACCTCACAAAGCTGCATCCGACACTTTTATTATGGACCTAATTTTTGCTGCCAATACTGCTTCTATACTTATTGCTGCTACACTACAAAATAGATTACAGTTTACAGCCCATGTTACGTGTATTTACTGCCCTGTGTATCTATTGTTCTGTTCTGTGTATTTATTGCCCCGCACTCGTCTCACACTATTGTGCAGTGCAATTTACGTAGTCTTGCTTACTGTTCTGTGTGGCACGATGGTCCTGGAGAAACGACATTGTGACGTATACTAATTATATAAAGGAATGACAGAAAAACCACTTGACTTGACTCTGACTGTTACAAAGCACTGACATTGGACATTCTTTCCAAAAATGGTAAATAAATGCTGTCATACTAATGTAATCCCTCTGAAAAACGGCATACAGCCACAGTAATTATTACAATTATAATTAAAATTATAATTATAATTACATTATACTTGCATGTATAGTTTATGTGTAACTATTCAATCATTGGAGACACTTAAAATAAAATTTCATATATACTTTATTTGTGACAGAAACAGAGATAATGGGTTCAGATAATGCTGTCAGAGGGAGCCATAATGCTGTGATTAGAATAAAAAGATTGAATGGCTGCGAGTGTTAATCAGGGTTAATGCGTTTGCCCCCTAGATGGCACTAGGTATTTAAAGGGACAGACAGAGATGCATAATTTGTTAATACTGTACATTCACACACATAACCATAACCATACACACACATACATGACCACATGTAGGTCAGCTCGAAGCACCCACACCGCTTGTGCTGCTGCCAAGCAAAGAGCTGTTAACTGGGACAGATACAGATATATTAAACCCTTAACAGAAGTGAGTGAGAAACAGACTCAGGGTTTATCAAGAGGTTTCTACAGAATGGTAATCCTTCAAGATTATCATACATATACCAATTGATGTTTTAAAAAAAACCATTTCTACAGACTGTTTTTTGATTTAGAGTTACTTCATATTTTGGTCAATTTTAGTTTGAGCATGTAGATTTAAATTTCAAAACTCAAAACCTCTTGACTCCACCTTTATCCTTTAGTTAAGCATTTTGTAACGTTAGTATTCATCAGATGCCAGTAACCACTGTAGTAATTTAGATTAGAGAGAGAAAGACAGGGTTAGGATGTTGATTTTGGTACTGTAATGACAATGTCTGAGTGCCGCTGCTTCACCAAACAAGGAGACGAGGCCTAGGAGAGTCCTGCTGCTCGGCAACAGTTACCACGGTAACCCTGCCTCGACGTTCCGATGCCCGAGGTCTTCTGAACACCTTCATACAGGAGTGAAAGTGTGAGCTCGCCTGATTCAGCGGTGCTGATCCAGGAACACAGGCAACAAATCTCAGCGTGAACATATTGCAAGTGTAGAGGTGCTGTTTTACATGGGACAGTTTGTACACCTTGATGAAAGACTGAGCAAAAAGCATTTGAATTATTTGAATTTTGGTAAATTAATTTCAGCACACTATAGACACCACGCCAGAGCAATGTTTTGTATTGTTTTGGTATATATTATATACTCTATATGTGATATTTACTGGAAAGCAGTAAACAGAATGGCCGCTAGATGTCACTGTATGAGCACATGATAATACAACCACAAGGTTTTCAATAGGAAACTCGTACCAGTGACTGCTGTCTTACCATTTTTCTTGTCTTTGGAAAAGAACATGGATTACAGAAACCCCTTTGTAAGCCACCCTTTTGGAGGAAAATTTTCTGTCTTTGAACAATTCAAATCCAGATTTACAATTATCCAGATTTTTTTCTGATATGCTGCCATCCAACAATCCTGGGATGAAGAAAACAAAACTATTTATGCTGAATAATTATTTGTTTAGAAATGGTTTACACTCATTACAAATTTCAGGATCTGTGTACATAGATATGCTATTTGCTCCCTCATACTCCTGCCATAGTCAACTGCTAGTAAACTAGCTCGTACTTGTCAAAGGTTGGCACAAGTAGGATCTCAGTATTAAAGTCTTTAATCGCTTTTGTTAATCAACAACATAATTTAAATTAGCTACCTAGCTAGGTTAACATGCAGGTTCTGCAGCTAAAAGTTTGACAGTACTAAGAAGGTCTGAGAAACTGATTAATTCATGATTCAAATAGTTTTGGGTTCAGAAGGACTTTATATTTTGTCTTAGGACTGCTATTCTGACAAAACAGGAGTGAAATGTAATAATCAGCCCTATTTCAATTCAAATTTAATATACACAGTAAGCTAGCTAGTTAGCAACTCACAAGCACTAGCTAGTCACTGAGATAGCTTAGTTGACTAGCTAGCAATGTTTGCATTGTTTAAATGGTCCAATTTATTGAATAATTTTAATCATTTCAGTATAATTATTATTTAATGATTTGATAGTTGACAGTTGCCAGCTGCTTTTAGTCACTGCTAGCAGTTAAGTCAGTTGTTATTACTTGAGAGAATCAAAGAAAAAGGACTTCATCACCTTAAAACCATGTGTACGGGAGCAAACCAGAATTTACATAGAAATTCAATCTCTTTCAACCAGTCAATTAAATGAGATAAATTGAAGGTTTTATTATAAAAGGTAAAACCTTTTCAGTTAAGGTCAAATCACCAAAATAAATAGAAATTACATTCCTGAAATCATCTCAGAAACAGGAATGTGTTACGACCCCTGTAGTTTGCTAGAATACAATTGCTGTAGAGTGAGCAGGAACGGGATGTACCTGGTGATTCTGCGAGCCTCCATAAAGCTGGGCGAGTCTCTCCTCCTCTTACGAATGGGAGAATAACTGCGGGAGCGTCTCCGAGTTCTCTCTGCATCAGAGTAGTGAGGACTGTCCCTCTCCCTATATGAGAACACCGAAGAGGTGATGATTAAAGTGTGTCCACATTCTCTTGACATGGGTCTGACTCCAAATGAAAAAAAAAAAGATATTTTGAAGACTATTTCTGTTCTTTTACGAGGCTTGCTTTTGAGGTTGCATGGACCTGTCTTTTTATGTCATTGATTAGTACAGCACCACTTTGTCTGCTTGTGAATTTGTGAGATATGTATGTATAGACTTTAAGGTACACAAATACACTGTTTAGAAATGACTTTGAGTAAGGAGGCATGTACCTAGAGTTGTTCTGTCGAGTATGTGGGGACTTGGCCTTGCTTTGCATGTGCTCTCTTGATTTGGAGCGTGAAGAAGAGCGAACACTGCTCCATGAGCTGCTTCGTTGCTGTATGCTTGATTTGCTCTTTTTGCGGCCCGACGTGCGCCGGTGTGGAGTTGGTGACGCTGACACACTGCGCTGTCGGTTCACGGCCCTACCATGATGGTGCCTCTTAGATGAATGAGACCCTTTTGCTCTGCAAAGAAATACAATGGAAAAAATGTTGGTCCAGATTGATTACAAAATGACCTGGGTAGGAGTATATTATATACCAAAAGTCACATCTATTTGGAAATGGATAGATGATGGCCAAAGTATCAATAACTAGGTCTCACTTCTTCACATGTGTGCCCTTGGCTTTAGACTGGAGATCGAGTTGGGAGTCAGTGCTATGGGCAGGAGAGTGGCAGCTCCGTCCTGCCCATTTTCCTGATGACTCAGAGGACAGCTTGCCACCCCTCTGCTGCCTCTCTTCTCCCTTTCCTGCCTCTCCCATCTGGGCATGTGTCTGCTGTCGTCCAGGGCTCCTACAGAGGGCACTGTGGCTCTTTACTTCCCTTACATTAGGTGACGTCTGCCTCTGCTCTTCACTTGGTGAGGATGAAGCCAATGACCGTAGCTTCTGTAGATGTATAATAACCAAAAAAGAAAAAAAAAGAAAAAAAAAAAGGAAAAAAATGACACAAATACACAGAAATTAGAATCTTTTTCACTTGGATGAGTGCAATGGTGTACTTGCCAAAAAAGGGCAAATATCTAAAAGAAAAGAGCTAGGAGTTTTCTTGATATGGCTTATAGACAGTCCTCTATGGTGCAGCGCATGCAATACTTGGCATGCAAAACCATAATGAGCTGGAAATTATAATCCCAAAAGAAAAGAAGAGGAAAGAAGGGAAAATATGTGAAAACTGTGAAACAAATCAAGATCAGGAGAACAGAGAGTGAAAAGAGAGAGCGAAAGAGACCAAAGAGCTGAGTGGAAAAGGAGGACTTTGTCAATTTTTTAGAAATGGCTACAAACGGAAAAAAGTGGAAAATAAAAACTAGAACAAAAAAAAATCAGACAACTTGACAGAACATCACAGAAATGGAAGGAACAAAATTAAAGATTCACAATTATAGAGTCACTCGAATTAGAAAACAATTGGTCTTCTATTCAATAGTAAATTTCTGCTTGTGGATTGCTTTTCCTGCAGACAATTGCTGAGATGTGAACAGCGACCCATTTCCTTTTTTTTTTTAAATAGCTACTCTGTTTTAACTCCCTTTTGGTTAACGTCCACTTACCAATAAAGTGGTATTCCCTCCTTTAGTAGGTAAGGTATGAAGAGAAGGGAAAAGTGGGGCAACATAAGTGCATCATTAGATTCACAAAATGCAAGAGAAAAAGACACAACACCCTTCCCTGGTAGTGAGCATGAGACAATACATGAAATCAAACTCAAAAAGACACACCAAATGAAATAAATAAATAGATAAATAAATAAATAAATAAATAAATAATCATTTAGGCCTTAAGGAAAGAAGTTACAATATGGGCTTGGACACTCAGAACCACTCACTTTCAAAGTAGCAAATGAATCTGATGATCTGATATACGCATAGGCATTAAGAGTAAAATGAATCTATCAAAAGGAAAAAAGGAATCTATCAGCTGATATTCAGTTGATTTTAGTGAGCATGCAAGTTTCAAAATAACATCCTTTCAAAATAACCACTTAACACTTTCACATTATTTTTGGCTATATCATCATAACTGGCCTCTTTCATAGTTTCTTTTTTTATAAACAGTTGTAAGGACTTGGCCTTTTCCTGGGTGCCCGCAATATTTAGGGTTACTTGACCATAAAAACCTGACACTTCTGACCTACCACACTGGAGCCAGAGCTCATAGCAGTTTCTCTATTTCGATATTTTTATTTGCAAGAATTCAACTGCATTAATAAAAAGTACACCTAAAATGCTATTTTTGACCACCACTACTCTGCACTCACACCAATGGCAAGGAGACAAAGTAGCCTGTAGTTATTACTGTGCAATGAAAAGTGTTGAACTACACATAATAGGAGGTAAAATGACCGTTAGTGACATAAAGTAGGCGGGTAGAATGAGGTGAAGTGGGCAGAGAAAAAAAAGTTGTAGTTATGTGTCTTGGCAACTATGAATAGGAGGAATATTTTCCTCTCTTGTAAAACATTATCCATGTGTTTTGTTTCTACATATTTGTTCCTACTTGAAGCACAGTGGTGATTCTTGCTGTGCTGTTATGGGCTCGATGTGTCGCCATTTGATTTGCGTACATCGAACACTTTAAGTCCGTAAAATAGGTGTTAGAAATTGTTAAAAGCAAAACAGTTGTAGACAGTGGTGAACCACATGGATGCATGTTATACACAAGCTCCTCCCTGCAGAATTTTGATTTTTAAGCCGGAAGGCATTTGTTTGTGGTCACATGGGTGGTTTTGTTTACATTCTGTAGCTAGCTTATGTGAATGCTGCACCAGTAAAACCCTGGCAGAAAAGATAGAATGTCCTCTAGTGACCAAAGCAGAGCAAGGTGGAAAATCGCTGCCGGTGTGAGCGCAGCGGGACCCTTTATTTGGTGGTAGTGGGGGTGGGAGTGAATCATGACCTAAAAATTCAATTCTGCAGCCGTTGTTTAACTACAAATCACACATTTCTAGGATGTTACAATATCTAAATCTTTTAAGACTAAATAACAGAATAATCAACATTCACACACAACTGTATGATCAACTTCTGTCTTTTGAAGCAAAGGTTTCAGTTTTGAAAAATAAAATAAATTGAAACAAAAAAGGAACATAAATGTGTCAAACAATCATAAGACGAATGTACCATATCACCAAGAGACAAAAGGGATGCGGCACAGACATGAATGCATTCTAGTCAAACGGAAGAAGAACAGAGAGACGAGAAATGGACTTGAGGGGAGGGCAGTGTACTGACGACTTCAGCAATAGAGCAAAGCTAAATTTTAATGTTGGTAAACAAGGTTGAAAAAACTGTATAAATAATATAGAACATACTACTAAGAAAGAAAAATAAAAAAGGAAAAAAAACAATGAAAAGTAATCCGCCAAAGTTTTTTTTTTTTCATCATAGATAAAATGAGAAGAAAGAGAGAGAAACAGTCAAGCTAGGGTGCTTGTCACATTCTCATCTGCATAGAGACCACGTGCGTAGGCAGAGCATTACCTACCTTCCATTTCAATCAGAGACACGTATGCAATACTGACAGAACGAGAAAGGAAGAAAAAAGGAGGAGGGGGAAGGAGAAAGGAAAATTCTCCGCAGCGAAATGGGAAAAAGACAATGAGTTCTTTTTAGTATCCCAGCTAATTACTTGGTCCCCAAACTCAAAAAAGGAGACCAACCCAACCAAAATGTCAGCCAAAATCAAATTTGACAAATAATTGAGAACAAAATTTATCCCCCACCCCCCAACACCCTTAAAAAAAAAAAAAAGAAAGAAAGAAACAAATCTACATGAATACCTGTCTTATTCGCTTGGACACATGTACAGCCACGTTAAGGTTAAGAGGATTAGGGCATCTAAATTACAGTCAAAATGTCAAAATAAGAGACAAAAATCAAACCCATCGTACAAATTGATCCTGCGAGAACAGTGGAATGAAGAAGGGAATGAACATGCACACTGTGGTCGATGGGGCAGAAAGCATGTCAGGACGACAGAGAAGAGAGCCACACACACCACGGATGGATAGGAGGAGGTGGAGGGGTGTCGAGTGCTAGGATGGAGAACTAAAGTCAGCACACTGAAAAGGGACCCCAGTCACATTTTAGGGATTTGTTTTAAATACTGTGTATAAGTACACCAGGGAAGTTGGTCAGGTAGAACTCGTAGAACTTTGCTCTCGGCAATTGCACACTTTTTCTTATTTTTTAGCATTTGTAGTGAACATTTAGGATGTAAAACCAGGGTGTGTGTACATGATTGTAAATGGCTTGGGTCCCTTTAGTGAAACACCTTCACTAAAATGCTGTCCTATTTAGTTCCAAGTTTTCCATTTACTCCTAGACAGACTAAGATTTAGAAAACATCAGATGAAAACCCCAGTACATTTCCAAAGTTACTGAAATGTAAAATCAAGTAGTGGAGCAGAAAATTCAGTATTAAGGATGGGTAATGAATCTGCAAACAATGGTTTTAGCTTGTAATATGAAACCTCTTATGAGTAACAATAAGTGTCGAATTTGCTGCTATTTAAGGAAAACTCCAGAGTTTTCCAACCCAATAGCTATCTACTGCATCTGTACTGTACATGTAATTACCAGAGATGATTCTGACAAGTTTCCCTGTATTGAGAAAAGAACATACCTGTTTAAAATAGACATATAGGAGCTCTAAGGGAAGTACTTCTGGCAATAAATTCTTCAGTGAAATATATTTTTCAAATTTCAAATTTCATGTGATTTATCATTAAAAAATTGAGATAAATGACTTAAATGTCCAGAATTGATATCCTAAAAGAAGACAGGAAAGCAAGCATTTCCACCATTTCAGGTTTAAGAAGAGTGCAAAAGGGTGTAATGGGTGTAATTACCAGTTGTGCAGTCAGGAACTGCTTGCTGGCAGTGTCAATCATGAAAAATCAAACAGTAAACAGTAACAAAAACAACAGTTCATTTACCATATAATGCTTTTACAAATCGTCTAATGTCCACATGGGCAACATTGTCACTATTGATGCCGCTCGAAGTGTTTGAACATGTCTTGGCGCTGACTGGTGCAGGAGAGCAAAAAACAGCATGTTTAATCACTTTCTAATTATCTGTTAACATTATGTATAAAGTGTTAGATTTGGCAATTCATTGTAGGCCTATTTAATCTTTTGAGCCAGGAAAGTGCCATATTTGACCATTTTTGTGCAAAAAAATGGTACATTTTGGTACATTCCTAATAAATATAGTTTAACTGATGTTAAATATATACTTGTCTAATGTTAGCTACATCAAACAAATCTACACTGGTAGATTATTTATTTCACATTAATGAACTGAAAACATTATCAATTTACCATGATAGTAGGCAAGCATGCACTGCATGTCCCGAGGACCCTGAGAGCTTGTGAGATTGGGGGAGGAAAGTGGGGCCTCCAGGCAGTGCCAGTTTATACTGGAGAGTTCAAACCACCTGTGCAAATCATTCCAGATTCATAAATTGATTAGCGCATCTCCTGTTTTATTTGGGGGAAAAAAGCCTTCTATTTATTTTATTTGGAGTGATAATTCGTATTAGGGTACTTCAATGATAAATTGCGGAGCTCCTGTGCAAAACAGATCAAATTAATCACAGTAAATGTCACTGGATATTGTGACAGTGTAATATCATGTAGAGATGATTATACATTGTTATATCGCACAAGCCTTTTTACGACTTGAGACTTTCCCTCATGTTTGTCTCATCCTAATTCCTTTATTCTTAAAGTGTAATGATTGTAGTTTTGTGAGATGCACTTGCATGTTTTAAATGTTTATTGACACAATTCAACATTATGCTATTATAAATGAGTTTGTAGTAAACAGGTTTTCTGTTCTTTTCTCAGTACAGGGAAACATGTTGAATTTCTGGTTCATGTTAATAAGACACACACTACAGATAAAGTTTAGGGTGAAAAACGCTGGAATATTCCTTTAACAATTACATCACTCTCAACCAATCAGCTGGACACCACATGTTACGATGTACAGCCAGTTGGCTAAAAGTTTATAAAGGGTAGAGTAAATAATCACAAGCTTGTGACACTTCCCTTTGATATATATATTTTTTCATCTAAAGCAGAGAAGAAACAGTTTAACAGAGGTGACGCTGCCACCCAGAAGGTAACATGCAGGTCAGAGTGATAGTCCACAAGAAGCAAGTAAAAGAAGCTCGTTTTGAAACACCAGCTGTCAGGTTTGTGATCAGTCTGGAGGAAAAGGGGTCTGCTGTGTTACTCAGAACATGAGCGTTCAAACTGTGTTGACAAGAAGAAACTAATACACGTACCCTGTTAACCTACTTGGTCCCGATCCAAAGCATATGAGTGCTTTTTACACAAACAAGACAGAAAAGTTTGGGCATTTATTTTTTTGTGGGAAGATACCACCTAAATTAAATAGAGGCAGAAATGAAAAGAGGAATGAAGCAAGCAAGTGAAAAGAGAAAGAGACAGCATATAAGACCTTCTCAAAAGAATGCATGCAGATCACTATGAGGAAATCTGACTAGTATTTTAGGTATCATTAAATAAAAATTGTGGACGTTTAGATACACTGACCATTTTCAAACTTGCACCCATAAGATACTTGCTTGCTTTTGATTTCAGGTTGAGAGAACGATGAAATATAGGAAATCAATGCCAAGCTGTTAATCTGAAAACATTAAAACCTGACTGGATAAAACCTGAGTGGGTTAAAACAACTATGGAAATAATAAATGCACGGTCCACTGTTTTTTCGCTTTTAGAACTTTTTTCATCAAAGCTCATCCAAATGAAGTTTAGGAATCACAATCCATGGCCTAGCTGACAGTTTTTAAACGTTTTCTATTAAAGGCATTGAATCTCTCATTGCTAAGCCACTCAATTGTGTCTGAAATGTTAATGCAGTAGATTTAATCTACTGCACATCATGGCATGTTGGGGTAAATCTGATAGATCAATAACCTGTGTCACATGCTCCAATTTTTGTGCCATACCTGCTTTTGGCTAACTAGTTTTTCCTATATCGTTGAACAACAGTGCAACACTGATTGAAAGTTTAGTTCCCTGGACTAAATTTTACAATAATACACAATAATCCATGTATAATACTACAGGAGTTATTGCACTTATGGTGACGTATGGTAAAACTATTCTTTAATTTTAGTACTTGAATGAATTGATTCATATTCCATGGAAAACCTAAATACTGACCGAGTCAACTGTGATCATTTTCTTCTTTGGTTCATTTGCAGCCTGTGATGCTTGAATATTAAAAAATCAAGTGTGTTATCAACAGAAACTGATTAACTGCTTTTCGAGAAAACCTTACCCAGCTAGCACAAAATCCAGCTGGGAATGCAAATAGTCGCAAAAAACGGAGCCAAAGAGGCAAAAGCGAGATACAAAAATAAACAACTAACCAAAAATTAAAAGAAAAAAAAATTGAGAGTGAGAACGAACAGTCAGGTCAGTAATGAGGGCGGTGAGAGACAGAGCAAGAGAAACCATTTTGGGTGAGGGAACTCGAGTGAATGGTGCAGGCGGAGGGCACAGAGGCAAAATAGAGGAGACTACATACATCGCTGCTTTTCTCGCCCTCTAGCTGGCTGAGTCCGGAGTGTTTGCCGTTGCGAACTCGCTCGCTGTGGTGGCCGTTCTCCAGCCCGGGAGACGGAGATGCACTGGGACTAGACCTCTTCTGTCTCTCTGTCCTGTACTTCAGGTTGGACCTGTGTAAACAATATGAAATCCTGTCAATAACTAGATGCACTCTGCAGAAAATACCCCTAAATCAGCACGATAATAATTTCTGTTTCCTTTATAAACATTTTGACCTGACTGAAATTAGTCCCTAAGGTCACATGACCTCCACTGTGCAATCAGAAGGATTCTCAAACAGCAATTTATTCCTCTTATACCACAGGAATTTGCCAAGGATAACAGTGTTTTATTCTACTATGTTCACATCAGTGGTAATTTTAAAACAATCACTTAGAAAGATTTATTTCAGATTTAATTCAATGTATCAAAATTCCAGTGGGTCAAAAGTTCACATACACCAAGCTGACTGTCTCATTAAACAGTCTGGAAGATTCTAGAAATTGGTGTAATGACTTTTATAAGTTTCTGCCATAATTAAGAGTTAATTGTGAGTGCGCCTGTGGCTGTATTTAATGAGAACATTTAGACTTTAGAGCCAGTGCCTTTTTGCCCTTGATACAATGGCAAGATCCAAGCAACTCAGTCAAGGCCTTACAATCACAAATTTTATCTTAAAGAGCAATTTCCTGAAGGTACCATGAGCAGCTGAACAAACCATGAGCATCTGAACAAACAACTGTATGCAAATATAACAATCTTGGGACCGCCATAGACATTGCACCATTCTGGAAGGAGGCACAAATTATCTCCCAGAGATGAACAAGTTTGGTCCAAAAGGTCTAAGAGGAAAAAGTGGTAGGCTTTTAATCTGAAGATTACCATCACAACTGTAAAGCAATGGGGGTGGCAGCATCATGTTGTCGGGGGGTGTTTTCCTGGAAAAGTGACTGGTGCACTTCAGAAAATAGATTGTATCAGAAGGAGAAGGAGAAATACCTAGAAGTACTGAAGCAACACCTCAAGACATCAGCCAGAAAGTTAAAACTTGGTCACAACTGGGTCTTCCAGCAGGACAATGATCGTGAGCATACCTTTAAAGTTGTAATAAAATGCCAAAGATAACAACAAACAAGTGGCCATCAGAAAGCCCTGACCTGAATCCTACCGAAAATCTGTGGACCGAACGGAAGAGTGTGAATGAGCAAGGAGGCCTACAAACCTGACTGAGTTACACCAGTTCTGTCAAGGGGAATGGGCTAAAATTATAGCAAAGTATTGTGAGATGTTTGTGTAAGGCCTCAAGCATTTGATTCAAGTTCAGATAATTAGAAGGCAATGCCACCAAATACTAACAACGTGTGTGTAAACTTTTGACCCACTGAAAATTTGATATAGTAAATAAAAGCACTAGAGTCAGAGCTGCTGATATAGCAATTAACATCTTCTGACCAATCAGATTTGAGGTTTTAAATGTGTTGTAGTATAATGTGTAATGAGTAATGTGCTGCCTAGTAGTTAGGTGGATTACAAGTTTTACTTGAATTTGTGTTTTGAGTTACTTAAGGTTATATAAGGTTTTTGGCTCATTCATTAAGAAACAACCCTGGCATAGTGAAGGATAAATATTCCCCTGCTCAGGACCTGTGTTGTGAAGGTGAGACTAGAAGCAGATGGACGATGTTAACAGGAGTGTGTGGAGTGGTCAGAAGTATGTGTGTGCTTGGCATCACCTGCTGGGGGATCTGGAGATGGTGGCTGTGGATGAGACAGAGGCACTGCGCGAGCTGCAGCAGCTTCCTCTGCGCTGGGGCCTCCTGCTGGTACATTCTGCTGGAGATCTGTAACACACACACACATGCATGCACACACACACACACACACACACACACACAACACACATACAACACACGTACAACCAAACCAAAAGTGTGCACAAGCATGAACACAAACACACATGCACACAGGAACAAACATACACAAAGATTCACACAAATGTGCAAACACACACTTACACAAACTAATTATCAAAACTGACAGTGCAATTTCTGAACCCAAATACGTGTCTCTGGTGTCTCCTTGGCCAATTTTAATTTTCATCTCCTCACTCATCTTTAATTTTCTCTTCTTTTGATTGGAATAATTTCAGAAACAAAAAAGGCCAACAACATAAGAAGGCTGTCTTACAAGACACCTACAAAAAATACCTGCACTAAACATTTAATTCATGTGGAACTTGGAAGAAAAAACCTGACTTACTTCTTTCTCAGTTTGCTCTTGTCTTTGTGTTTGTTCTTTGGAGTGCCTGATCTAAAAAGAAAAGTGGAAATGACAGCAGCTTGAACATGACGAGTGTTGAGCTTGGAGACAGTAAATCTAAAAATACAAAAAAAAAACTTTTTTTTTCAAATTAACTAGTGATGTCTAGACAGATAGGAGTATGCACATATGTACCTGTGTCTCCTCTTCCTCCTGGACCCAGATGTGGACCTAGGGGAGAGAGAGAGAGAGAGAGAGAGAGAGAGAGAGATGGAGGAGATTTTTTGTTTAGGTTGACATAAATGAGAAAATAAGAGTCAGCTATGATTTTTGTTTTAAAAATGTGCCTGCTAACTAATAAGTCAATGGATCTACTCACAAACAGTATAGCAACATTAGTACTACTATCATTACATGTATCTTTATGGTCTGATATTATTCACTGCCTTCTTCACATCAGGTCTGGTGACAATTTACTTTTTTTTTTTTTTTTACAAGCTTTTGTCCCTCAACAAACTGTTTTAAACAAATTCTAAATAGAGATACTTTTCCTGGTTTTACATAGGGGGTGCAAACTTTTGCACTCATTTGTATGTCTATGCCACTGATTCTCTCCTGCCATCATTTATGCACGACAATAAGCATTCAGATTCAGAGCATTGTGTGTGTGTGTGTGTGTTTTATGAAGCTGTAGCAGTGGATCCGAAGCAAAAAGCCCAAGCAGGTCACAGTCATTCTGTGTGTTTATGAGGCACAAGAACGTGAAAGAGAAACCTAGATGAAGCTGTCAAAGTGACACAGGGTGTGAGAAAGAATTGCTGAAACGCTCCTGCTGTGTTTCTGTGAGTAAGAGGGAGAGAAAGAGAGGGAGAGAGAGAGAGAGAGAGAGATGGGGTCTGGGAATTTAACTCCTACTCGCTATACATCCTTCTCTCTCTCTCTCTCTCTCTCTCTCTCTCTCTCTCTGTCTTTCTCTCTCTCCAGCCTTTGTTATGGCAGAGAAAAGTATTCTGCTGTTGTACTGTTGCAAGCAGACAAAATTCACAAACACAAAAATACAAAACTCACAAACACATGAATCATTGCAGGAGGGAAATTTTTGTCTTGCTTGGTGGCATATCTTGGATGAGATGTACCAAAAATGTACATAGCATTTTCTTACTCCATGTAGTAGTCAGTCAGCAAAGACATGCTTGGTGTCCAAAATTTGTAAAGTTGGTTTTATTTCAGAGTTAAAAGTCAGTATTTGGAAAAAACAAACAGACAAAAAAAAAAACCAGAAATTAAATGAAAACTACAGTATATCATCATCTAATTCACTTTAAAGATACAATTCTGCCTTTAAATTCTGGTCTGCTGCCATCAAGTTCTCAGGGTTTCAGCACCAGTGTAACAAAATGAAAAGCAGCCCACCCAACCAAGGGTAAGTGTCAAACCTTTACTGTAAGGTTTGATTTGTCAGAAGACTGCATCATGAGAAAGGGGTTTGGGGATGAGTCGGGGAGTAATGCTGATTAGACACACCTGAAGTTTGCTTCCCTCTCTTTTTGCAAAACAAATAAACCTTAAACTTGTTAACGTTCGTCTATATACAGCTCTTCAGTAACATACACAATACAATATTGTAATGTCAGTAATCTCCCCCATATATTTATACATTACTCTTGTTGATACAGTCACTTCTAAAAAAAAAAAAAAGAATCAGCAGTGCAAATCAGCAGAACTATTGAATATCAATCCCACAATTCTCCAGGAAATGCCAATGTCCAGTAATTCACTGTAAATGACTATCACAGAATTCATCACAATATTGCTGTAACTTATTGTAAATTTGTGATACTGGACCATGTTCTACAATTTGCTGTAAAATTTCACAGCAATTTTGACAGTGTTTAGAATCACAGGGGATCTTAATAATGAATTTAGTATCAGATGAATATATATATAATATAATATCTTTTTTTTTAATAAAATATAAAATAGTCTAAGCACACATTACCGTTTTGAATTAAGTTTTTAATATGTGAAGCAAATGATGTGTGAACAGGATATTGAAACATATTTCTTTTTTTTTTCAAGGATTTCTCAAACCTCTAAAAGCATAAATTTGTGTCAGAATAAAAGCTTGTATTTATTTATTTATTTTTTTAAATAAATGATTAAGTAAAAGCAGTCCTTGGTTGTGGAATCTTGCACTTGACTATAGGCAGTTGTGCAGTAAAAAGGTTGGCATTTTACACAGATACCCCTCCCTCTATTTTCTCCACTCCAGGAAGCTATCTGACCCCAGGGACTCATCTCCCTCTTCTCTCCTCTTTTTTCCTTTCTTTCTCAATCCGTAATTGATTGAGGGATTTTCCGCGAGACGAGACCATTGGGCCAGTGTAAATTCGGTGCAACATGAGAGCCAGAGACAGACTAGAAGCGGGGGAGGAGTGCGACAGGGAACGAGGGGGCGGCTGAAGAAAGGATGGAGACACCAAGGACTGTGAGTAATTTGCTGAAAGACTCATTTTTCTTTGACACTTTGAAGGTCACATGTTGTCATATTTCATGACCCAATTCAGAGAGAGAGAGAGAGAGAGACCACATCTCTCTTTCAAGGCTGATAATTAATGTTTAGGATTATTATGAAAAAACTTTGTGAAATGTAATGTAAGGGCAAAACCTGTAGTTCAGGCAGATTTCTAACCTCATTAATATTTCACGAAGCCAGAAAAATAGCTTATGCCTAGCAAAAGTTATTGTCTGCTATTTTGAGAACCGTCAGTCTATCTGTGAAATATCTCTGGTTAGCAAGGTAGAAATAAAAAAAAGACCACATACTAAGTAAAAAGACCACAAAATCACAGCCCGTACACACTGTAACCTCAAATTCCTGTTCTTGGCTGCCAGAAGTAGAGCCTGATCTGGCCTTCTGCTGGTGTTCTGCTCCATCTGCCTCAAGGTTTGACTGGTTGTGCATTCTGAATAGCTTTTCTTCTCACCACGGTTGTAAAGAGTGATTATTTGAGTTAGCATAGCCTTCCTGTCAGGTCAACCCTGTCTGGCCATTCTCGTCTGACCTCTCTCATTAAGCAGGTGTATCCACCTGCAGAACTGCTGCTCACTGGATGTTTTTTACTTTTCGCACCATTCTCTGTAAAATCTAGATATTGTTTCGCGTGAAAATCCCATGAGATCAGCAGATTCTGAAAGACTCAATCTGGCCATGCCAAAGTCAAAGCGACTGAGATCACATTTTTTCCCCATCCTGATATTTGATGTGAACTTTAACTGAAGCTCTTGGCCTGTACCTGCATGCTTTTATGCACTGCACTGCTGATTGACTGGATAATTACATGAATATGCAGATATAAAGGCGTTCCTAATAAAGTAGTTGGTGAGTGTATATGTAAATTTCCCCTATTAATCTGCTTTTAAATGTCTTTTTTTATTGTAATATATCTAATTGTGCTTTTACCTTTTTCACTTTTAGCATGTCTTTCGGCATTAAAGTTCTATGAATCTGATATACTGCTGTATGTTTGTACTATATGTCAGGGTCAATTAAAATAATTCATAATCATATGCAGGTACTGTACAAGTGAAATCTCCTAGTGGCCACAAAATACCCATAATGCACTGTGTTGTTTGGTTTGATCTGAGCACACCTTCACTAAGGAATACAGAGAGCTAATATGGCCCCTTTAAAAAATCTCCTCAGACTTGTTACAATTGTAAGGAGCAGATAAAAAATTTTGTGAAGTCATGTATATAGTTACAAATGTTCAGTTTATAGTCATCTTGGTTACTTTATCGTAGTCTGGTTTGTTACCTAAGAAATTAAACACAATAAAGTATACTGTTACTATCCCAGCAGATCGAAAAAGTGGTTTATCCCTCAACAGCAGTGTCAGAAAACGTTAAAGCTACAGCTTTACCTGTGACTATTATAAAGTGCTGACGCTAAAGACTTCTTCCAAAAATACTACATAAACATCTCCTCAGAGAAACCAGCCTCATATCAGTGATATTTTTCAATTAATTCTTAATAATTTTACTTCATTTTAAAATTTTTTTTAGAACCGATATCATATTAGAACGAGTGCATTAATATAAACCATGCAGCCGGAACTACTGTCAGAGCTGCTGTTATAGGAAATGAATCAACATTATGACCAATCAGAATCAAGAATTCAACAGCACTGTGGTATAAAGAAAAATAATTGAGGTTAGCTAACGCCATGCGCGTTCATGTGAGAGAATGTGACCTCTGTTGCAAAGTATATAGTATATTAGTAAATAATGTGTCGTTTCAAATAAAGAGTTTAGTAGAGTGGTATGACCACACACACACACACACACCTATCTCTCCTGTGCTTCTTGCCACTCTTCTTCCTCTTTCCTCGCCGTGTAGGAGACGAGCTGTCAACTCTGTGCATCATATTAGGACAGACAGGTAAAAGAGGCATGAGACACAAAGACAGATCAAATGCACCACCACTTTCACCACACATTTGCACACACACACACACACACACACATATATACATATACATATCTATCTATCTATCTATATATAAAATCTATTTTAAATTGTCTGGAGTTGTTGCTGTGTAATCTTACAAAATATGTTTTGACTCTCTTACTCTATCACTTGTCACTTGTACCTTTGGTGGCACTTCTGCTCGTTCTCTTACTCATACTGCAATGCTTTTGACAGGCAGAGTATATAATTCTCTCTCCTTCTCTTTCTCACCTTCATATATTGCTGTTATTTTCCTGGTTGCTTATTTTGCTTCCTTGAAAAAAGAACTAAACATCAGGCATATAACTCATCATTCTGTCACTCACAAGACTGACTGTATTATAAATCCATCACTATCTTGCTAATGTGTCTGTCTAACACAGCTTAATCTCTAGACTATAGGTTAACCGCAATGTCTGAGGTACCTGATCAAATACGTAGTCAACTCCAGAATTATTGGCACCCTTCATGGAAACGTATATAAAAAGAATAAAACAAGTGCTAATTAACCATATCTTGGGATGCTGTGTAGTTTTATATTCAACACTATTTTTTACATGAACGTTTTCTTAAGTAATGCAATTACTAGTTTTAGCATTAGTAGAAAAGGCACCCCTACAACGAACACATGGTGAAGCCTCAGGAGAGCAGCGAGCCAGTTCCTGTAACGTGTAACAAAGTTGGAGACACTTGTAGAGGGATTTTGGACATTCCTCCATGCAAAAGCACATTTACATTCTTAGGTTTGCACACACGGACTGTCCTCTTCAGTTCAATGTCCATTACATAACCTGTTTTCCCAACAGTAACAATTTGTTTGTATTAAATCTCAATATTGTTTAGGATGCCAGTAAATTTGAGACATGATTTTTGTTATATGAGATATAAGAACTTTCTCTGATGCTTGAGAGCAATATTTAAATAATTCTGTTAATCTAATACCATAGTTTCTGCCTATCCTCTTGAAAGGTGCTAATAATTCTGGAGTTCTCTGTAAACAGGAAAGGATGTAAAGAAAACAGCATTTCTTGCAAGGAGACTGACCGACTGTGTCTTCTTCCCTTCTTCTTCTTTCTTTTCTTAGGTGGAGGAGAAGGTGAGCTGCTGGACTTCCTCTTGGCTCTGAGAGTAAATATACACGCAGAAATAAGAAATAATTCACGTACCGCAAGAAGCCACGTTGTTGCAGTCATGATTTAAAGTGCCTGTCAGTATACAGCCCTATCCTAACTTCTGAAAAACATGCAAATCATTTTGTGTTTCCATCAGCTACTTGTTAAATATTCTGATTTGGCGCAACAAGGCGATGTAATCAACAAAAGCAACAGCTAAACGGAAACACAATCATCGAGAGACAGGGACCCACACCTCCTACATCAATTATGTTTCCATCAAACTTAATCACACCTTCTGATTACTGATTTACTTAAATTCCATAACTATGCCCATGCCTTCACTTTTCTCCAACTACAACGGCTCAGGATATGTATACACTTTACTTCTCTAACTTCATTAGTCTTGTTTGTGCTAGTTTACCTCTCATTAAAAAGTCTGTATTTTCACGTTTACACTTATGATTTTTTTTGCTTGTAGTTTTTGCTCTCAGGTTTGCCTCTTCTGACACTTTCATCTTTTTTTTTTTTTTTTACTTTGCCTTCACCTAACATTTTTCTACTGTTTGTCTCGTGCCTTTTTTGCTAATAAGCTGCAGTGTTTATATGAACCTGCAGTCGTCTCTGCTAGTGTTGTCAAAGCCTGACAATTTGCAAATTCAAAATCTGCATAAACACAGCTGGATGAAATCCCCACTTCTGAGGAAGCGAACACTTGAGGATGTTAAATAAGTCGGTGATTTTGTCAGTGTGTGTATCTGTGAACATGCTTCATTTTCAAATACGGTTCTCAAGGCTCAGCAATTTCTCCATCGGGTTGTTCTCGGTTTCTGCTTATTTTGGGGCGGATCAGCAGATCAAACCGGCACTCAAAAATATACTTTTTTTTTTTACAAATTTTAGGTGAATACCTGTGCTCTGCATGTTTCTTGTCATGGATGTCCTACTTGAGTCCTGGACCAGGACTGAAGTCTAATGGGATCTAGTTATGTGTCAAAATACACTAATAATATAATTGTTTGCTAGTTATATAAGAGTTTAGCAGCCACAGCAAAGATTCTCAACTACTGTAAAAACAGGCCACTGCTTGTAGGTGCATCAATACTATACTATACTACAATACACCATACCATACCATACTGCAGTACAATACACTACACTATACCATACTATACTATACTACACTACACTACACTGTTCTATAATAAGGGTGTAATGCAATGCCATTATCTCTATTTGTATCTGTATCTGTTAATACTCCAAATGCTCGGATTAAAATCGGGAGTGGGTGTGGTCTATACCAGAAGGTTGTTTTTTTTTTTTTTTTGGTTAACTGTAAAACTATGCCCTGGAAACACTGGAAAACAGTGAAAAAAACAGGACTGTTGGAAAAATTCACAAATTATTACGATCACTTACTATCTTCTATCTAACATGACTCAGTAAGCACGCTAGCTATGTGAGGCTACACCTCACAACAAAAGCCATCATCAACTGGGTTAGTTTCTTTCCAGAAAGATCAGAAAAGTTAGCTGGACATGCTATTAGAATCTACTATAAAGCTGGGATTTACATATTTACATATTTTGCCCTGTGCACAGCACACGGTCTGTGTGGGCTATAAGGAGCGGCAGCTCAGATATTTTCAAGCATCTTTTGTTTGCACAGAAATATGGTAGAGATATTGTTTTATTTTGGAGCTCAGTAAGGCAATGTTTAGTTCAGGCTAAAACCAAACAGCAATATTCACTAGGATTATCATGAACATCTATAATCCCCCGAGCAGGGTTGCCCAGTTCCACGTGTTGCAGATAGATAGTGCAAATCAGAAATGTACACCAATGTTAAAAAGTGATGTGTAGCCAGGTATGGTGACCCATACTCGGAATTTGTGCTCTGCATTTAACCCATCCAAGTGCACACACACAATAGTGAACACACAC
>CM075029.1:6238800-6284801 GCA_037576675.1 Pangasius sanitwongsei | reverse complement strand
GTCGTGGTATTGAGGGTGGAAGAGAGCGCTGGTCATTCACTCCCCCCACCTACAATCCCTGCCGGACCCGAGACTCGGACCCACAACCTTCAGGTTCACCTTCGGGTTGCAAGGCCAATTCTCTAACCATTAGGCCACGACTGCCCCCTTTACTGTTAACTTGTTAACTTGTTAACTTGTTTCCCACAAAAAGGGTGAGAAAAAGAAGAAAAATACATCTACCTTTTCCTCTGCCTGAACATTTTTGACTAGATTCGAGTCTGTTTGTGTGGTTTTTGAGATGTTTTGGTGGGAATTTTGCTGAAAACTGGCACACCTGCCCTCAGCTGTTCACTTGTGCAAAAAAACCCCCACCATTTTCTGTCTGCATCTCTATTCATATGTGGTTAGGACGCATTAGCTGTTCAATCTAAATAATGTAATAATTCATATTTGGTTACACCCCTATATTACAATATATTAATATATGTATGCTCAGATTGTACAGCACTATACAGTAGGTTACACTAATTCTCATTGTTAGCGTACAATTCTGACACACTGTACAATGTAGATTTGAATAAAACCATGGCAAACCTTTCATTGCCTTTTCTATGTCTACCTTTATTCTTTTTATCAACATATTTTTCCATTTCAGCAAAGCATAAAACCCTTTTAGGCATTTTTCTTTATTATTTCCGCAGTTTCCATTCAGGTTTTGTTATGCAAATGTAATATTCCCATGAGCCGCATTGGGAATAATTTTCCTGCATATCGGGTCTTGATAATTCAGCAACACTGAGATGAATGCTCCCTGATTCTCACTCAATAGAAAATTGTGAATAGAATAGAAACTGCCTCCCTCCCTCCTTCTCCCTCTCTCTCTCTCTCTCTCTCTCTCTCTTTCTGTCTCTCAGAACCATAAAGATATGTACTCCCAGTGTACATTTCGTGTTACCTATAGTCATCGTGGGTGACAGAATCCCGATCGTAGTAGTCTCCATGCCAGTCGTAGTCGTCCTCATAGCCATCAGCAAACCCACTGCCCTCTGCATCCTCTTCAACACCATGGGGTAAAACTGTCACCCTGGGAATTCATAGATTATATATTAAAGGTCGGCTACAGAAATATTTGAGGCCCCATTTTTGTAATCACAACACTGTTTTTGGTTAGAAAGTTGTGCATATTTATCAGATGGTCACATGATATCCAATCAAGTCAGCTACTCTTTATAATGATATAGCAATAACTATATATAAATATAGTTATAACTGATTCAACTTCACTACTAGATTCTACATTTTTCATTTAATCTACCATCTCTGGTCTGAATAGCGAATTGACAATGGTTTATTTAAAGAAAATGACAAAATGTCTATAAAAAAATAGAAATATGAAAGAAACACTCATTTGTTCTCTCTGAAGCAAACTCAAAACAGATGTCTCATCTCTTCGGAGTCGAGAATGCTACGAAACAAAACATAACCACCTCAAACGCTCTCATTATAGCCAGTAAAAGGTTAATGTTATCACCATTCAGTCATGTTAGTTGCTTATTTGGATCTTCTAAGCAGAGAATTTTATGTAACTGGACGCCTGATCTAGGACATCATCAAATGTTCATATTAGCAAAAGACTCATCTCTATGATTATTAGCTATGTTGTTGATTCTGTTAGTAATATGAAATGTAATTACAAGATGTTTTGTGCATAATAACTCTGAAATAAAATAATTTGTTCAGTTGTATTTAGTATTTATGTGAAGTGACATATTTTGTATTTGTGCAAAGACAGGGCACATACAGTACAACCCTACCTTGTAGTGATTATATACATATATATATATATTACACTTTACACCTGTTTATTGACAAATAACTGACAATGAAACCAAATTAATATTTTACTTTTAGAATTACTAAATGTAGCAGGTACATAATTGATCTTTTTTTTTTAGTTCTATAGTTATGAAAATTTGTGAAGGGCAAGAAGTTTTTTCAACACAGTCGCCACTGACGTTATTATAATTTAATGCGGTTAATGTTAATTCAAACCGCTATAATTAAAAAACATACAGAAGAACGAATAATATCTCACTGCAGTTTTCATACAACTATTAAAAGAGCTGTACATTTTGATATATGTTTTCAAAACTACATTTTAAAACAGTGTAACTGGTTTGGGTTTTTTTTGGGGGGGGGTAAAAATATAAAATAATTGGATTATGTAAATGGAATAGTAATTGGATTATGTTTAGAAAAGTAATCTGTTATCATACGAGGATGTGTGGAAATTATTTCACACTTTTTTTTCTGGCCACAAAATGTTTCAGACCCCCTATTTTTGTTCTATGTGTTGTTCTATCTAAGTGCCATTCTATGAATTGAGATAATGTGTGAATGCAGGATAACTGAAATGTCTGCACATTTACAGGCGAAACTGGATTAGGAATGAAATCTTAACATTGGTTAACATTTCAAATCTGAACATATGCTATAGTTAGTAATGTCCAAACCTAAAACACCACCTTGCTGTTCCACCTCTCTAATAACACTCTGTATCACTCTGGCTTTGCTTCATTTGCAATTTGTAATTGTTGTTTGTCCTTTCTTATAATCAGTTATTGTCAGTTTTGTTTCCCCATATGCTTGGTTTTCCTTGTATGACAAGTGAGAGAGAGTGATGGTTATCAAACTGCATCCATTTTACACACACTTGGGATTTGTGCATGAAGAGGATTAGAGAGAACTCTACCATCTGCATACACATCCTCCTTGTGAGTGAGTGTGTGTGTGTGTGTGTTCTGTCAGGACACATTAAGCATTTTGAATGTTAACATTGCACTTTGCCCCACTTGCTCTCCAGCGTCTAGTCCCTTGGCCATACTGGAGTTGTTTTGCAGTGTTAGTATTGCAATTACACACTTGCTAGTCTTCACAGAGCAATTGCTATGAGCTTGATTTCTTTTGATGCTAACACCTGCAAGCCTGAAGGGACGCTCAAGGACTTAACTTGAGGCTTCACTTCTGTAGGAGGCGTAACCTTTTTGTCTTATCCATCTTTTCTTTGCTTCACTTCCACCCCATTAGGATTCGGCTGAAAAAAATCATTCTTAGTATGACAAACACTTCATAATTAAAGACTTTATACTATTATTTTCAAAGTAACTGATTAATTTATAGCAGTTAGTGAATAACCAGCTTTAATACCTGAATAATGAGCATGACCTTCAGCATACTATTTTATTGTATTTATATTCAGTTTTGAATGCCGCCAAGGTCTTCCTATCTTTGCGCTTCATTTGCAATGACCTTTGCCTCTTCAAAAAAAATCAACAACATGTATATCCTCTGGTTATGTGGCAAAATATATCCAGTCACACTAGAGCACGAAGAGTTCATTTTTATAGCAGGTCGCCCTCTGGCTGAATGACTTCATATTCATCTCTGTCTGCTTTTGATGCCCAGAGCATTTAAAGCAATGAATAATAGGGCCACCTCAGTTAGCATGACGCTCTGTGCTTTACTGCAACACAGAGAAATAGTCTCAGCATGCCTCTCTTTCTGTGGATTTAATATAATGCAATAACGCTAGTCAAAAGTGGCTTCAATACTGAGTTTAATACTGACATCTGTCACCACAAATATGTCTCATGGCTAACTTTAGACTTTCATATATTACAAATTAGGGTGTTGTTATCCATGAAATAGTTTCTTCAAGATTTCAATGTGGATGAGAAGCAAAAACGTTAGAGCTAGGACTGAGAATTTAGAACATTAGAATTATATCCAGCGTAAGCATTTTAAGAATAAATCGTAAAACCTAAATGTATTTAAGGATGTGTTCATACATTCAACACCAGAACTATTGGAATGCCTTGAGAAAATATTAACACAATAATACAAACTTTCATTACAAATTTGAAGAAAGTACTTACATTTGTTCTTCTAAATAACCCCATATAATACTTTCATACTTAACAGAGGGGCAGATTACCAGGCCTACTGGGCACTAGGGAGCCCTCGATGAGCATAGATTTAAAGTGAATGATTATGCCATTATAACTGGTTTTAAATGGATCAATATATGCAGATAAAAAATACATGGATATCCGTAAACCTATGTTAAGTTTGTCACTGAAAAGAAAACTTAACTTTACACTTAATTTTCAGATTAAAAATGAACTCTGAACCAAAATGGGCCAAAGCAGGCTCAACATGCTGTCACTGCTGGCCACTGAGCACTGATCTCAACCCCAATGAACACCTTTTGGTTGAATTAGAACATCAACTGCATGCCAGACCTCCTCCAATGAATATAGATATAAGGTTGCACACATGTAAAATCCATTTGTCATAACTCATCATGGGGAAAACCAAAGTGTTTTCAACACAAAAGAGCTAAATGATTGCTAGATGCCACTCCATAAGAACAAGCTGAAAGGGTTGCATGAAAGAAGAACCCTCTTGACAGCAACTCACAAAATGCAATGTCTAAATTTGCACAACAGTGGCATGTTTGGACATAAAACAAGACTGCAAACTATTGCGAAGATTGATAGCATTATGAATTTGATTCAAATAAAAAAAAAAAGGCTGGAGATCACAAACCCAATTGCAAAACCATTGCTTCGCAGTGACCATCTCATGTCTGCATATTCAATCCTTATAAAAACCTATGGTCTAAAAGGAAAAGGGCATGCATATGCATAAATCTAAGAAGATAAAGGAGCTTGAATTATTCTCCATGGAGGAGGGCCCCAGATCCCACACAAGTGTCTCCAAACTTGTTAGATGTTAGAACATAAACATGTTAGAGGCTCAGGAAAGGCTGCACCAAATAGTAATTGAAGGGGTGCCACTAATGTAAAGTAATGCTTTGTTGAAATATTGCATTACCTGAAAAAAACATTTTGGAAAAGAAACATTGAAAACTATACTGTGTCCCTGTATGTTAAGCTCAAAATACCACTCACTGAATATGTAACTCATTTTATATATATATATTTTTTTAATTTATTTTCATAAAGGATACCAATAATTTTGAAGCTGATTGCACGCAATATGGAGACTGTGGCATTAGATAAAGAGAGCATGGGGTGAGAGAAGGTGAGGATGCATTTGGGTGGGTGAGCGATGTGATTTTATTAAGTTGCTGTCCAGTGGTCACTTCTGTGATGTATGGTTGCCGTGGTATCGGCAAGGCCACACTATGGCATTAACGGAGGGTCATTTTTCACCCACAAAACAGCAAAGTCAACAGTCTGAGGAACTCAGGTTCCGAGACAGCAAATGAGGAGAAGAGGAGGATTTATAAGAGTGGGATGATTGTGTGTGTGTATGTGTGTGTGTGTGTGTGTGTATACATGTGTAAGAAAATCTAAGATGACAAACGAAAAGCTTTTTGATTGAATGACACTTTGCATACAGCACAATACAGAATTACACATTACCCTATGTACACATTTCCATCCTAGAAGTACCAATTAAATATGTAAGAAATAAAACAGAAGGGAGCATGCTATTAAAAGAAAATAATAAACAACAGTGCGAAGCAAAGCACAGTAACCAATTTTCCCATAACTGTTTTTTACTCTTATACCACAGCAATTTGTCAGTGCTAAGTATTGTTCATTTATTAAAGAATATGTTGTACCTTTATCCATTTATAGTTACAGTTAGTGCTGTGGATCATCTGAAAAACAAGTTAGTTCCTGTTATCACTTACGTTATAGCTTTCTTCTTTCTTTCCTGTGTAGGAAAACGTAAAATTATAGCTTCAGCTCTTGACTGTTACAAACCTCTGACACTGGAGACTCCTTCCAAAAATGTTAAATATACAGTATGTCTCCTCACAGAAAACGTCATCATATAATATAAACCCTGCAGCTGGCACTACTGTCAGCAAATTAATGCTGTTCTAGAAAATTAATCGACACCTTCTGACCAATCAGAATTGAGAATTTAACAGTGCTGTGGTACAAAAATAATGTATTACAATCTCAATCTGGATAAAATTATAGCAATGTAATGGATGGCAGGTGTCTGAGACTGGCTCAGGCCTCTCAGTATTAGTCAGCACCCTCATTAGTTATACAGAGGGTCTGAGGGAGGGGTGTGTGTGTGTGTTGCTATTGTGGTTATGTGATACTGTGAGAGCAGCACTACAGTGTTAACCACAGCACCAAGCTAAAGATCTGCAGGAACCACAATTCAATAAGGTCTGAAAGTGACTGATGGTCAAATAGTTGCATTGTGTCTGTGTGATAGTGTGTGTGTGTGTGTGTGTGTGTGTGTGTGTGTGTGTGTGTGTGTGTGTGTGAGAGACTCACGGTGGTCTGGGATTAGATCCCTCTCTGGTTATGACTCCCTCTTTCTCCAGCAGCATCTGCCGAAACGTCCCGACCTTCTGCCTGATCTCCTCTTCTGAGTATCTGCATGTAGAACACATCCACTGAGTGAAACATGACAAACAAATGTGCATGTATATATTCAGGTTTCATAAAGAAATAGGAAAGAGTCACACCGACAGCACGAGGCCAGTCACCTCTTTCCTCACTTTCTTAATTTCTCCCTTTCTCTCTTTCCCTATCTCACACACACTGTATATACACCCAATCTCCACGCTTGCTATCATGTCCCCATCCTTCTACTACAGAATAATAAATTACATGGTGTGCGTCAGAACCAGTGACAGGAGTCAAATAACATGGCAAGGCACAAGGCCATGACATTAATGTAGCGTGTCAAACGCTGTAATAGAGATGTCATACACACAAAAGAAAGAGGTCACAGGATCAGTGTGTGTCAGTCATAGATCATGACGGAGCTATACTGTATGTCAGGAGCCTTTCAGTTCTACATCAATCAATAAGATCAGCTTAGTAATTAGGAGTAACATAGCAACCATTTATTACTTAAGAATGTCTTCATTTCTTGTGATGCTGGAACGGTTCAACTGTGTGTATATGTGTGTGTTAACAGCAATATAAATGATTTGCTCTATAATAACCCAATTGATAAATTGGTAATTTACAGCACCATTATGGAACAAATGATCAAATTAATCTCTTACGCCATCAACATACTCATTGGCATCTCTTAAAGCCAGCTTTCCATTGTCATGATTTCCCCCTCAGCATATGGCACGTATTGTGAAGTGCATTCGTTTTGGTTCTGTCCCTGCCCTTGTCTTATCATTGGTCTGTTCCCTAGTGTGGGCACCTGTTCTTAGTTTAGCCTTTGATTAGTTTCTGTTTTTATACCCTCCTGTTCCTTTGTCTTGTCGCAAAATCTTGTATAATGTACACATATGTTTCTGAGCCACTTACTCCTCAGTTCAGTGTAAATCCAGTTTCTCTACTCACACCTGCTCTCTATGTTGATTATGGATTGTCTTGTTTTGGAGTTGCCTTTGAGTTGTTTATTGACCTAAGCTATGTATTATGATAATGATTTTTGGTGTTAATTTAATTCAACCATTTATTACTGGAATTAAATACCTTGTACATTTTAACCCAGTTCCCTTGTCAAACAGCCTTGTCAAAGTCTCAACATCTATATAGATATCTAGCAGGGTGAAGCCTAACATGCTTTCTCTGATCAAGCACAGAGCAACAGCCCTTGGGTACCAGCCAAACTGATCTAAAACTCTGACACGCATGAAGCCAGTGTATATCGAGGCGCTGGTGAGGAAGAAGCATTGTGACTAGAAAGCATCATAAAACAATACACACGCTCTTGCACTTTAACACACATTTACAGTACAAATAATAGATTGGTGGTTAGTTGCAAAACTAATTAGAAACTAAACCTGGCAGGGGGAACAAAGCCCACTGAACCTCTGCTAGATGGCAGATATAAACAAACACAAAACAACATGCCAGTATAATACATATAACCATATAATCAGACACCACACTTCTCCACAAACCACAAACATTATTATTTAGCAAAGACACAACAATGTTATACAAAAACACAGCAAACCTACAATAATTTCAAACTGCTGATCGTGCAACTTCATCGGCAGACTGAACATGCTTGGAGGAGAGTGCTAACTGCATTAGTATATTTACATGATCATCCTGTGATTGGCCACTGCCACATTAATTGTTACAAAGAGAAGGAAACATGTCCATCCAAAGATCAAAGTTAGCTGTGCTCTCTTCTTGAACTCCTAATCACAGATGGTAGTGGAATTGTTGGCATTCAAACTCACACTCACTCACAGTTGCGCAGCTCAGAGCCAAATAAACCACATATGAAGGGTGAATGAAGGGTATCTTCATTCCTTCCAATATGCTGGAACACATTCTTTGTAGCGTATGCGTTAAACCTGGGTGTGAATACCCACTGTGCTTTCACTGTGTCTATTTTTACATTCGCTAATCATCCAGAAAGGCCAAACTCATTAAGCTTGCTTTCAAAGTAAGAAGAACAAATGTCTTACAAGACAGGGATTATCACAAACTCATTAGGAAAACAGGAGGCATGACTGAAGAATGTCCAAGTTATTCTGGGTTCTCTGATCAGGTGACAGGCAGTTGCTGTAATAAAGCCAAGCCCTGGTCTTTATGAAAAAATATTTTCCTTGTCACTTTTAAAAATAGGTAAAATGTGCTTGTTTTATTAAAGAGCACTCACTGAGTGTGAAGATTTAGTATAATAATTTATATACAGTGGATTGGATTTTCCTAATCCAAGACCAGCTTTTTTATCATTCACAAAGGTTGATCAAAACAACACTCGCACATACTGTATATAGTAGTGTCCAAATCCAAGTATACCACTGATTATTTCCTTGACCCGTGTAAAAAATGTCTATTATTTATTTCAGCTTTAAAATCATAAATATAACACCTACAGAAGGTCTACTGTCTCCACCATACATAATCATCCTGCCAGCAGATAGCAGATTAATCTGGGCCTTTCTCCAATAAAATATGGATCTCCATCCAAAATAAATCCCTTGTGAGCAGGACATCTGTGTAGTTTAATCTCTAACTAAGGAGACGATTGTAAGGACAAAGTCAAAGTCATCCATGTAAACATGCAGCTCACGTGCCTCATGTGCTCATGTGCCTAGAATCAGCTGTCAGCCACGACAGAAGGAGAAAGCAGAGCAGGTCAAGCCATTGTCTGATCTGAGATCAGATCACGACCTTGCCACATGGTAAGCGCATCCTAAGATCTGATGTGTCGGGAACAGAGTGAGAATTTCTAATGCGTTCACTGTAATCTATTGCTTTCAGATGGCTTCTCTTTTAAAATATAAATAAGCTTTTTTTTTTTTTTTCAAATTTATCTCCTACATGGCAGCAATATGTAGAACACTGATATAGTGAACAGAATCAATTATTCACAGACAACATGGCTTGGCCATTTTTTGTTATGGAAGACACATATACAGCTTACCCTAAGTCCACTGTGGATCTGTGTGAAACAACATGTCATTTTTGTTGCCAGTGGCAGCTCAGTGGTTAAGCTGTTGGTCTACTGATTGGAAGGTCAGGAGTTCGATTCCCAGCACTGCTATGCTGTTACTGCTGGGCCCTTGAGCAAGGCCCTTAGTTGCATAAATATAAGTTGCTCTGGATGAGGGTATCTTCCAAATGCCATAAACATGCATTTATTCATTTTGCTAATGCTGTTATGCAACCTGACTTACAGTGGAAACAGGGTCAACAGTGGAAGACTTGCAGTGCTGAGATTTGAACTCAACTTTCTGATCATTAATCCAAAGCCTTATCCACTGAGCCAGCACTGGCTTTCAATTCACAATATAGGCTATACTTCCCTTCACGCTTGTCACAATATATTAGGGTCATTCTTTAACTACAAAGAATAGCTTGTTAATTAACCCTTTGTGTAAGAAAACAAATTTAAACATTCTCAACCACTGAGAATTAGTCCTAAATGACAAAAACATTTTGTTATTTTCTAAAAATACAATGTATACTATCTCTTTCCATCAAATATACTGCACACATTGCAGCACAGACCAATAGAACTGGTGTCATCATATAAACAACTGGGTTTGGTATTAAACAATGATCTTTCTTTTAATCTTCATATTTAATTAACAAATAATTAAAACCAGAGCAAGAAACTCATTTTTTCTTGTTTGTACCTGCTAGAAAAAAAACTGATTGAAGTGACTTTTAAATAACCTACAACAAGTCAAAATCAGTATCCCACAGTAGAATTCTAGCTTTTGCTAGTGAGTCTGATACATTTCATCTTTAAACATACATTAAGGGTCCACTTGACTGACATTTAAAATGACCAATGACAGACCTTTTGCATAGACTGCTGGAAAACATGCAATGGTATCTCGTTTTCAAGCAAAGCTCTTGAATAACTTTGAAAGAATGCATTGTGTGATTGTGTCATAAAGTTTGAATTCCTTTGTAAAGCCAAGAGACACTCAGGTTGCAACCAAGATCTTGAACCTTGGGCCAGAAAAGTGTCCAAAAATTATGAAAACGATCCCAATTCCACAGAAAAACTTTAGACTTGGCAACACTGGTTGTTTTGACACAGCATGTGCATTATGGTGCTTCAAGAATGCACTTGATATTCTCCCAAGATACTGTATAGTGCAATACGTAGTAAACAGAAAGTGGTTTCAATATGGTGCAATCAGTAATAAAGTTTGGCAACAACTGGTATACAACACTGTATACATCGGTCTCACTCACTATTAATTACAATCTTTTTAAAAGACATGAAAAATAAACAAGTAGCATATGATGTTCATATAATTAATAACATTATAAGTCCTGGCTTCCTCTATGAAGAATCAAATGAACGATGCAATGTCTTTCTTTGTAGTCTACATGAATAGTGAGAGTGGGGATGTATGGAGAATGAGAGAAAGGGAGAGGTACAGGGATTGATATGTAATATGAATCGTTATTTAATTATGTTCTGCGTCTGGGGAAAGAATAGAGCACTTTCCTGCACCAGCAAAAAGAGATCAGTTCATTAAGAGCATGTCATGTCCCTCACACCTTCAGCTACTGCAGCCCGAAAATGATGCTGACAGAGACTGTGTGTGTGTTTGTGTGTGTGTGTGGGTGTGTGTGTGTGTGTGTGTGTGTGTGTATGTGCGAGAATCAAATCTAAAACCTTCAGCAGAAAAGAGAGGAAGATGTTCTCTCAGTCAAGAAAACCCATACTGATGCACATGCCTATTCACAGCGTGATATTATTAGATCAAATATTGATCTTCTCTTCTGGATAATGCATTTTAAATGTACAGTAGTCTGGTATGATACGTGCTGACATTAAGAGAGAGGGGAATGCAGATTCAATACCTCTGGCTCATAACTAATGCAGTGAATTGCCAAAATTAATGACAGCATTGAGTTAGATACAGCATGTGCTTTCAGTGCCCATATCAGTTTCTCTAGACTGCTGTACTGGTAGTGGCTGGCTACTTTATATTTGTGGGGACACAATAATAATCTCTGCTGTTATTTCACTGGCAAAAATTTACCCTGCTCTCATGAGAATTTGAGTCTGTTTGCACTTTTGCTCTCGGATTCTCAGCACAGCAGCGAAGTCAACTAAAAATCGTTTTATGTGAATAATAAAAAAACAAGACTAAGCCATTCTATTTTAGTATGTGTGCCCTTGGTTTCCTAATAATGCACCAAAATATTCTCAGAGCCCTCTTGTTAAACACCTTGCTCTTTTCTATAGCTCCTGAACACACCCTGTTTATAGTTCACCGTCTTGGGACTTGTCACGTGTGTTAAAAGTGTGCTTAGAAACCATGGGCAACTTTCCCAAGCTGTCCCTCTGCCAAGACTGTGATCAGTCAGAGTAAAGATGTATTGAAATATGAAATTTGTTTGTTTAATTTCTCACCTGTCTGTAGTCTACAGCTGACCTACACCTTCTTGCCATGATATCCAGTGACATTTACTCTGAGTATATTATTTTATTAAACCTGCCAGTCCTTTTGCACAAAAGCGCCACAATTTAACATTGGACTAAGCTCATACAAGTTATCACTCAAGAAAATGACTGCTCTTTTGGCATATTTTTGAGTGATAACTCGTATGAGCTTAGTCCAGTGTTAAATTCTGGAGCTCTTGCGCAAAATACGTATAAGGCTGGCACTTTCAGTGTCATCCCTAATCAATATCGTTGATGTTAATTATATACAGTACATGCCTAATATTACCTGGAAGCTCCATCCTCTTCCCCAAATCTCACATGTTCTCGACTTGGACTTGTGGGGCGCCCCTGCTTTCAGACACTAGTTGTTTTGTGTTCATTAATCTGATGTTAAATCTATCAATGTGTATTCAATTTAGCTAACACTGGACATGTATTGTGTATACAGAAACTATATTGACTAGAGATGACATTAATGGTCAAATGGTCAAAATCGCACTTTCTGTTTTTGGTCAAAAGAGAAAAACATCAACATTTTTTGACGTACAAAGATAGACCTACAATACAGTGTCAAATCTAACACTTGTGAATGGTAATGGAATTTCAAAAATGATTAAATACGCTGTTGAAGACATTTCTGCAAATTATGAACAAGAACAATAATGAACAATAATGACAGGAAAATGTATTTAACAGAAAAATCATACAGGTCTTCAATAGTAAAACCGTATTAAATCTCTGAGCTGGATAAATAAGTACTGGCTGGCTGTTCAACTGAAAATGGAAGAAATTGCACTCATTGCACTGTGCTATCCATCTTGTGTTTTATTAGCCTTTGAGCTGATTGGTTTGGTGATTTAAAAAAAAAAAACTGAGATCATTAAGCCCTGAAAATGTGAACTTTTTTCACATTCTGAAAACTCTGAGATAAAAGAAATGAAGCCTTACAACTGCTTCCCATTAAAGTACATAAAATATGCACTGGTGGTTTTTGAACACATCCTCAGTAAACTTCGGAGATCAGAGATATTCAGTAAAGTCTTCAGCAATGCTTACAGCAATGCAGAAGATCAAGCACCTTCTCCTGTCCCGATCCATTTCTCTTAATTGTACAAAATAGGAGAAACCGTTTTCCCAAACTGGCATTCCTGCCGGGCAGGTTTTGCTCAAACAGCAGTCATAAACATGGCAGGGCCCAAATGGCCCCGTTCTGACAACCGGCAGACTCACGATGTCAAACAGCGGCATTTTCAATTTAGTTTAGCATGCCTCTACTGGAAAATGAAATCAGAGTAGCGTGTCCTGACTGTGGTGTGAAGCTGCCAAGGCCTCTTGTCACACTGTTTGCCCTCAGTATAATGCAATTTCAAAGCCTCAGTGTGCTGTCCAGTGCTTGAAGTGGGCTGGTACTCATCGCTATCAAGTACCAGCACCTGCATGAAAATAAAAGAATAAATACCCTGTTTGTACACCCTTTGTACACCTTTACTTCTTTTTTTTTTTTTTTTAAAACTGACATTAAAGTATATATTTCAATATATTCAAATATCAACACGTACACAATTTTTATTTATTTTGCCTCTTAATGAACAACACTTGATATCAATGTGGTTCTCTATGCATTAACATTATTGTCGCGACTGCTTTTAAATAATAATGTTGAGCTCATGTTTGACAAATATGCACTCGTGTCCACTTTAACACTTGTACACCTGGTCTACTGCTGTTGTAGCCCTTCCTCCTGAAGGTTTGATGTGTTCTGATATGCTTTTCTGCTCACCACGATTGTAAAGAGTTGTTATTTGAATTATCAAAAGCCTTTCTCCTATGATTTTTCTCTCTCTAACTAGTGCTCACTGGTTGTTGTTGTTGTTTTTTTTTTTTTAATTTTCACACCATTCTGTGTAAACTGTATAGATTGTTGTGTGTAAAAATCACAGGAGACTTTTGTTGAAGAACAATAGCACCAGTAGCATAAATAAAAATAAACAGAATGGCAAGAAGTGGAGGCTGATTTCTTTCTAGCCCAGACTGTAGATCTAGGCTGTTTATCTTTGACAGTCATCAAATGTCAGCGTGATTACACTTGGTGAGGCACTAATTGTGGCTACTGTATTTAAATCTGCTCCACTGATGTATCCATAGCACATCACGAGCAGTGCTTGATAAGTGCACATGAAATAAAGTAAGTGTAATGAATGCCAACAAGGTGGATTACATTCTTGACGACTGATTTTCCAAAATGCCTTTGGTGGAGAAAATTGAAGTAAATAGAATAAACAAATATTGTCCAAGCAACAGAACTGTTCATTTTGTGTGGTTTGAACAATAGAGCTGGTTAAAGGCACGCCCAACTTTTCTGTTTAACATGATTGCTATTTTTTTGGCCTTCCCATTCCCAGCCATCACTTAAACTCAGATTTTTGGATCCTACTGTAATCCAGAGTGGTGTATAACTAGCTGTTAGTGGTGTATAAATAACTGTTATATAGTAAGTGTGAGAGTGCAATAGCTGAACACACACATTTCACACAACATGATTTCACCCTGGATCATAGTAACCAAGGGCAACCATCATGCATTCAGTGCTGCTGGTCACGAGGGATCCGTTACAACAATACTAGGATTTATCAGCCGCCGTGCAGAGGACCTTTACCACTGCCAGCCAGCTGGTGTGTGTGTGTGTGTGTGTGTGTGTTAGTGTTGGTTTATCTCTTCTTGCTCAATAAGCCACAGAAAGCAATTCCGAGTGGATCTGATGCGGTTAAAAGGGGAGGAAGTGAGTCTGCTCTATCTTATCCATACCTGCTCACAAACAAGCTCTGAAATCCACCTTTTATTAAAAAGCCTGCACTTTATATTCAATGGATATTCAACGAAGCAGCGTTTTCTCTCACACACACACTCAGGCAAACAAATTTGGATATACTGCAGTAAGATCGCTTCATAGATCATACTGTGCAGCAAAAAAAAAAAAAAAAACGCAAAAAACAAAACGAAAAAACGAAAGTCATTCAATCGTCTAGTAGGAGTAGTGACTGGACTTTATAATTTTGAACATGTTTCTCATAAGAGATTTTCAAGTCAGAATTTCAGCCTACAGTCATATGCATAATTTTAGGTAAACTATATCTATAATTATATCTATACAGACAAGATTGTGTGTAGCCTTTAATAGTGTGTGTGTGTGTGTGTGTGTGTGTGTGTCAGCCCATGCAATGACAACTCTGGGCACCATCAACTCCACAAAACTCTGTGCTCAGCATCTTACCACACACTATAAAATGATGAATGAAGCAGAATAAAAGACAGAAGCACTGATCAGGTGTCAGTGGCAAAGAAAATCAGGACAGGAAGTGCACCATGGAAGGCAGACTTGTCCTGAGTCCTTTACCCAAAGCCTTTTTGAAAATTAATGGCCCCCTTCTTTCATTAGACAGTCGTTAACTACTGCTTAACAACTATTAAATGAATACTCCAACATTTTTCAGTCATCTCTATCTACTGCATGTGTAGCATACGTGAGATTACATCAGACAAAAATCTGAATGTTTCTCTTTGAGACCAAGTACAGAAAATGTCTGAAGACAGTCATTGAACTCTGCTAACAAACTTCAATTTACACAATATGTATGGAATAACACACTTCAAGCTGTCCTGTTATAGGAAAATAATCCATGCCTGAGTGGTGTGATCCACTTATACTACAGCAATTTGCCAACAACTACAATTTTTAATTCATTAATGGATAACATGCCACACTCTGAACCGTTTATAGTTACATTTAATAATTGTCCATGAGACAAACTACTTCCTGTTGTCGCATACTTTATAGCAGCTATAAACAGTCTTTTCTTCATCAGTTTTTCTTTTTTCTCTCTCTTAACGTTAATGAGACAAAAAGAAAATGCAGCTTGTAAGGTTAATTCGTGAGAAACGAGAAAGCACAAACTCCTCTGTCCTAAAAACTCTCCAACGGAAGAAAGAGAAAATGTATATAAATCATATATGAACTTACATATAATCAATGATTATATGTTTTGCTTTGCGAAATAAAAACACTTTGTTAAAAGTCTGCTTATTTTTAGCCTTATGTAATGTGGAGCGTCCGCCATACAATGCCATGTGAATCAGCTGTTACTATAGAAACGGTAACATATTATAAAGAGCACATTAATATAAATTTGTTGTTCATGTTCCAGCCAGAACTACTGTCAGAGCTGTGCTTTTACAGAAAATGAATCCACTCTTTCCTATTAGAGAATTCACGCATGCTGTGGTATACAGCACAAATATATAACTACAGCGTTCTGAGAACAAGATAATAATGAGAGAAAGTCTTACCAGAGCTATTTTTTTTTATCCAACTTTCCAATAATGTAATAAGAAGCAACACAAATCCTTTCATTTTGAAAATGGGTCCGTCTCTGAAAGGTCTAATTATAGATAGGACTTAGCATTTAATTTACAAATCCCTTCAATCCAAGAATTCCTGACAAAAAAAAAATCTTTTTTCCCTTCAGACTTCTATCATAAGTTACTTTTAGGTAAATATGTTTTATATTCATTTCTCAGAAAAGGGGAATGTGTCGAAATTCTTGCCCCTGGTAAGAACACACACACTACAGATGAGTTACACAGAGTTTGAAAAACACTGGAATATTCCTTTAATAATAAAAGTAATATTGAATGAATGTAGAATCTATTATATATAATACTGTACAAATGCTTTCATAAAAATTTTTTTTTTTATGAAAGCATTTGTACAGTATTATATATAATAGATTCTACATTCATTACTTACTTTTACATAGTTCCTGTAGTTAATGAGACTTTTTACTTTGTGTGACTAACTCCGAAATTCACTCAAATGCTACACTAATTTATGTTCATTTGTAAGTGCTACAATAAACTTGATGAAATGCTGTTTGAACTTTCCAATAACACTTCTCTAATCCAACACAGCCACTGTAAATGTTATATATATGTATAATAAATAATAATGTAATAAAGATTCAAGTGTCTCTATTCCTCTCAATTAATCCGCCCTCGTCCCCCTCCTGATGTCATGGCTGATCCTGCTCTGTGTTTGCATGTGTGTGTGTGTGTGTGTGTGTGTGTGTGTTGTGGGGGGGTGGGGGTGGGGGCAGTAAGTAGACAGGCTGCTGAGAGGAGGGGAGTTGCAGGCGACTAATTGGCTCCCAGGGTGGAGATGCCATAAAACACATCTGACGATGAATGCCCTCTGGCTGCAGTCTCAGTACATATGTTGTGTGTGTGTGTGTGTGCGCTGTGGTGTTTTGGGAGGCCACCTGTGTCTGGAAAAATCCGAATAAAAAGGGCAGGGATTAATTTTGTGTGTGTGTGTGTGTGTGTGTTCAAATAGTATCCAGGAGATTTTAATTTTTATAATGTGGTCTGTCACTCTAATGAAAGCTTTACACATTGCTCCCTTCCCCTATATCATACTTTTTTAATGACTTTTGGTCATTTAATTCAATGAGCCTATACTTTAATTAAAAGGTCTTCATGAGTGACCTTTGGAGGTCTCATTTCCAAACACGGTTAGCTCATGCAAGCCTCTGGAATAAAACTCTACAGGGAAAATTCATCAACTTAGTACAAATTCTCATTATTTCTCATTATGATACAGCACAGCTACAATTCACTCCGTTCTGAAACGTTCTGGGTGAACAGCCTTCCGCCATTTTATACCACCTTCGAATCAATGCTGGTGTGATGTGACCTCACAATTATCGTTATTTTAATTCCATCCATATTTCAGGTTTGCACATCATGTTGTCTGACGCATCGGGATTTCACTCACATGTGTAACAGCTGTTAACAAAAGCTATACAATAAGAATAAACAATTTAAAAATTATGCTTTTTATTTCATTGGTCCAGTGGTCCATCAAGCATAGCAAATTTTTTTATCAATTATCAGAGGTATTACATAAATTATTTAGTTCTTATAGTTATTAAACCTACATGACTTGTCACTTATATGTAGTAGGTTTAATTCAAATCTCAATAGCTCCAAAACAATTACGTCTATAAATAATATCAATCCAAAGGCAATTTGAATAAAATTATGTTCCGTGACGGAAAGCTTTAGAGCTCCAATAAATAGCCAAAATATTATTGTACACAAAATGTGTACATAATGCGCCTAATATTTGAATAGTTATAATAAGTTCATATAATAAGTTTTTTTGTTTGTTTGTTTGTTTTTTTGTTAAAGGGGTCCCTGGCTGCAATGGACTCGCTAGCTAAGTACTTGATTCCTAGGGGTTTTTCCAGAGGAGCTATATTTTCCCACTCAAATTATTTAAACCGACCATCCTCCATGAATTTTCAATTCAACCACTGATCACAGAGCAATATTCAGGAGCAAAAGCTGCTTTATGGGGTGCCTGTGTGAATGTGTGCCGGCCACTTGGCAGATGGTCATGCTCTCCTCCCTGACATCCAGCTTCCTATCACACTTATCAATCTGATGGCCAGATCTCCTAATGAGGAACATACCATCTGCTGTTCTAAGAAGGGGGGGGGGTTGGGATAGACTCAATGGATTAAGTGCATTAAGTAGCTCTACTTTGTATAGTGAGTATAGGGAGAAGAAGAAGAGCTTAAATAAATGGCTTTTCAGCAGCAGAAATGTTAGCATGGATTATGGGGGTTTCAGTGCATGGATTTTAAAAACTGACTTCATTTCACCAAAATCAATTTAACCATTAACTTAATCCTTAGAAATAGCCTGTAATTTTACCTTTAAAAAGTTCTGTGATTTTGCCCAAGTGAAAGAATAAGCAATTGCTCACTCGACATTCATTTCTTGCCAGTAGATAAATGATTCCTCTCGCAAGGCTATGCGTACCCACCGAGAGCTTTCTGATCAACATCGTCCACGAAACACACAAGTTACCCAAGGTCACAGCCCTCCTGAATAATTAGTCACTTCTTGCTATCTGACTTCCTTAAAAAGCCCTAGAGACAGATAGCGTAGTGTGCTGGCGTGTGTGTGTGTGTGTGTATTCTGTCTGGCTACCTGAAGGAGAGCATTACTTTTGTATTGATGTAATGATAATAATAATCCATGTAAACTCACAAAACAATGCTTGCTATCAAAGACGTCGTATCCAACCTAAGCAAATAAATATTTTTTTTCTGTACATGTGCAGACTGGAGTTATTATTTACTTATGCTTACCTCATATATACCAATAATAAACAGTCACACCTCTAATATGCACCAACACAGTTTCTCACCCCTGTTCCTCCATCATCTCCTGCAGCTCCATGCACTTCAGCTCCACTCGTCTCTTTCTCTCATGGTCCAGGATCTCGCGGCGAGCCTTCTTCACCAGCACAGGCTTTGGTGGTGCAGCTTCTTCTTCTTCCGGTTCTTCATCACCATTGGGCCGCGTGGCGGCACCCGGGGCACCATTAGCACTAGCCTCAGGAGAGGGCACCCTCGCCCCTTCGTACATGGCCACAGCAATCTGAAAGAGAAAGAGAGAGGAAACACGGTCACTGATAATACGATGATGTCCTTTACTCACATATATCTTACCTTACCTTATTCGGAATAATTAGGAGAATAATCAATAGTCATGCAAAATCCCTTGCTTTAAGATTCTCCTGATGACAAAAAATCCCTTTTGTTTCAGATTACTAAAATCTTATATGCTTGATTAACAGGGTTGCCAGGGTGGCAGTTTTTACGCAGTGTTGGGCTAGCTTTAGAACTAGGTTGCAGGTGGAAAAAGCATGTCCGCAGGTGGCATCTTTTGGGCCAGTTTAAGCCAAGAGCTTGATTTAAAGCGAATAATCAGAAAATAAATCTAATACATTTCCAAAAAAAATAGGCTATGGAAAACAAAGGGAACATATAAGTGTAGACAGTGTATCTACTACGTACAGAACCATTTCTGTTGTGAGTTACGTATACTGCAAAGACAGGAAGTGAACAGTGAACTTGTTTCCCATGCAAAGACTCCCAAAGAAATTTCCAAAGAAGTTTGTCTCCTTTCCTAATGCTAGATTTTTGCATATAGTTTTGGGGTTTTTTACTCCCAGGTCAAAATGACTTTGACTGAATATAAACACTGCAGTGCGCATGTGAGTTTTAGAAATTATTTGAATGTTCATTTCAGAAATTGAGCCCAGAACATAGTGTCATATTGCGTACAGTAGAGCTCATGAAATTCTCCATAAACCCACTGAACCATTCATATTAATAATTAATTGCTCATGGCCTCTTTGCTTGGTTGCATTTTTGAAGCATGCTTATCGATGTGGACATAATGACATTAAAAATTACTTTCTGGGTGATGGAGGAAGATATTTTAATTTATGAGGAGATGGCATACCTTATTATTGTTGATGCTCATGAACACAGCATTCCTGGATTACATTATGTGTGTGAGCAACTAGTTTATTATGTAATAATATGACATTATTATTATTATTGTTTCTTTTTATATAAAGTTGATATTAGCGTCAACATAGCAGACTCAGTAAATGAGTTACGCACTATTACAGCAGTTAACTGACTCTGAGTGGCCATGATCTTCAGCTCAAAACTTGAGCTGTACACAAAAGCACTTATTTACTAAAGTTTTGGGTGGATGAAAATATGTAAAACTTGATAACACCCAGAAAAAATGGTGAAAGCTGATTTACAAATGGTTTCAACAAAAGATCGTGTCTTTCATATGAGTATATCATGTCCATTTTGCATATACAATTTGATGAGTTTCTTCCTTAAACTACAAAAGTCCCAAATTTCCCCTTGGGGATCAATAAGGTATATCTATCTATAAAAGATGCCTATGCAAATAGATGACTTTGTGTAAATTATTCTGTATTTAAATGAGTACTACTAAATGAATATTACTAAAAGGCAGGTATTAAAAATCATACCATATTGGTGTTCATATCATATTTTAAACCATTTCACTACTTTTAATCCGCACTATACTTATTGTTTCCTCAACCTACAACTATTCTTTGTAATTCACCAGCATTATGGCTCTTATTTACCAAAGGCTAAAAGGCATATGTTCAAATATCTACCTAACACACACCAAAAGCACAAAAGCAAAATGATTGAGAATATGTTACCACGGTATTTAATCACCGTCACTGTCAAATAGCCCGATGTCTTATGATGATCTGCATTTAATCATAAGCAATGAATATCCCTCTCTCACAGTGTCCCATTAAGAAGATAAGGTTTAAGACAAAAATCCCAATATGTTATTCAGTTTTACGTGGTTAGTTAAGTAATGATGTAAATCTGTCTATATTTGGAGAGAAAATCAACATCAATGCATTTAGTCTGTCTTTTGTCAAGCCTCGTTTAGTCCGGGTGTTAAAAGCGAGAGGCAGAAGGGGAGAATTTAGCCAGCAAGCCGTGCATTGTGGGTAAAACCACGAAGCGACGCATAGCCTAACAGGTGGCGCGGCAGCAGGAGGCATCGTCGCAGAATTCATTATCCACTAAATCATCAGCTTCAGAAACACTGTGAATTACGTACATACTCTCACTATTTATTCTTCAACAGCTCTCTCCTCATGCCACTCCAGTCATAATAATAATAATTTGTCCACCCACTCCATCTATCTACATCTGCCTACCTCCTTCTCTTATAAGTAATCAACATGCCAAATATTTCAGAAGTCAAAGTTGGTTTCCTTAAGTTTATAGAAAAGGTTTGTGAGGCAGATCAACCCATTAAACCTCTTTTATTCCTTTTCTATAACCTCAGCCTTCAACAAATTGTTTCTACCCGTGACTGCTTTTTCCCCAGAAGAGTTATAATCTTTGCATTTGTAAACTTTGCATCAATAGTTGCTGATACACATATAATTGAGTGGAAAGGTTTGCAACTTTGACTGTGACATAGTTGTTGGTGCCACACAGGCTGGCCTGAGTATTTCAGAAACTGATGATTTCCTGGAATTTTCACACACAACAGTCTTATTGAGTTTTACACAATATAAGGTTTCATCCATTCATTCTGAGATGCTTTTCTGCTCACCACAGTTGTAAAGAGTGGTTATTTGAGTTACTGTAGCCTTCCTGTCAACTCAAGCCAGTTTGGCCATTCTCCTCTGATCTCTCTTATCAACAAGGTGTTTCTGCCCACAGAACTGCCACTCACTGGATGTTTTTTTTTCTTTCTATAGACTGTGTGTGAAAATCCCAACCAACAAACAATGTCATGGTCCACCATTTCCCCATCTGAAGTTTGATGTGAAGATTAACTGAAGCTCTTGGCCTGTATCTACATGATTTTATGCATTGTGTTGCTGCCACATGACTGGCTGATTAGATCATTTCATGAATGTGCAGAGATACAGGTGTTCTTATTAAAGTGGCCAGTCAGTGTATGTCATTCCAAGGCTGTGAAGCACTTAAAACAACTCCTCTGATTCTTACTATTTGATACATAATCATCTGGCATGGCTTTTGATTACAAGACATTCTCAAGTCAACCCATATGGTGCATATAGTATAGAGTAAAAACCACATACTGTACATATAATATATGCACCATATATTAAACTAAAGTTGTGCTACAGGAATCAGTTCATCTTCCATTTACAATGAATTCATTCCCTGAGATATTATTAATGCTCCTAGTTTAATAAGATGCCTCATTTATTTATCTATGTGCTCTCATTTCTGTAATGCTATTTAACTATTCCCTTGTTTATCTCACTACAATTTAATGCCAGTTTAGATATTTTTAATATGGTAATAAAGCACTTCAACTACCAGTGGTGCAAAAAAGAAAGGATATAGTGTTGTATAAAAAGGTAGTTAGATCCTATTAATCCTGTAATTGAACATTTCCATCATTTCCACTCCTTTATATGGTGAATTTCTATCTAGCACTAAGACATTATATCCATACGCTAGTGCTTTTCATGCATATTATAAAAAACAGCCAGTGCTCGAATTATGCTAATATCTTCACACATTTTCATTACTGCTGATCAGCACATGATATCAGAGCAAATTTTTTTTTTTCGTCTAATGAGTCTTGGTCCGTGCACGAGACATCATGAAAATACCAAGGTGTGAAAAGAAGCAGTTAATTAAAATGTTGTAGAGTCCTGATATCTAAAAGCCAGGTACAGTTCTGAGTTCTGTCAAAATGAGCTTTAATCAATGGCTAACACAGATAAAAAAAAAGCCAACATCCAACATGCTTCAAGAGGATAATAAATACAAGGCAGATATGATTTATGAAGTCTTAAATGGTGTGTGTGTGTGTGTGTGTGTGTGTGTGTCTGCACAAGCACTAGTAAAGTACAGACAGCTTACTGTAATCTCCCGCAGGAGAACCATCTCTCTCTCTGTAATTACACAGACTATGTCAGATACGCACTCTCAGTCCTCTGCCATTTCTGTCTTAGATTATGCTGATGCAGGTCACTCATTCAAAGAAACAACAGCAAAACAATCCTAATGGAAAAGATTATAGCAGCCAATTACATTGCAAAGAAAGAATATTAATATGGACACAGTAAAAAACACTGTGCCTGAGTATTCTAAAAGTTTTAATAACATTTATGATAAAGCACAGTAATCATACAATCCATAATAATTGAGTAATTAGTCATAAATCTATAAGAATTACTACAAATGAGCAAGATTATATTTCATTAAAACAACAACAACAACAGCAATAACCAAGAACAATGAACAGGCCAGGTTAAACATAAGTATGTATTGAATCTGGTTTTGAGGAAGAATAAAAAAACTATTATTATATACATACCTTCATACGCTTCTGAGTTTAAGGGCAGTGAAAGACAAACCAAGCAAGATGAGGATCTTAAAATAAGTGTGAAAAAATAGGACTACTTTATACTACTTACACACAATTTGGTAACTATTATTTCACTTGTGCCTCCTAGCTCGAGTTATATCTTATTAAGCCCAATGAGCTTGCTAGCAACCTTGGCTTTGCTGTACACAATGTAAGAATTAAACTAAATCTTATTTAGCTTGCTAATGTTTAATTATTTACATGTACTACTTAGGTATTAGGGGTGTAACTATGCAAAATGTGTCATGATGCAAAATATTTGATGATGTGCATCGTGAGGATCAGCATTCTGTTAATAATGCATCTAATGAAACTGCACTGTTTGAACACCAGAGGTCCCAATCTGCACAACCCATAGAGTTAAAATTCAAATCTAGAGCGCGCATTGGGCACAGTAGGTCCGGATTGCAACGACCGATATGCGTTATACGTTATATGGTATTAGCTTTCAAACGACACCAGCCCCACGCCAATGCGATCTACAGTGCCCAAGAAAGAGGTCGTGGAACTCAGGCATTTTAGCCGACTTTGGAGCTCTATTTACAGTTAAAATCACATCTCAGGTGCTATTACAGAGCTCACTATGTTTCAATTGATCAATTTCCCCAGATCAGCGACATATATTCAATTAAATTTTTGGGAAAATTTACAAATTTATTGATATATTTTTAAAATATGGTAGTACATTTTGTTTAGAATATTAAACCTCTTTTTGTAACAATTTTTGATTGATTTAGTTTTATCTGATTCACTTCATCTGATTCACAGAAAAATTTCCAAAATGGTGACGACGAAAGAGGTCAACAAAAGAGGTTCTAATGGTAGCAATAAAGTAGCAATAATTTGAAAAAGTAAGGCCACCATTTTTGTTTCTATGACTATATATTCATTCAGATTCCCTCTGAAAAGTCAGTCAGTGAATGTAAATGCTTGCTGTAGATATCTTTTCAGCATTCTCTGTTGGCAGGAGAATGTAAAGTCAATTATTCACAAAGATCCTCTTAATCCACATATCTTTAAAATGAGAGGGAAAATGCAAATCCACTTACAAGCTTTGTAGTGCGTTTTAAAACATTTGCTAATAGGATTAAAATGTTTTGTGAGACTTTCTATATGGAATCTGTCTAAAATGGAATGGCATATTTACTGTGGAAAACATAGTATGTGTTTATTTCTGTTTTAGGTGAGGACAAATATAATAAAAAGGAAACAAAACCAGAAGAGAAACATTTTGGTTTTACATTTACTTTTAGAATGGAGGGCAAAAAACAGCTAATGAGCCAGAATACAGTCCAAACATAGAGCTGGTAAAGGAGCTGACAGTGATATAAGCTCTGTAACACTAAGCTTAGCACTAATTAGCCTGAAACAAGTGTTAGGTGGTGATAGGAAGAACAGAAGGTCCTGTAACTAAACATGAGGATACTTCTATTCCCGAGGTAACAAATAATCCAGCTGAGACAGTTGGAGCAAGTGCAAACAATCAGGCTGTAATTAATAATTATACGTAGAAATGGGTTTTACCGAAACTGGAGTATTAGATTGTCCATTTCACCTCATATGTGCTTGTTACATGTCAAAAAAAAGTGCTGTTCAAAATCGTATAAAACTGCTAAATGTCAGTATGTATGCCAAAACTCCAGTTTTATTATACTGCATTACAAATCTGATTTGAACATCTGAACTACCTGCATGACGAACAGATGAACTCGATGAAAAATAAACATAGGAATGCAGCCCCTATTGTCTTTTGTTCCTCTGCTCTCTCACTCTATGTTCTGTCTTTTGTTGTCTTTCTCGCTGTCATTCTCTCACCAGTAATCTCTCCCAATTCCACATTTGTAATTCTCTCTCTTTCTCTCTCTGTAGGAGATGATAGGAGTGTTAAAAATAACCCGAGGTCTGTCCTTGGACAGAGAAGGCAAGTGGGGTGATAGTGTGGGAGTCAGGCCGTGTGTGTGTGTGTGTGTGTGTGTGTGTGTAGGATGTTATCTGTGTGTAAACCACCTCTAATTGCATTTTTGTTGACCTGCTACAAAAGAAAAAAATGAATATATTTTTGTACTATTCTGTTTCTAATAATTTCAATGTCAAGGCTGGATTATGATTCCTTCCAAGCAAGTTTCAAAAGTGGTGGTGAGAGGCAGTTTGGGAAAATCACTCTCAGAAACGCAAAACTCCAAACAGACCACCAACCTTCCCGGTAGTGAGATGGGAATGTCATTCCTTTTGAAATCAAGTCAAAGTTAATACACTTACATTTTATTTTCATGTATATTTCATGTCAGTTAGCTAGAGAGGATTTCTTACCAGTTCAGGAAAAAACATCAAGTATACTATAAGATTATCCAAGTTTACTGTGTACTTGGAGAGAATTACAATTACAGTCTGCTGTTAATATACTAGCATGCATCAAGGTATACACTAACCAGCCACATTAATAAGATCACCATTCACCTGCTCACTCATGCAATTATCCAGTCAGCTAATCGTGTGGCAGCAACACAATGCTTAAATTCATGTAGATACAGATCAAGAGTTTCAGTTAATATTCACATCAAATGTCAGAATGGGAAAAAATTTGATCTCAGTGACTTTGACCATGGCATGGTTGTTGGTGATTGGTGGTGGTGATCTCCTGGGATTTTCATGCACAACTGCCTCTAGAGTTTACACAGAATGTTGCTAAAAAAAATTTTTTAAAAAACGTTCAGTGAGCGGCAGCTCTGCAGCCGGAAATGCCTCGTTGATGAGGGAGGTGAGAGGAGAATGGACAGACTGGTTTGAGCTGACAGGAAGTCTACAGCAACTCAAATAACCACTTTTTCCAACCGTGGTGAGCAGAAAAGCATCTCAGAAAGCACAACACGTCAAAGACAACTGGTTCCACTCCAGTCAGCCAATAACAGGAATCTGAGGCTACAGTGGAGACAGGTTCACCAAAACTGGACAGTTGAAGGTTGGGGGAAAAAACGTTATTCCAATCTCAAATTTTCTAATTAATATTTTTCAAAAGGTTTACATCTTTAATTGTGCGATATAAGTAAAGGTGATATTTAATCCTGTAGTGTCCTTCCTAGCTGTTGCCATAAGCCAGTCTTTAAAAAGCAAAGGTTAAACTTTTAAACATGGGTTATGACTGATCCATGCAGCTGATTCCTCTGTAACAGATCATAAAGCACAATGCATTTCTGTGCTTCTCTCAGCTGTAGTCTTGCAGTCGTGTAGTGTTCCTTTAAAATAATAAAAACCTTGTCTTTCCTCACCTACTCATTTATTCAGCCCCTGTAACTGTTACCCTTTCTGCTCTGCCAAATTCCACCTGGAAGGCTGCATCCTCTAAAAAAAATCACTCTCACACAAAAAACAATGGGAACAATTCTTCTCTGTTGTCTTTATTCCTGCTAGTGCTACCAGCCCAGCATGTGCTTCCAGGAGAGGAACGGGTGCTTGAAAGCGTTTATTTCCATAGGCCCTGTGAGAGAAGTGGCAGTGGAGGCTGGAATAGATTGCTGACCGTGTTTGCTACACTAGTGAGCAGCTCTTTTAGAGGCACTCTGGGGAGAGCAAGGCTCAGGGAAAAATGGGAGGCTGGCCTGAAATGGAGGGTGTGTATGGAAATGTGAGGACATAAGAGAGCTCCAGTGAAGCATGGTGAGGTTATGTTTTGTTTGACTTATAGCAAATAAAAGAAGCTAAGAGCAGGTAAAATCACTGTAACACCCTCATTTTGAGTCCAGTGTCAGTTTGTTCACCAAGCATTGTACACAATGGGGTTTGAACAGAACCAGAGTAGCTGGATGTCTTGTTGAAAAAGCCTTTCTCTCTTGCTACCACTTTCTTTTCTAAGGTTCTGTTGGCACAGAAAGAAGTGAGAAGGCATTAATTCTTTCCTAAAATCCTTGCAGAAATGTCTTCCAGGCAGAAAATGAGTGGCCAATGATGGGTCATTTGGGTGCAGTTGAACTTGAATGAATGTTAATTTGCTAAATTCTTGAGACGTTTGACAATATAATGTCTTCCAGCCCAAGTCCACAGTAGTGTATGAAGGATTTCATTTTGAAGGCTGGCGATATGGTGCTTTTCTGAGATTTTTTTGACCCAAAAAGACAGGGATGTATCAAGGGAATCAGCTTTAGAGTGGAATACTTGTCTCTAGTGGAAATCCACTGCAATAGAACCCATGAAAAAGAGCTGCAATAAATCTCGCTGGGCTTCCATTAATTCTAGTGATAGTCATCCTTCTAGAGAAAGATGAGTGTAACAGGAGGAACTGAGACAGAGGAATGGATAATGAATTCTCTGCGTGTTTGAGAGGAGTGGTGTTACTGGGATATTGTGCAGCACTGAACTATGGGGACTGCACTTAGCATAATGGGCTTTCACATCCAGATCCTATTCCCTTCGAGACCAAATTTAGTTCTCTTATTATTAATGTTATGAATGTATGTATTTTTTTAAATGTACCAAGAATTGCGTTTGCAAAGAGATTTGGTTCTTTATTAGTTTGGAGTAATGACAACTGATTTGTGGTTGTCATTACAACAGAGTTGTGGTCCAGGTGTTCAGGTTTATTGTGGAATCATGAGGGACTTACACTTAGGAGTGTTATTAAAGAAGCCACTTGATAATCACAGGTAGGATGACATGTCTAGGCAACAACAAACATGACCACATTGTTAAGAACATGCCTGGAAAAGGAAAAGGAAAAGGAAATACTTCATTGCAGGGTTCTACACAGAAATTTTAAAGTTTCTCCCAATGAGAACACTTTACAGTTCTATATTTAACTCTTTTTTTCCCAAAGTGTCATATAGTAACCATAGGGTAGGCATGTTCAGTGTAAGCTGCATCAAGAACAACGCATTGTTCATTCATAGGCATCATTATCACCATTAGCTTGTACATCATGTGGCATTTTTACAACCAAAAGCATACTTCTGTGCTCAATGCATTAAGTTCAGTAAGGTCTTCTTACAGACTACAGATCTGTAGAGAATTGTTTCCTCAATATAAATTTATCCCAATAGGAATCCTGCAAAAACAGCCTCCTCACCCCTTCCATCAGTTTAATTATCATGTATTACCTCTAGTTTCCCCGAGCTATATTTAGACAAAACACCATCCATTTGGAGGGAATTTCATTAGGAAATACTTTCTATGGTAGAAGGTTTGCAGGCAAACACGGTGTGTGAAGAAGTGATGAAGACAAACACCCCCACTCCGTGCATTTCCACCTGTTCCGTGTCAGATATGTGAGCCCAAAACATCATTATGAATTTAATTTTTAATATATCAGCACCTATATTGCACTTCCAGTTCCTATTTCCTATTTTTTTAACCATCAGAATGTTCGTGTCTTTACTTTGCCAGCTGTGTGATCATTCTCGAGTGCAGGGTTTTTTTTCTGACTTTGTTTAAGCTCATATTTGTTCATTTCACAAAAAGAACACCTAAAACGACTGGGGAGGGAAGCCAAAGCTATTTCAAGCTTTACTGGGCCTCCTGAAAGAGAAGGTAGTAGCCATTTTGCAGGATTAAATCCGCTGTCCTCATGTGCCTGCTCTGCTTCCTGGGAAGTGGACAGAGACCTAAAGCAGGCATTTCTGTGCCAAGAGCTGAAACAGAAATTGGAAAGTAGAGTTTTAGAAAGAGATTAGAACTGTCCTCGTTTCCTCTCTTTCTCTCATCTCGCAGATGAAGGGGTTAGGGAAGACACTTTTCCCTTCTTTTTTGTTCCCTACTCAGCCTCGGTGAGGTACAGAGAACAATGAAGTGTGATCATAGTCCATCAAAAAGTCTGTACACTGGGTCAGAGAGCAAAACATACAGTGACTGAAGATTGACAGAAGCTTTTAAGAGCACATACATAAACTCATAAAGCAAGGCTAAAACTACACGAACTAGTCTATTCACAGAGAGTCAAATTAGACAGAAGGATTAGAAATAACTTTTCCTCGAAGTCTAATATACAGTACTTGGCCTGCTGCAGCCAATCACTGCTGTTCTACCAAATGACGTAAAGTCTTTGTAATTAGTATTAATCAGATGGTGTAGTGGTTAATCTGGCATACCTATTGCTAATTTGGCTGAGCATAAGCTCATTTTCTACCAGTTGCTATTTAGGAAGTGAGAAATGAATGCATCAGCAGTGACATACTGTACGTGGAAGGACGCAGCAGGCAGTGAGACATTCAAAATCTGCCAGCGCAGTAGGATTGGTAGGAAACTAACTTTGGTCCAAAATTGTGCTTGCATTACTCCCTGGTGCGACTCTCTTAAAGCAGATGCAATGTCTACCCAGACTTTAAAATTCTGTCTCCTGTCTTACAATCTGGTATGGATGTTACTGAATATTTGGAATGAACAAATCATTCTAAATAAATACAGATATGAATAGGAGGTGCATTTTTTTAGAAGACATTTTTATACAAAGCTTGCCAGAAAGGTTCACAGAGCATCTGGGTGAGACTAAAAATGTGCATCTGGCATCTGGGAGCTAGCAAGCCATCAGATATTAAGCTCCCAGGACAAAGAAAGATCAAATAGATTAATTAATGTGAATGTAATTCGCTGCAGTAATGCATTTACAGAATTCATTGATTCATCCTTAGTAACTGCCTGTTCAGGGTCACTGTGGTTTAAATTAGGCTGCTAGTTTGTTTATATTTTCGAAAATAGAACCAACTAAATTCATTGGAAAATATCACAAGCAGGTACAAACAAAAATAATAACTGCGTGAACGGGAGTTTAAAAATAAAGAGTTCAGCACATCTTCCAAATGATATAGGTTGAGGTTTTGCCAGAGCCAGAATTCACATACTGACAGTGCTAGCATTGTTTTTTTGTGTGTTTCTGGAGAGCATATAACAACAGTTAATATTTAATTTAAAAAAAAAAAACATCAGGTTTAGGTCACACCTACTTCAAATCTAGATAGCCGGAAATATATATATATATATATATATGTGTGTGTGTGTGTGTGTGTGTGTGTGTAAATCCCATGTTCGTTTCATGCTCATACAAATCTGCAGCATTATTTTTCTCTTTTCAGTGTCCACCAAACACTCCAGAGCAGCTGATTAATTCTCTGTGTGCTGAGGCACAAACTCCATGTGTAGGAGAGAGCATGTTCGGTTCGTCAAGCACACACACACACTCATTCATCATGCGCCAACCTTTTGCAGTCAGCAGGGCAAAATATGGTGACCTAACACATTAATCACACACATACACACACAAATAGGACATCTAAAAGGACTTTTGAATATCTGCTTGATGGTGCAGAAATGCAGAGACAAATCCATTCATCACTGACCTCTAAAACAAAATAAATAAAGTAAAAGTGGCACTAAGGTCAAAGAGAGAATGTTTGCATAAGTATTATTAATATGTAGGTAATTTTTTTTTCCAGAGTACATCCCTATTTTTTTCTTACCTCTTTACTGTGTGTCCTTTCTGTTTTAACTATGGGTTACAAGCCTGAATGGCTATATTTGACACAGACTGATTGAGACTCAAACTGATATGTCACTCAATTCCAATCACTAATCAACTATTGCCTATCCTAACTTCACCTGTCCAATTTTGACTACTGGAAAAATAATCACACAGACACAAATATGCACAACATGAACACAAACAGTGTTATTTCATAGAGCATAACACTAAGGTGATAAAATAACACTAAGGTCTTAAAATGGGCAAAAAGCACAGTGCTAGTTATGTAGGAGTCAAATTGTCCAAATTAAAAGATCTTAGAATTGCATAAAACAAAATGAACTAAATGAATGACATCATTTAAGTAACAATTATCAGAAATAAATAGACCATTTCTTTCTGTAGTATGTGAATGTCATTGCTACAAACAGTGGCAAAGGAGGGCAGCTGTCAACTAGGGGGGAAAAAAAGCTATTAACACAATGCAATCAATCATATCAATCAATGAGTCAAATCGTATCCAATGAATCATATTTATCATCTAGCTTATGTTGATTGAAATTATCATTGTAGTGTTGTAGATATTTTGATCCAGTTCAATTAATTTGTAGATTTATATTTACTTCCCTAATGAACAAGCCAGAGCAACAGTGGCAAGGAAAAACTCCCTGAGATGACATGAGGACATGAGAAAGAAATCTTGAGAGAAGCCATACTCAAAAGAGAACTCATCCTCTTCTAGGTGTGAGAGGATAGTGAGATTATACATCATTACAGTATACAGGTGTAGAAGAGTAAAGCTGAACGTTTAGCATGGTTATATTGTGAATAAGAGTCCTGAGATGAGCACAGGACAGTCTTTACTATCACAGCAGCAGCTCTACTGTATCCGCTGATTATCCACTGAACTGCAGGGCAGCTATGAAGCTAATACAGCAATATCATAATGTCATAAAATTTGTACCAAATGCCACAAATCCATTTAATGTGCTTTTGCCCTATCCTCCATTTCTACCCTTTGTCTAAAACCCAGGACAGGACACTGCTTTTTCCAATCTTTTAAAAGTTAAAGAGTTTCACAAAGTGTTGGAACACAAAATTCACTTTCTAGCTGTCAGGTGGTAGCGAGAGAATTAGGTTAAACTTCTGCTCCCTAACCTAATAACTGAGCTGACATGAACACTGCAGTATTTCAATTTATGCTCAAATCCCTTCCCGCAAAGACAGGAGTGAGCTCATAGAAATTACGAACTGATCTAGGATGAGAGCTGACGTCTCGTATGACTGCCTAACCCATCCCATTAACGTAAAAACAGAATTCATCAGAATTCAAACATCCTCATATATGCCATATATCACCTCACCCAAGGCCAATCTGCCTGATTTAAATCTTTTTCCCTCTGGTGATCAGTCATGGCTGCCTACTATGTTAGCTGAGTCATCTGTGATGGCTGGCAGATGTGAAAAACTGCTGTTCTAAGGTCAGTTCAGCTTCTGGTTGTGTAACACAGCTGTGATTTGAAATTTGGGGGAACGGAATGCTGACTCTGGATGAGAGTGGGATCAGATTAATCTGGTTGGTTTTTAAAGTTGTTTTTAGCGTTGTGATCTCCTGTATAGTCTTTAGTGTGGTAGCAGGAGGATTAGAGACTGTGGGAAAAGAGGGAGTTGAGACAGGGTACAATTACAGAATACACTAACAAAAACATTAAAAAAAAAAAAAGTTGACAGTAATTATACTATATCTATATATCTATAACTATCTATCTATCTATCTATCTATAGACATATACAATATATGTCTGTCCTTTGCCTGGTCTCTTTTGCACAAACATTTATTTAAAAAGCTAATAAGTACTCTAATTTACTGTATATACTGTATATATATACTCTAATAATCTGTATAGTTCCTTCCTAAATGGTAACTGTTTCAAAGATTAGAATATACATACATGAGGAGAATAAAATCTAATATCTATCAATAGCTCACATGACTGTCATTGATAGGCTGCAGGAATCTACTCTCTAGGCTAGAAGAAATCAGGCTCAGCATCTCTTCTTCATATGTTTTTCTTAAAACTATTAGTGATGCTGTTGCACTTGGTTACACAAAAATCGAAAATATTCCATCTTAAGACATTTAAAACCAACAGGAATATGAGTTCCCACACTCCATCTACAATATGGTACAGCTTATCTTAGTATATTTCAGCCCAACAGATCTACTTTTTTCACCTATAGTTTTTTTTTTGTGAAAAATACATTAATTCAAAGAAATCAATAATGTGGTTTAGCGCAAATGAGTATGCTGTACTATCTCAAAAATGAAGCATGTAACTTAAACAAAGAGTCATCTCAAGTAATTGTTTTAGCACTGCTACACATGTGAAGGCACAAATAGGAAATAGGCAGGTGCATTATTCACATGGGGACAACATCCACCTGGGTTGCTGCTTTGCTCCAGTCTAATCTAAGGCAAACCATGCCATGATTTAAAAAAAAAACAAAAAAAAACAAGAGAGCAGACAATAAAATGGTTGGTTTCATGGTCTGAAAATAGAATTCAGAAATATTTATGAACCCAAGCGTGATAAACAGGGCAATGCAGAAATTTCTCCAGTGGGTCACACATGAGAAGACCCAAAATTAGAAAAAATGGGAGATAATAGGGAGTTGGTAAGAGATGAAAATTACAAACAGTTATGAAGCAGTAATCACTGAAGTATACCTAACTATTAATCACATTGGCATCTATTCCACATTACAGATATTGCCCTTGCACATGTATTGTAGCTTGTGGGATGTCTAGAAGAAAGAGGCTGACAAAAAAGAGGCCATAGCAGATGATATGCATATCTGAAAAAGAAAAGAAAGCCCCTGAGGATGACAGTGATCGTGGTTTGAGTAGAATGCAGCACTAAAGTGCTTTTTAAAGCCACTCGTAAAGGCAGCACGTTTACAGCCAGCTCTAATGACACATTATGGCAGCAATTCAGCAATTAACTTTATGCAACTTCACTTGCTCCTCATTTCTCTCTTTCTCTTTTTCCTCCCCTAAAACTGCTCATATTTAGAAGATGTAATGAGGTGATAAAAAAGTAACTGCAAAATGGCTTGTTGTAAAATTCAGTTCTAGTCAGAATAGAACTGTGTGATTATATCTGTACAGTACAAGCTTTGACATGGAGTTTTATTTCATCAAAGTCCTTGAATACTGAGATGATTTTCCTGATCTAAACATAGACGATACAGCATACAACTTTGCTAGTATTTAAATAAAAATAAAAGACCAATGAAAATAATGACATTTTGTCAAAAACACAAATTTGTCCATCCACTGTTACCTGAAAGAAGCCAGAAAATTGCTTTTATAGACAAATGCTATAAATGCTTTGCTAGCTAGCCATGGCAAGAAGTGCAAATTAGTCTAATTCAATACAATATCAAGGCAGCTAAATGCTAACACTGGAGAGAAACTCTGGTTAACCAAGAACTGGTCCTTTGTTTGATGACTTTCCATAAAATGAAAAGTCCCTGGTCGATAATAATGTCCTCCTAGTCCACAAGACTTTCTTTGGCCACTAGCCTGGGCAATGTACAACATTGTCAGAACACATTATATTTGTCTGGGTATAAAAGAATAAGCTCAGATTTTATTACCACCTCTTCCCCCTTTTCTGCTACACTTCAAAATAAAGGTACCGAACTGTGCTTTTCCTTGTTGCTGGGGTTCAATCAAGTGATTGAATGAATTCTGTGTATACAGATGCGTGCACATGGATGTGCTTTTCGAACAGAAAGTGGTGATGGCAGTGATTCTGTCAGAATTTGGTGACTGTTTTCACCCTGGAAACAGAACAAGGGGCATCTGTGGAGAAAGAAATTCATGAAGAAAAGCAATTTTCAGCTGGGTAATTAAAAGTCTGACATTGCTGGAGGTTGCCAGGAAACAGCACTAAGAAAGAAAGATTTACAAGTTAGTCCTGATGAATGACATTTAGTTATTTCTCTATCCTGACGTTACATCTGGTCTGTGGGCAAATAGTTGACAAGTGCAGCTCAGCTATTCAAAGCTATATGTTCAGTAGAAGGTGTAGTAGAAAATAATATTCACTTATCAGCTACTGAGCATATATATATATATATATTTGTTTGTTTGAAAATATGAAGGATCTGACCAAGATCGGGTGCCTCAAATCCATTCACCAGCATGTAATCCCACATATATACTACTCACCAAGCTCAGATCCTCAATCCTCTCAGATCCAACCTATTATAATACCAGGTTTGAGCCCATATATCCCCCTTACCAAGGTCAGATCCCCCCTCTTCAAGGTTAGGCCATCATATCTCAGTCAAGATCAGATCCTTCCTCTTCAAGGTCAGACCCCTCTTATCCCAGTCGAGAATGGATTCCTCCTCTCCAAGTTTCAACCCTTCATATACAAATAACCAAGATCAAATCCCTCCTCTTCAAGGTCAGATCCCTCACATCCCGATCAAGATCAGATCCCTCCTCTTCAAGATTAGACCCTCATATCCTAGTCAAGAAAAGATGTCTCCACTTCAAACTTAGACCCTTCATATACCAGTCACCAAAATCAGATCCTCCCCTTCAAGGTTAGACTCCTCATATCCCAGTCAAGATCAGATCTCACCTCTTCAAGGTTAGATGCTTCATATTCCAGTAACCAAGGTCAGATCCCCCCTCTTCAAGTTCAGACCCTTCATATAACAGTTACCAAGATCAGATCCCTCCTCTTTAAGGTTAGTCCCTTCATTTCCCAGGGAATATCAGATCTCTATATATCAGATCAGATTATATCCACCAAATTATTACCTTCATATCCCCCTCACCAAGATGTTTTCTCATAAAGGTTAGATTCCTTGTATACAATTCACCAAGATCAAATCCTTATATCCCCTATAAATGTGGGATATACAGTATAAGGGAGATATGTGTAATCCGATCTTGGTGGAGTATATGAGGGATCTGACCTTGATGAAAGGGATATGAGATGAGAACATATGTAAATCCGAGAGAAAAGGACGACATGCATACCATCCAAGTTTAGTGAAATAGGCTTATCACTACAAATGACAGAGAGAGAAGAGCTGATAATAAAGTAGAGGGTGGTACAGTGGGTAGCACTGCTGTCTCACAGGAATCCATCATCCCCGGTATATTCTTTACATGCGCCCAGTGTTCATGGGATAGGCTCCGGATCCACTACAACCCTGACAAGGATAAATGAAGATGAATGGAATGAATAAATCATATTCAAGTATGATTGAGTGAGACAAATGAAGGAGAGAAAGATTTTCTAATGTATGACTGAGAGAGCCAGATGGAAAACAGCCAAAAGAGAAGAAAAGGGGCATCATGCAATGCGGAATAAAGAATAAGAAAGAGTGAGAGAGAGAGATGGGGAATGACTGATAAAGAGATCAGTTGACAGGCGGGTGAAAGTCTGTGACAGTTTATTCCCTCCAGTATACTCTCTGGCCCTCATCTTTCCTGATGTGGAAAACGAACCATATCACTCTTCATTCTAAGAGGGTAGCTAGGGACATGCTCGGGGACAATGAGAAGAGAAAGTGAAGGGAGCGCAAGAGGAACCAAGGAAGAAAGAAAAAAGTCCCTCCCGATCAGTCACGGAATGTCAGTCTGCCTGGCAAAACTCTGGGCAGGGCATAAATATCCCTACTAGTTGGTATTGGAGGAGATTATACACTCCTTTATTACTTTCCTGCACATCTCTAAGTGACAGTTGGAGCTTCTGAGCTCCAAGATCAGACATTTGTCTGTTCACGCTTTTGACAGATAGCAAAACCTCTATAAACTCTCAGTAGTATTTCAACATATCAGCAGAGTTTCCATCATTGTGCTATTACACAATGACAGTGTGACAAAATAAAATTTTACACACACATAAGAATGCTGTGTAGATTCATTGTAACAATATTTTTTCTTAACATTTTCTTAAGTAGTGCAGTTTCCTACAAAACACTGGACCACCACAATTAATATTTGGTGAACCCTACAAGAATAACAACAATGAGCCGCATGATAATGAGGAAAAAATATATAAATATGTTTGCTAATTTTCATGAAGGGTGCCGATATTTTTGGAAATGTCTATAAGAGACCTTATTGTGTGTATTATTATAGTGTGTGTCCATTTAATCAGATCTTAATAACTGCCTGCACCATTATCTGGTGGTATGTGTACAGACACACACTTTTATTACATTTTTTTGAATATTAAATTTTCAGTTTTATTAAAAAGGTATGTCATGGTAAAGGTCAGGTGAGCTGCTATGGTGGTGAACGTTTCCACTTACACTGATCTCAGGCCAGTTTCATAATTACTCTCATTATAATCAGTGCTGCTTTTTAAGTAGGAGACGTTGGTCTTGGGTCAGTGAAAGGACACTGTGGCCCCATGGCTCCCTGGAGAGGCATCACTTGCCATCTTAAATGTTACCCAGCATGCTTGGTGGTGCTTGGGATGATAGCAGAAATGTGGGAGGCGTCGCAGGAGATCTGAGGAGGCAATAAAGCGTGAGGAAAGGAACATTGATACAGAGGAAGAGGTCGCCACGGTGACTGGAGCTTCCTGCGAGTCAGAGTATGAGCTAAAATCTATTCCTGTGTGTGTGTGTGTGTAGAGAGAGAGAGAGAGAAGTAAATGGAATGAAATATAAAGAGAGAGCTGAGACTGTGGCAGAGATACTGTCTGAGGGAGATCTAAGAGGTTCCAAGAGGCTAACCTCCACTTCACCCCAAACCACTAGCACAATAATGTATTAATTAAAAAGAGGTATCATCTCCTTCATTTATATAGGAGGCATTCTGGATCAGAGTCTCTCTAATTACATGACATATTTCACAAAATACTGTACAACAACATCCTCCAAGTTTAGTATGTACCCTAAAACATCTGGCCCAATTTTCCCTTACTCTCCCTGGTCTCTAACTAACACAAATAGCACAAGCACTAGAGAGCAGCACAGAACAGCAACATTCTCAAGGGAGCTGTACTGTATATACACACATACATTCAGCTCCAGTATAGTACCTTTGGAAACAATGTGTAAAAATAGGTTATAAATAACATCTTTGTGGATAGTTAGCTTAATATGAAATATGAGGAAAACCCAACACACTGAAATGGACAGATCTCATGACTTTCAAAATCCAAAGATCGTTCCATCCTATTCTTCAGCACCTTACTCCATCACTGTCCTTTGTGGTGGAAGTAGATGCCTAGGGACAATCCATGTGCTTTCTTCTCAAGAAAACTAAGTCCAGCAGAACTAAATTATTATGAACTGAGAACTACTAGCCATGTAAGTAGACATAGGGGAGTGGGGACATTGGATAGAGGAAGGAAAGAATCTGTTTTTGATCCTCCCCATCCATACTAACCACAAATGTTAAGCTCACTGGACACTCTTCTTCAGGTTTAACCTCACCTACAGCCAGGATTGAAGAATAACAAACTGATGACTTGAGATGGCCTCCAAAAATATTTCTCCCACATTCCTGCATTGTAGCACCCATATGCAGAGAGTTCATGGAAAACATCAGAAGAGCTCAGAATGATGAACCCATGCCACCAGAGTGTCTGCCTGAGATTACTTTTGCCCATCAAACCATGTGAGATCAACCCTTCCATTGGGCCCATATCAGTTCTGGAGATCCTTGAATCTAGAGAAGCATCAAACTGCTGGTTAATAGAACATCTGACTGTACCACGTTCCCCTCAATCAATGTGAGCTAGAAAAGCTGTTTTTGCTTCTGTCTGCAGTTTTTTTTAATGGTTGTCAGTAACTAGATGCAGCATCTCCCACATGCTCTACACTAGCGCAGTGTTGGTGAGGAGAAAGGCCAATGCGTCATGGGCACTGTGAAACGCTGTAATACCGACAAATACACAACACTGGCAGAAGGGGTTATGAAACAACTTACCTGTGATGTAGACCTTCCATAGATTTTATCACTGATCTACAGGCTTCATGACCATGTATCTAGTGAACTGGGAGGGAACCGGTCCTGAAGAACACGCTGCTACCTCCAAATTTCTGGGTTACTTCCTAATTGTAGAGTATAAAAGGCTAACACATTGTATCATTGCAAAGTCTTGTCAATCCTGATGAACTATGATGCCTTGCCTGTTGATTACTCTTTTGGATTTGCCCTCTGGTTTGTCATATTGTGCTTCACTGTATTTAACCCTTTCCTGAATTACGACTCAGTCTTTGGATTGTGTTTCTGGCTTTGTAAATAAACCCTCCTGTACATGGATCTTCAACCAGTGTTTGTTACAGCATTGCCAAAACAAACAAGTAATTAAATGAATGTACAAAAGAATACATGTTGTTGTGGCAAATTGAATTATTTATGCTCATATTTCAATAAATGTATATGTGTTAATCGTCACATTACACAACATAGTTATTATTTCATGAATATTGTCTAAAATATTCCTCCATACATATGAACTTTAAAGGTAATCGATTATTCATTTAAAAAAAACACAGAAATGTCAGGGCTCATGAATGAGAATCTCTCTATCGCTCTCCCTCTCTCTCTCTCTCAGACACACCGATACGCACAGGCCAGGACACACACAAATCAATGTGAGCTAGAAAACCTGTTTTTGCTTCTGTCTGCAGTTTTTTTTAATGGTTGTCAGTAACTAGATGCAGCATCTCCCACATGCTCTACACTAGCGCAGTGTTGGTGAGGAGAAAGGCCAATGCGTCATGGGCACTGTGAAACGCTGTAATACCGACAAATACACAACACTGGCAGAAGGGGTTATGAAACAACTTACCTGTGATGTAGACCTTTAGAATAGGATAAAGAAGCCTACATGCTGATCATACCAGGCAACATGGTTTCCACTTTTTTTGTAAACTTAATATGAGTCATTGTTTTTACATTATATATATACATTTATTTAATTTGTATATATTTTCGATTTAGTAGCCATAGGCAGCATCCAGGCTTGTCGTCAGTGAAACAGGTCACACCATCTATAAGCATTTTGCATGTGTTTTCAGATTCGCTTCTTATCACAAAAGAGACCTGTTCTGCATTAACTGTAAGCCTAATGCTGTGTGTAATAACAAAAAAATTCCTATTTTTAAAGCTTTATATTCTTTCCTTTCATTTTATTAAATGAAAACAATTGTTTCTATACTAGTTGTAGTTTTGTACAGGTCTCTGTGTCCTTCTGTAGTGTCCTGGAGACACCTGGAGTCTCATCCATCACTCCCACAGTGTTTGTTCCAGTGATACTATCTAGTCACATCTGTTGTAAGCTTGAAGATATTTACACTTTTTTTTCTGCTTCCTTGAAGCACCATTCATCTTACCATCATGAGATACACCCATACATACTCAAAATAAAGCCAAGAACAGTGATATCACCTCAACCTACTCATAGTCTCTCCCTCTCTCTCTCTCTCTCTTTCTCTCTCACTCTCTCTCTCTCACTCACTCTCTCTCTCCCCCATCTCAGTCATTCCTTTTGCTTGACTCACTTATTACATTGCTGTGTTAGGATGATTCTTCACTGTTGGAGGACACACACACACACACACACACACAATCTGATGGTAATACACTCCCACTTGGCCAGACCACCTGTTTCCGGTTTTCTCCGTGGCTGTGGTCCTTTGGGACTCACACACACTCATGAGTGTCATACGCCTGCCAGTTATTAACAGCAAATCTTGGATCAGTCTAGTACACAGTGTACACTAGAACACAGCTTATAGACTCTTACGGCTCTATTTTTGTGCAGGTGAAAGGGTAATTTGCTGGTGTAACACCAGTATATTTATTCCCCCTTGCTCTCAGTTGCTATTTTCATTGCCAGAAATGAAACGTGAACACTGCACATTGCATTACTGCAGCCATTTTTAAAAATACATTCTCTAAAAATTTTCCACTAGCGCAACCTCCTTGTCCTTTTTTTATTTTTTTGACCATTTAGAGTCTACTGTCTAACATCAGACGGCTTGTATAACTGTGTACTGGTTATCAGTGCTTCATAATAAAGCGCACACTCACACACACACTCTCTATTTTACACACTTTGCTGCCAGGAAGCTCACATGCAGAGCTCGAAGAATCCTACTTCTTCGAGGCTTCGTGTTGAGCAGTGTGTTTGTGTGTATGCTTGTTTTTCTGCTGAAAGGTCAGCTCTGTCGTAACTGTAGCCAAGTACAATGTGTGTGTGTGTGTGTGTGTTTGTGTGTGAGTGAGTGAGTAAGAGCTGAAATATGGACTCTGTCTTATGTCATGCTGGTCACGCAGGAGACATGTACCCTTATTTCTTGTTTGTGCAATTATTCACCCCCTCCTTCACTTTTCTCTAGTTATGATCCACGTCTTTTAAAAGGACCGGTTCAATTATAGACCACTTCAGATGAATAATCATTGTTGCAGGAAAGGATACGGTATCATGATCATCCCACCGGCGGTAAGCAACATTCAAGGGACACAATCTGTGTCCCTCATTTCTGTCAGTGCCAGCTTGACAGCAAAACAACAAAAGTTGAGGAACCTGACAAATACTCTCAGAAATTGTCAGGTTAGCTCCTTTTAGCTAGCTAGCTAAATAAATTAAAGGAATTAAAGAGAAAACAAAACATCATAACATGTATTAGCTTCAATGTGCTATGGCATAGATTCTACAAGTTCCTGGAATTGGAATATGGATTTTCATAACTAATGTTACCTAGCTAGCTGTATGTAATGTTAGCTAGATGCCAAAGACTTCCAAAAATTGTATTTATTCTATATCAAAATATGTCAAAAACTCACTTTCTCTGGTATGCAAACTTTATTCTATGGTGAAATGAGACAGCTGGATAGCTACTAGCAGCTGCACAGACACCAATTTAATCTCTGGTAACGTATATGAAATATTGTTTATGTAATTTTAGTAAACCTATGCACAGAGGTGTACAGGTGAACAATAATACATTAGGGATCATTGTTAGCTACGAAGCTATTTAATGTGTTCATTTGCAAGACAACAAAGCTAACCAGCTAGCTACAACACTCTGGCCGTGTGTCCACTCACAACTTCCCCTTCTCTTTTAGTGATAAATCGTACAGAGCGCATTTTAGAGTCCAACTTCACTAAAGACAAAGCTGATATCATTTGCATTATAAGGAAATCGGTAGCATGTAAACTACAGTACAGTTTCACTGTTCAGTTCAGTTTCATCTTGTGTTCTCATTTTAATCATGCAGAATTTGAAATTTTTCCCTCTCTGCCCTCTGCTCTTACTTCTTGGTGGAGCTGAAAAAGCAGCAGGCATGAAATTTTCTCATACATGACAATTCTCAATCACCTCTCTCTCTCACCATCTCTCTCTTTCTCTCTCTCTCTCGCTCTCTTTCTGAAGTAAAGGCAAGCTGAGTGAATACAGATGAGCTCTGGATCAATATTTCTTCTTTTTTTTTCTTTGTACAAATTCATCTGCATATATTGAAACTATTCAACACATCTGCAAACACAAAAACAAAGCAGCTCTTTTTTTTCCCACATGTTCATACAGAATACATTATCATGCATTATTGGTTTAGTATCATTGCTTTTTGAATTTCATGTATTTTCATTCAGATTTATGTAAATGCAATTTCACGCTTTGAATAAAAAATTTTTTTAAAAAACAGGTGGACGGAAATCCCACCAGAGAGAAACGCCGTTACCTCAGGCTAGACTCCCTGATCCCCTGGGCAAACAGAAAGTCATCACCTATAAAAGTTCAAGCGGCCATTTTCTCATGTGCCTCTATGACTCTGTGGGAGTTCACTGGACAAAACCTGACCCTCGTTGTGTCCAGTATGCCACCGGCTGCCTCAAGGGCCATGTCTGGCATTTTGTATCCCCTTGCCCGTCTCCTGTTTTTCTCTTTCCTCCAGAGTGTGTGATTAACCGTTCATGCGCTTCTGACTGCAGGCTTTCGTGCTCACTGGGTGTGTTCATCCAACCTTGCAGAACAATCAGCATCCAAACACACACTTACTCCCACAGCTCTGTATGTGCCATTACTCTTTAGTATTGCTCTAGCAACTGCTATACTACTGCTGATGCTGATGAAAAATCGGAGCTAACTGAAGTGAAGCTAGTGAGGAGGAAAAGCTGCCAGCATGTCTTGAGAGTGTGGGTGTGTGTCTAAAACTGTTCTCCACGATCCGAGAAAATTGGATACAGCTGCAGTACGGGTGGAGACAAATTGAACAGCTGTAGTGCGAAAGCCTTGCAGGAGTGTCACATATTTTGTCTCCACGTATTGTTATGTTCAATACGGTCATTGAAGGCAATAAGGGAAAGTCCCTCTACAATAGCTTTTATTCAGCGAAATAAATGATAGGACATAAGTGATAGGACATCAATTTTGAGTTGCAAGCGAAACTTTGGATTTAGTGCAACTTTGGTAAATTCTGAAAGGGGAATTTACAACTTCAACCAGTATCGCAACTGCCTGCAAGCCAGCCCTCTATCTTTCACAAGAGAGTCTGGTATATTTCATCACTAAATATGACTAAGAATTGTGCACTTTCACAGAAAGAGCCCATGTAACCAACATTGCAAATGGCTAGCTATGATCCTTTCTTTTAGGAAATATTGTATATATTCCCACAGAGAGTTGAATATAGAGTTTTGCTAACCATTTTTAAATGAACCTCTGACAAGCAACTATGTACAAAAGCTACTGCTTACATGTTTAGAATAAACCACTGATCTAGTTACTTTTTAATACGAGCCTCTGAGACTGGATTGTACAGTTTATGCTTCAAGCCTCTGACACTGTTAAATCATAAATTTAGTGAAAAAACACATTTCTTGTCACTAGTGATGCTACAAAGTTTTTTTTAATACAGTAACTGTATGAGAACCTCATTGTGTTACAGTGTTTACAAGTTTGCTTTCCTTTTGGAAACCCGTGTACGGAAATGTGTGTACAAGCATGTGCCAGAATGCAACCTGAAAGATCCTGAAGCTTGTGACCAGAAAAGTATAAAAGCTATCAGACCCTGGGCAGAGCATCTGAGATTGAGACTATTCAAGATGCAGGACAAAAGATTCAAAATGGAGAAAGTGCTAACTTTAGCAGAATGCGAACATGACATTTTGCATACCTGAATATAAATTATTCTAAAATTAAAATTACAAAAAATATTTTTAAAAGAGGTGAAATGGTATATGATCAGTTAGAAGTCTGGATTAGATGGTGTAACTATATTTTATTTTCTGTATTTTTTTTTCCCAGTTAACAAAGCTTGTGTATACACAGGACTTTTGTACACCTAAATTTAGGACATTCAACTGCTGAACTTGATTCACAAATGATTCCTTATTCTCAGTACAATATCAGTATATTTAGCTACAACTAAAATCCTAAATCATGGCTAAATTGCTAACTGCATCAAAACACCAGTTTTCAGGCCATGCCCATTTTACAGAGAGATCCAAACTTAAAATTGCAAGTATGAGTGCAGTTTAATAAAGGTGTCCCGCTTGATACATGTTATATAACCTTCCTTTTAGTACTATAGTGAATGTAATAGAGGCTAACAACACCTGTAGGCTAGTTTTGCTCACTAGCTCACCCTGAGTATTTATGTTCCCTCGTGTAGCTGTGGTGCACTTTCAGAACAGAGGGACAAACAAAGAGAACAAGACAGATGTCCTTCGCTTAGAAATCACTCGCTTTTAGTGCTGTGAGTCAGTGAGTGCTGAGCCAATAAGGCGACACAGCATGTGATACATCTCCTTTATGTAATTTAGAGGACAAAATACAACCAAGCTTGAGAGAACAATAAGCCATAAATATGAGTGGGTGTGTGGGTGTGTGTGTGTGTGTGTGTGAGAAATGGGAATTCATTTACAGAACATAATTATGTACAATCTTTAGACTTTAAGGAAACAAATGAATGCAGCCAGTCCTTTTGTTACATAATAAGAATTACTTAGGATTTTTAAAGATTTTTTTTTTTTTTAAATTTAAAGAAGATTACGGACCATTACATAAATAGTGAAACTTTTTCTGCCAAAAAAAATAAAAAGTCAGAGCATATCAGCAATTTTAGCTGTCAGCAGCATGGCAGTGTAGTCTATTGGGGGCAATGTAATAACTGATGTAGTGCATGTCTGACTGTGTGTGTGTGTGTGTGTGTGTGTGACGGATGATAGTGACAGAGAGGGGATGTGATGTTTGTGCATGCTGAGAGACAGGATGAGGGGGTGAATACACAATTACTATGATTCAGGAAATGATATGAACAGAGGGGTATGTCTGGTTTACACACGCAGACACACACATACACAGATGAATGGATGGATGGATGATCAAAGGATGGATAAATTAATGGATCAATCGATGTAGGTGTGGAGGAATGGATGAATTAATGGATGGATGAATTTATGGTTGGATGGATAATGGATTAGAGGATGGATAAGTATATGGATTAAATGTTCGATGGATGAATTTATGGTTGGATGAATAAAGGATTAGAGGATGGATGGATGGATGAGTGGATGGGTGGATGAGTGGATGGATAAATGGATGAATTGATTGATGGATGAATTTATGATTGGATGAATAAATGATTAGTGGATGGATGAATGGATGGATGAATGGAGAGAATATATGAGATGTGTGTGTGTGTGTGTGTGTGTGTGCATATGGGGTATCAAAGAGTGGATATGAAATCCTTAGGCGATAGAACGGAAAGGTTAGTGAAGCCATTAACCACTAGCAGTCAGTCAGAATGTGTGTGTGTGTGTGT
>CM075029.1:6188800-6236300 GCA_037576675.1 Pangasius sanitwongsei | reverse complement strand
CCTACTGATTGCTTTATACAGAGCTATTCCAATCCATAATAATAAACAGGGCTGTGCTTCAACAAGTGTTTCTTGTTTCTTTTTGTCATAAAGTCCACATAGTAACCATACTTTTTTCACAAAAGCACAAATACAAAAGGATGTCTTAGTCCATCTGAGCTGGAACTATCGATTTTCTGTCTTTTTGACTTTGAGAGAAAAAACTTGAAGCTTGTTACTTGGATCAACAATCTGATACCAACACAAAAAGACACACTGAGACTCTGGAAGTGGTGGTAAGATTAAATGGCCACTTTATAAGGAACAACATACTAATACTGGGTAGGACTCCTCTTTACTCTAAGAACAGCCTCAATTCTTCGTGGCATGGATTCTATACGGTGTTGGAAACATTCCTTTAAGACTCTGGACCATGTTGACATGATTGCATCACAAAATTGATGCAGATTTTTTTCAGATGTACTGTCATGCTGTGAATCTCCCGTTCTACTACATCCCAAAGCTGCTTTATTGGATTCAGATCTGGTGACTGTTAAAGCCACTGAAGTACACTGAACTCACTGTTCATGGATTCCTGCTGACATTGCCATCTGTATATGGTAGCAGATATCGATATTCCTCAGACCAGGAGATGTTATTCCAATCTTCAACTATCCGCTTTCAATGGGTCTGTGCCCTGTGTAGTCTCAGACTGCTGTTCTTGGCAGACAGAAGTGGAATCCAGAGTGGTCTTCCAATGCTGAAGCCCATCTGCCTCAAAGTTTGACATGTTGTGCATCCTGATATGCTTTTTTTGCTCACCACATGTGTAAAGAGTGGCTATTTGAGTTACAGTATCAATACCACATGAGCAAGAGTGCTATTGTACTGTACAACAACACAGCTATTTATTGCTGTTGTACTGTATATTACAAAATACTGTCCTTTTAGATGTTTCATTAGTATTTATTTAAGATACTTTTGCACAATCATACCAATTTGTATTACTCTATTTGCATCAAAAGTAACTAAGTTAAGTAACCTTAAAGTAGTTATGTTTAAGGTTAAGGTTTGGGGCGGGGTTAAGGTTTGTATCTTTTCTTACAACTTCATTCATATGAAATTGACTGAAATCCAATCTTCCTCACTTGTTCCAATAAGCTCCAAATTCTCCTGAGGTTTTATTTAGCATAATGCTTATAATTAACTGGACACTTTATATCTCATAGCATATCTCACACAAGGTATTATGGGATTATTGAATACATAAATGCTAAGATACAAAGTGTCCTTAAGTTAACTCTGGAGAAATTGAATTTCACAGTAAAAATGATCAACCCCTAACTGTTTGGGTGAGATTCACCCAGGCTAAACACACACACGCAATCACCCACCCACCCACACGCACACACACACCCACACACACACACACACACACACGGAAAGAAACTGGAAGTGTTAACACATAACTAACACTTTCAAAATGTACTATGTAAATGTACTATGTGAAAACTCACACTCTGTACATCATGTTCATGTGTGTTTGTGTGTGTGCTCACAGATACAGACCGAAGATGACTCACAGTGCCATTACACAATCAAACACTGACCCACAGGACAGAGGGAGCAGAAGGAAACATACACGCTCACGTATATATACAAATTCACATTCATACACACTTACGTTTATGCACAATGACAGTCATACACAATTTGTTTTGTTGTCACATTAGGACACAGGAGTCTTATATAACGTTTTTTACTACACAAACACTATGCACAACTTGTCCACAAATACAGTATTATATAATATATTGTATATGCTGAAGACTTTATGGTAGATCTGTAACATGCTCCAAAATACTGCCTTCTTTCCCCCAGAAATGTTTTCATTAAAAAAAAAGACTCTAGTAACAACCTACTATGTATTTTGAAGCAAAATGGCTTTCTTTCACTCACTGTAAGCACCTTTTTCTCCTATTTCCTTTTTTTTTCAATATTTTTTCTAGTAAAGCATAAATGGTAAAGCGGGACTTTAAAGTGGGCAATTCTAGTTTATTACTTTATTTATTCTTCTTCTTTTTTTTACCTGCTGGCGTTCTGTAGACACTTCACAATTTCTCAATATATTAAATCTTTTTTTGCCACATTTTAGTTTACATTGGCATTTTCAAATCTGCTAAACAACCAGCCCATTTTAATCCCATTCAACTTTAACTAGATTATTGTTATTTGGCCACAAATACATGTGGAATATGGGGGAAATTAGAGGAGTGGAAAGTAAATTCTCTAGTAGGGGGTTACACTGGGGTCTGGGGTACATTGAGATACATTGGGCTCCATCATAACTGGTGTGACTGAAGATTTTGGATATGCGCATAAAGGAGATCGAGACACTGCCGGTATTGTTTTAATGCTCCTTATAAGAAACTAGTAAATGTATAACAGCAGGGGTGTATGTTAAAATATGTAAATGTGGGGAAAAAGTGATGGCAGTAGAATTTGATATAAATATTATATACCACCCATGCCATTCATCTGGGTATTTCTGTTATTATCTTTCTAGAGACTGAATGAGTTGAGATAAAACATTTTTTTTAACGTTTTGAATTGTTAACTTGATGCATTATCCTTCCATGTTTCATTTTGAAGATTTTTGAGCTCTATTTTTTTCCATTCAAACACAAACATTTGCAATCAAATTTATATGGGCATACACAGTGGATATTGTGTGTCCCAGAACATATGTATGTGTGTGTATATATATATATATATATATATAAAAGAGTGCAGACGCATGTTAATTTCGCGACCAGCACAATCTGATGAGGACATGGCTCATTCAGTGTGTGTGTGTGTGTGTGTGTGTGTGAGAGAGAGATATTCAGAGATGCTCAGTGCAGCAGAAAGCAGTGATACACTCTGACAGCTCTTACAGTAGCGCCCACTCCTGCACCGCACACCTACAGTACAGATCAATCTGAATCCTGTCACTGAGGAGTCACCTCTTGTTCTCTCTCACTCTCTCTCCCTTCATTTTCCTTCTGTCAATCACACATTTGCTTTTAATTGCCAGTGTATCAAATGCAAGAATCAATGTCTGCTACATCATTCCCATGTATTTGATCACTATTCTGTGTTCAAATCAGAAGGATCCTCCATAAGTAGGCAGCATTTTTATGCAGCATTTGTGGCATTTTTTTTTTTCAGGCAGTTGCCAGATGTCATTCTGGGTGTAGGCAATCCCATAATTCTGTGCAGATTTCTGCAGGTAGAGCTCTGGTTTTCCTTTGGAATATGCTGCTATGGGTTGATTTGTTTTGTCCTCAGATTGTGGGTTGTGTAATAAATAAGACACATATCAAAATTGTTTTATTTCCAAACCAAATAGAAAAGTTACTAGGTGAATATTAGAACATACGCTCACTTCATGCAATTATCAAATCAGTCAGTCATGAAGCAGCAGTGCACATACAGGTCAAGAGCTTCAGGTAAAATTCACATGAAATATCCAAAAGGGGAACAAATGTGATCTTAGTCACCGTGGCATGGTTGTTGGTGCCAGACAATCAGAGAGAGGTAAGAGGAGAATGGCCAGACTGGTTTAAGCTGACAGGAAGGCTATGGTAACTCAAATAAGCACTCTTTACAACCATGGTGAGCAGAAAAGCATCTCAGAATGGACAACATGTTGAACCTTTAGGTGGATGGGCGACAATAGCAGAAGACCACATCGGGTTCCACTCCGGTCAGCCAAGAACAGGAATCTGAGGCTACAGTGGGCAGTTAAATGAACAGTTAAAGATTGGTCTTTTTCCAATGTTCAAAGCTCTTGACCTCCATGATCCTATGCATTGTGCTGCAGCCACTTGATTGGCTGATTGGACAATTGCATGAATGAGCGCGCGTACAGGTGTTCCCAAAAAAATTGTATTCATGCTTTTTGGAGCTTCAGAGTCAAGATTGGAATTGTTTCAGGGCCAGTTCTGAATATCTATTGGGCTAGTTTTGTCATGTAGACGATGCAACCCTGGTTTCATGAAAGCTTCAACAAACATGGCTGACCAAACTGCCATAGCTATTCGTTTGTCTTGTAGTTCACAGTAATATTTGTGTTTGTATTTGTTTAGCCAGAAGTTGTTATGTGGTTAAAACAGCAGTTACAATTAACCAGCAAATGTAACGCAACCTAACAGCTTATTTAACTAGCTGGTTACTTGCTGTTTAGCTAGCTACGTAGCTATGTTATTCAGCGACCAGTAGTCTATTTGTGTTTAAAGAAAAATGGCTGCCACTAGTTCGGGGTTCATCCTCTGGCAAGCCGATAAACTAGTGAATAACAGTAAATAAACTAACGTAATGTACGCAGTGTGGTAAAAATGATAATGTGGATAACCGAAGGCGTCCCAAATGCCTATTCTTTTTGGGTTTAAGTACTGCCCCTTTGAAGGATGTATGCTACTAAATCAGGCTCTGAGAGCGAGAGCAAGAGAGAGATAGAGAGAGAGAGAGAGAGAGAGAGAGAGAGAAGCTCTCAGTAGGTGGGAATCTTTCTGTTTAGTGTTTAAACACACATTCAGATGAAGTGTTTAAAGAAGAGGCATATGCTAGAACACCAGGGCTTCCCTGCTGGTCATTCTTTATTGTCTATTTATTTGTACTGCTGCAGAGCACACACTTACACACATACAAAGAGAGAGCGAGAGAGAGAGAGAGAGAGAGAGATGGAATATCCCCCAGTGGTGATGCATGTCCTTCAGAGAGCTGAGGGGATCAGAGAACTAGGGCAGGGGGGGAGCAGGAGAGAGAGTAGGGCTGATTTGATGAAACGTACGCACTGAGAACAGGAAAAAAGGGAACCGGAGAGAGAGAGAGAGAGAGAGAGAGAGAGAGAGAGAAAGAAAGAGGGAAAGAGAGAACGAGAAAGGAGTAAAATAACAAGGGGAAGGGTGAGCAAAAAATAACAGCCACTCTGTTAAAGTCTATTGTGAAAAGTGCAGTCTGAAATAACAGGCCCCGCCTACACTTCAGATGAAACACACACACACACACACACAGAGGCTTGACTTTAAGCCCTCAGACATGAACACTGGCTTGATGTCGGTCACTGAGAACGTGTCAGCAAACTCACACACACACACACACACACAATAATTTTTTTTTTGTGGTGCAGCACCCTGAGGGACTTAAGAAGGGAAAAAAAACATTTTAATATGTGTGTGTGTGTGTGTGTGTGTGTCTATTTTCCAGCAGCCAATGAAAATCAAACTGGAGTGTTTACTTTAGATCCCATATAAGCCTAACTCTTTGACATCTCATTTTATCAGGCATCCACTAGTGGTCCAAAAGTGATATTTCCTAATTTGCTCACATCAATTTAATTATCATGCCATCAGTACACACATATGCCATATGTACAATGGTATGAAATTAATCATCAAGCACCAAGACTCAACATACAAGACAATACAGGGACTCATACAAAAGTGCATAGTGTGCAAATAGTGTAAGATACACAGCACAGTGTAGATACTCCACAGCCATACGACGCAATCAGCATCAGGATGAATTAAACTGTGTTAAGCTGAATTCATCTAAATTTCGAACTTTAGACAATATAAGTAAAGCAGTTCTAAGCCAACAAGCACAAGTGTGTACATCTGGCCCATATGTACCCTGTTCCTGTAACCCAGCAGTTATTCTTCAAACGCTTTAAATGAACAAACATGGAGACTCAGCACATGCCGCGCACAATAGCTCATGTTTACATTGGCTAGCGATCACCAACCCAGCAATTGCTTCGGGCTCCTGGGCAAACAGGGCCTTCAGGCAATTACCCATTAAGCTGTGAATTTCACTGGCGTGGGCTTTGATGACAGAGGACCAACATGGACCAAGAACCTACACAAATACTACCCTATGAACAGTGACAGTAGTGCCAGCTGGAAGGCAAATCACAGGTTTTATATTAATGTACTTGTTATCATTTCCATAGTAATAGCTAATTCATGACACTCACATAAACAGCTAAAAAAAAAAATCTGTGCAACTATTGATATGATCAAGCTTTCTGTGAAGAGTTTTTTGGAAGGAGTCTCCAGTGTCAGCGCTTTGTAACAGTCATTTGTAAAACTACAAGCTATGTTTCAAGAGAACATGACATAAGTGATTCACACATGTTCCACAACATGAAATGTACCTAAAAATGGATAAAACATATGATGTTGTTTTTTTTTTTTAAATAAATCAATCTTGATAGTATTGGAAATTTGCTTTGATGGACAAGGAATAAAACAACTTTTGGGTGTTAATGCCAACACAACACCCTGTTGTTGATTAGTTTCCTATGATCCAATGCGTCTTCATGTTTTATTCCTTACTTATCGTTCCCTCTTGTGCATATAGTGTTAATAAAATCGCACCCATCGTTCCTCAGAAACACAGTTAGCCCATGTGTGCAAGCATCTGCATGGAGCTAGCAAGTAAATTTCTAATAATTCATACATTTATTTTCCTGAGTGACATAAATACATTAAAAGGAATATTTTATCATCCTCACAAACAGTAGCTTCATAACACATGCTGTTTCTCTCCCTTACAAGCATATACTGGTGAATTAACTGTATAGCTATTTGTCTAGTATTTTCAAATAACTACTTTATTCACTTGTGTTAACAATTAAAAGTCTCTATTTGAATGAAACTGCGCCTATATTAATTAAAACTTGCTTGTATGAGCGCCAACAAGAGATGTCTATCAATGCACAGTAAGATATTTATAAAAGTAATCTTATTTTTAGGTTGTTTTTCTCCCTTGCATGTTGTTAGTAGGAAACCTGTAGGAAATCTGCCAATAGCTCTATAAACCAGCACATGAAAGATTAGATGAATTGTGTTATATACTTCGAGATTGGCATTGTGAGTAGTGCACATTCGTTTTCAAAATTGACATGATTAAGTGGCATTAATTATAGTTTTTTTCTTTTATGCTTGCATAAAAATGTAAAACCACTCCTCGGAGAGCCAACAAGAAATGGCTACTTCATATTCATTATAGAAAGCTGTGCTAATAAAGATGAGTGTAGGAAAAACAGTCAATAGCTTCATAACCACTGTGCATATAAATGTCCAATTAATTGTTATTTCAGTTGAGATCTGAGACCAAGCCGGGATCATTTCCTAAACACGAACATCACGTTTTATATAAAAAGCACTAATTACGAGACATCGGTTTGTTGCAGTGTTTATCCGTCCATTCTCAGAAATAAACATACCAGATAAAAAGATGGCCAAAAGTATGCGGACGCCTGACCATTACACCCGTATGTGTGCCTTCTACAAACTGTTCTCACAAAGTTTGAATCATATAATTGTCTCGAATGTCTTTGTAGGCTTCATTCCCTTCACTGGAACTAAGAAGCCCACACGTGTTCCAGCATGATAATGCTTCTGTGCACAAAGCGAGCTCCAGGAAGACATGGTTTGCCAAGTTTGCTGTGGAAGAACTCAAGTGTCCTGCACAGAGCCCTGACCTCCTCAACTCCACTGAACACCTTTGGGATGAACCAGAACGCCGACTAAGTGCCCCAGACCTCCTCGCCCAGACACCAGCGCCTGACCTCACTAAAGCTCTTACGGCTGAATGAACACAAATCCCCACAACTACACTCTAAAATCCAGTGGAAAGCCTTCCCAGAAGAGTGGCGGTTGTCATAACAGCAAAGACACGCGTGTGCATACTTTTGGCCATATAGTGCCATTTTCCTTGTCGTTGAGGTGTTACCTTTAGTCTTGCACCTGGGAAGGTGCATTTTTTAATCATTGTGTTGTCTTAAGGGTCAAAAATGACCCGCCACTATGGTTAACAGCAGAGATAACGAGTAGCGTCCACAGATTAAATGCAGTCGGGGTCATTTTTGATCCTTAGGACAAGGGGAGAATATATAATGTTAAGACTACACAAGGGTTGAGTGCTTAAATCATTTGTAAAGGTGTGTAAACATGGGTGCATATTAAAAAATCACAAAACAAGTCCCATGATAGTTCCAAGATACAAGTACTTTATTTCTCAGAGTGTATAGTCAGTGAGATTCGGAGCTAATTCTATGATGATGATGATTGTTGTTATTATTATTATCAGAAGTGTTTATGAGGTGAAGTTGGTCTGAAGACTCGGAGCAGGTTTAACACAAAGCCTTGCGCGTGCACAGATGAGCTCAACGCGCGGAGCAGAGCACGAGCATCTGCTGCAGGCGGAACTGTCCTTTTAACACCCCGAGCAGGAACATTAATCCCCGTCCTGCTGCTCTGCGACACACTAAACCCCCCAAACCAGCTGAAACAAAGCCCTTACCGAAGCTCTCTGAGCTTACCGAAGCTGTTTGTCTACATTTCATCGACGTTTAGTTTCAAAATGTATGCCTTTCATAACACTGCAAGCATCGACGCGATCACTAAGCGAGTTTGTTTTTTAAAAAAAGATCCAAAGACTGCTCTTACCTGCTCAAGCCTCAAGCCTCAAAGCCTCGTGAACGGGTTTTCCGTTTCAACCCGGACTCTGTCGGGGTTTTTGTGCAGTTTTGGTCGCTGTGTAAGGTTCAGGCTTCTCGCTGGCACTCTGGCCTCGGTGCTGAATGCTGAAGTGCTGGACAGCGGCAGTAAAGCGGCTCCAGTCCCAAACGCTCCGCTATTGTCTCGGGTGGAGTGAGTGCTGCCCTCTAGCGGCGCGGAGGTGAACTATTCTCACCTCTACACAAACCTGTTTATGTTACCACCCTGAATTTAATTATTTTTCAGTTAAAGCATGACCTGAAGTGTTTTATTCCTCTTATACAACAGCCAACAATTTATCTATCGGTAAAACATTTTAACATGTCAAACATTTTAACATGGAGAATGAAGGATATGATCCAGAATTTCCATTTCTGAAGGGTCTGGGCCTGGACGTATACTCTAAACCTCTCCCTCATGTGATCGAAGCGCTGGCGGGTGTTGAGGACGCCAGTGGCAGGAAGCTGCTGCTGACACACACTGCACAACAAACAACATAAACTAAGGACTAAAGAAAGCATATTTGCATAATCATGATTACATTTATACAGTGAACTATGCTCACCTCTACACAAACCTGTTACTGTTACACCCTGAATTTGATTATTTCTCAATTACAGCATGATCTGAAGTGTTTTATTCCTCTTATACCACAGCCAACAATTTATCTATCAGTAAATGGCATGTCAAACATTTTAACAATTTATACACTATACACTTTCATATATATTATACACACAAAGCAGTGGAGAATGAAGGATATGATCCAGAATTTCCAGTGTTGGGCCAGTCAGCTGACTGTGGTGCGGCACATCTCCTCCACACTGGCTGTGACGTTATAGGACTCAAACAGAGGCTCCATGATCACACTGAACTTTGGCACCATGGTTCAGGAAAGTGAGACACACTGTAAATTAACCCAAGAGCTAAATCATGTTTCCTTTCATACATATACACACAAAGAGTGGAGAATGAAGGATATGATCCAGAATTTCCAATTCTGGAGGGTCTGGGCCTGGACATATTCTCGAAACCTCTCCCTCACGTGATCGAAGCGCTGGCGGGTGATGGGGACGTCGGTGGCAGGAAGCTGGTGCTGACACACACTGCACAACAAACAACATAAACTAAGGACTAAGGAAAGCACGTTTGCATAATCATGATTACATTTATACAGTGAAGTGCACATTTATTGTGTGCATAGTGTGACACATTGCATATTCTGCATAATATGAAAAATGAAAAAAATGGTCTTATCTGAAATACGGGACAAATAAACTATTTTTCATAATAACTCTCAAGACAAGTCTGTTCACCATAATTAATACTATTTATTCATGATACTGGAAATAACAGATACTGTATATAAGGCATAGAACATTTGGTGGAGTAAATTTATTGGAAAATAATTAACAAAGTGGTGATGTGATATGGCCCTACACAAACCAGTTACTGTTACCACCCTGAATTTGATTATTTATCAAAAACAGCAAGACCTGAAGTGTTTTATTCCTCTTATACCACAGCAGCTAGCCAACAATTTATGTATCAGTAAACATGTCAAACATTTTAACAATTTATAGTTAAGGTTGTTGAGCTTCTGTGAAACAAGTTAGTTCCTGTTATCGCTTATTATATCATCTATACAACTCGTTCATTCGACACCCTCTCTTTTTCTCTCTCTTGAAGTTAATGAGACAAAAAAAGCAAGGTTTTCCTGAAGACTTTTCCATGTAAGAGAACTTAAAGTTACAGCTTTACCTCCGACTGTTACAAACCGCTGGCATTTCTTATTTATTTCTTATGTTTATTTAGCATTTCTGGAAGGAGTCTCCAGTGCCAGAGCTTTACATCTGACTGTTACAAAGTTCTAGCACTGGAGACTCCTTCCAGAAATGCTAAATAAACATTTTGTCACAGAAAACTTTATCCTATAAACACACATTTTTAATTTCTTTATGTGAAGCATCTGCCATACAAGTCCCTGTGTAAGTTACTATAGAAACAATAACATACTAGAACTAGCGCATTAATATATATCAATGTAGCCAGCACTACTGTCAATGCTTCTGTTATAGAAATTAATCTAAACACCTTCTGACCATTCAATCAGCATTCAACAGAACTGTGGTATAAATTACTTAAAATACTTTAATAAATAAAGCTGTAATTGCTGCAGTTATAAATAACTAGCACTGGAATTATAAATAAGATTAGCACTAGGAAGAGAGATAAGAAAGGAAGGGGATTTCACACTTTATGGCAGGAGGTGAACTTTGCTGCTTAGTTTTCTTGGTTAAACTCATGCTATGTGGAAAAATTGTGTTGCTGCTTCTCACTCTTACGTACAAAGTTATTGCATAGGAAATTCATACAAATTCTACTGGGTCTTGTTTGATTTAATACAAAGAGAAGATACAAACTCAAACCCACTCCTAAATTCTGTGGGAACTAGAAACTCTTAAAGATTAATACAGATTAAACTAATTTAGAGATAATAGGTCACACTGCACTTAATCTAATGTTAAGTGGGCCTAACCAAAAAAAATCAGTTCAATAGACCAATAACATCAACAATTCCTCTTAAATATATAATATAATATAATATAATATAATATAATATAATATAATATAATATAATATAATATAATATGGTAAACCATTTGTAATGGTTTTAATGGTTAACAGCTAATGGTTTGTAATGGTATTTGTAGTGGAAACCATTACAATTTCTGTGATGGTTGCTATTGTTTTTTTCAGCAGGGAATAGTTCACCTTATAATTTTCCGTGTAATAACGCTGAAATGCCATGATATGAAGCTTTTACGCAATGGATAGTTCAGTAGATCAATAGTCATATCCACTCTTAGCCTCTGTCATAGGAGTAGGAGATGTAGGAATAGGACGAACCAGAAATCTGGTATTTCTGAGCACTATCAACTCATTAACAGCTCAGAAAGGTTTTGCCTGCATTATTTACACTATAGACACATGGGCTATGCTCCTTTCCCACCATTTTAAAACATCTGATTAGTGCCATCTGCTGTTGTAAAAGGCAGATGTTACTCGAAAGAAGAAGAACATTATGAAAAAGCCACACAGTGTTAGTATTTTTGTACATAAAAGTGCCTGCCTACAAATGGCTTCACTTCACTGTTTGTACGAAATGCTAAATTTCCCCCCCTAAAAGCCCATCTACCTACGGGCCCTGAACTGTAACGGGTTTCTGTAATTTATATAAACAGTAGCCTATAATATTTTTAAATATTTTTAACAGTTCGGTAGTCCATTTGGCACTATTCTGCAAAAATATTACACTACTAGCACATTATATACTGTCAAAGGGCTTTATTGTATAGCTACTGTAACCATAACACAGTAAAACATAAATTAGAATGAACTTTACTTTAAAATTAGGCACAAAAAAGCATAACTTTTTGTAATTCAAGGTTTTGGTTTAAAAAAAAACATAGCTTTTTAAATTTTAGTGCCTTTTATTATTATTATTATTTTGTAAATAGTATTATGAAATTTAAACTGGAAATAATGCTAGACAAAGGTAGCTAATGTTTGCTAGGTATACGTTTGCTAGCTAGCATGACATTTTCAGTAGCTAACCTATATAGCTTAATTTCTTCTGGTTTTTTTTAATGTGGTTTTCATGACTGTGACCTACATTTTTTGTCACTGTTGTTACTATTGTTCATTTAAGCAGTTTCTTCTTGTGTAATCTTTCATTTTAGCAGGTTCTTATTGTGTAACTTGTCTGTCCATTTTAGCAACTTATTGTTGTGTAATCCAGTATCTTGTTTGTTCTCATGTGGACTGAAAAGACTGCTTTAATACACACATTTTACCACATTATTTTGTCAGTGTTTTGACTCCTTCAAATTTATGTATGTATATTTGGCAAAAAGTATTTAAGCCAACAATATAAGTGTAAAATTGCAGCAGTGGTGTTTCATCATGGTTCATTTCCTTGTGATTCATTACAGTAATTTTTAATTGTGGTGTCCCAGCATTTAAATGAAAGTCAACAGAAATACATGAAATAATAATCACTCCACAAAGGCAAACGGTGCTTTATTTTAAAGAGCAACATTCTGTTATACATATGCACCACATTAATAACCTGAGACCATAAAAGCTTGATTACATACAATTGTAACAAACATAACAAGGCACGGAAATTTAGTCCCTCTTAAAAGACTGAACATGAATACAAATATTCTTTCTCATTCCAAAAAATCGATGGGATAACCTGCAGAGAAGAAACAGGAAATGAAGGCAGAAACCAGCAGGCAGATTAATCAACTGCAACTAAATGAAGAAAAAGCCAAACCTAGAAGAAGTTCCTGTTTTAATAATCACTAACCAGTTAAAAGCTTTTATCACTGATGTTTCCTGAAATTGTCATTATGAGGTCATTGTAAGGTGGTAAAGCAAGTACACTTTTGTCTTTTCTTAAAGGAATAGTTGAGGAAGAAACAGAATTTACACAAATTCATTCAAAATGTAGTCAATCAATCAAGACACCAGTCAATACATATTTAGTGTACAAATGCTTGAGGCCAACAGTCTTACAATTTGTACACATACACTTTTACAAAACAGAAGTGTGCACTTAAAATCGATGCTTCTGCATTCATAATGGCTCACACTGTTTTCAGAAATATGATGTATTTTTCTTTATTTATTAAGATAATGGTAAGTAACAGGATGTGTGTATCAGAGACTGAAGATTAGATGTCTTGATTATTTCAGCATGCAGCTTAAATGATGCTAATTGACATAAGCCTTCACATCTTGTTAGCAAAATTTACCTATAGAAGCAAAACTCAGCCATCTGTCTTGACTAACAGACTATATTTTTTCTAGGTAAAAAATTTGTGTATATTCAATTTTTCTCCAAAGGAAAGCAAATATGATTTGGGGAATCCCCCATGAGCAAATTAACCTGATGGTGAGTTTAAAAAACATATTCTATGCTCTATGCTGTCTACTCATAACAAAAGGCAATCTGTAGATGATAAACACTGAAAATTGCAAGTAGTATGTTATTGCAGTTTTGAATTTTATCTGAATTGTACTGAATGATGTATGAATTACTGACAAATACAAAAACATGTCAATTTCTGAATGTAAAAATTACCATGCTGACAGGAAGGCTACAGTAACTAAAATATTAGAAAAGCATCATGGGTGTGATGTCTTGTGCATTCTGAGATGCTTTTCTGCTCACTACAGCTGAAAAAGAGTGGTTATTTGAGTTATTGTAGCCTTCTTGTCACTTTGAAGCAGTCTGGTCATTCTCCTCTAACCTCTGTGTGTGTAAAAAAAAAAATCCCCAAAAAATCAGCAGTTTCTGAAATACTCAATCCAGCCTGTTTGGCATCAGGAACATGCCACGGTCACCGAGATCACATTTTCCCCAATCTGGTGTTTCATGTGATCATTAACTGAAACTCTTGACTTGTATCTGCATGATTTTCTGCACTGCACCACTGCCACATGATTGGCTGATTGGATACTTGCATGAACAAGCTGGCGTACAGGTGTTCCTAATAAAGTGACCAGTGAGCGTATATGTATATGGAGGCTGTATGTGCATGCTGGAGGTATTATATATGTTGTTTTGTGTATCTTCTAATAATGACTTTTAATAATCACTGTTTGTAGCCATAGGTTGATGTTATTAGTTCTATCATTGGTTGTAGCTTTGTCAGGGACATGATTGGCCGCAGCCATGTTTGTGTGGGTGTGTGTGTGAGAGAGAGAGAGAGAGAGAGAGAGAGAGAGAGAGAGAGAAAACACTTTGGTCATTGGTTGCAGCTGTGGGACAGGTGTCTCTCAGTGACTGCCTGAGTGGCCTGCTCAGGAACCAGACTTGGGTCTGTCAAGATGGACGTGGTGGTGCTGAGCAAGCGGAGTGAACTCAAAACAGCTGAGGGAAAAGAAAAGAAAGGAAAAAGCAGATAATTACTAATAGTTCTCAACTGTTTTGGTTTTGGAGTGCTATTATTATGCACTATTTTTGTGTCTCTAAAATATAATGCTAATGTGTTTATAATTTGTTTGGACATTTTTTTCTCCCATCATTCCCAGTTGCTATTTTGTGTTTTGAAAAAGACATGCCAGGTTGTGACATTTAAACACTTAAAATCTCTATCCATCTGTCTGTTTCCCTAGTTTGTGTAATGTGTTTTTCAGGAGATATCACTCTAAAAGTAGATAGACTAGGCACACACTGGACACTCAAAGTACAAATTGCACTAAAGGACTGATGGTGGAACCATAAGTTTAGTGTTTATTTGTTTGACCAAAAGGGTTACAACTTTTCTGTTCAAGTTTGGTATTTAAAAGAAATATGCCAAGAACCCAGTAGAGCACTACAGACTTGAAACACTTTTAAAAAATTTAGAAATCATAATTGCAGCTGGCTGCCTATCTACTTTTAAGTGTGTGTAGTAGTTTGCCCACACCATTCTTGTTATGCCATGATATAATGCATTGCCCAACCCAAATAGTTTCATTGTCGAGTTATTGATAGATATTAAATTTTAGCCCTCCCACGTACTATGTACGGTACCAACACACTTATCAATCTAGAGAGAGAGTGAGAGAAGCTTACTGGGTCTGAGAGCAGGTAGGGAGCAGTGCTGGTCCAGCCAACCGAGCGTGGTGCGGCACATCTCCTCCACACTGGCTGTGGACACCATGACGTTATAGGACTCAAACAGAGGCTCCATGATCACACTGAACTTTGGTACCATGGTTCAGGAAAGTGAGATACACTGTAAATTAGCCCAAGAGCTAAATCATTGTCATTGTCACCTGAATATATACTCATACTTTCATACATATACAAATAAAGTGGTGGAGAATTAAGGATACAATCCAGAATTTCCAATTCTGGAGGGTCTGGGCCTGGACATATTCTCGAAACCTCTCCCTCATGTGATCGAAGCGCTGGCGGGTGATGGGGACGCCGGTGGCAGGAAGCTGCTGCTGACACACACTGCACAACAAACAACATAAACTAAGGACTAAGGAAAGCACATTTGCATAATCACGATTACATTTATACAGTGAAGTGCACATTTATTGTGTGCATAGTGTGACACATTGCATATTCTGCATAATAATCCAGCAATGAAAAAAATGGTCTTATCTGATATACGGGGCAAATAAACTATTTTTCATAATACCTCTCAAGACAAGTCTGTTCACCATAATTAATACTATTTATTCATGATCCTGGAAAACCTTCCTGTTTAAAAAAACTTAAAGTTACAGCTTTACCTCTGACTGTTACATTTGGCATACTGTTACTGTTTGCATTTCTTATTTACTTACGTACTAGAACTAGTGCATTAATATAAATCAATGTAGCCAGCACTACTGTCAGAGCTTCTGTTATAGAAATTAATCTAAACACCTTCTGACCATTCAATCAGCATTCATTAGCACTGTGGTATAAAATATTTTAATAAATAAAGCTGTAATTGCTGCAGTTATAAATAACTAGCATTGGGCACTAGGAAGAGAGATAAGCAAGGAAAGGGATTTCGCACTTGATGGCAGAGTTGAGTGCTAGAATCTCATCTCGGAGCCTCTGTGCCTCTTCATGGAGCTGTGCTCTCTCCTGCTGCATCTTACTGATGTACTCAGCTGTCTTCTGTAGCGTAGTGGCCTTACTGATCTAAGAAAGAGTGCATAAGAGAGAAACAATGACAGAGATCCATAACAACACTACACTAGACGGAGTAAACGTGAGCTTACATTCAGCAGTTGCGTCCAGCCAATGTCCTTTTTATGCTTTTTAAAAAGTCATGAAAACTAACGTAACCAGATATTCTGTGGTTAGGACAGAGTACAGAGGTGTCAGCAGGGTGGTGTAGGGGGTCATAATGATACCTTTCTTTTACACACCCATTCTTTTTAAACATATTGATGACGACAACAGCAGGCTGCTGCTCTGACATATCAATAGAAATATAAACCAATGAAAAGAATTTGTGAACAAGTCAAGACCCATAAACCAAAGTTAAAATACAGGACTGACACTGGAAATACAGGATGTCTGGTCAAATTGATAAAACTGTTTTAAATTTTTTGTATTTAATAAATACCTTAATGCTGGGCTGAGAGCTAAGTGTTGTCACCAGACTGTGTAAAGTGTCAAAACCCAATTTGATGTTAAACCTCCTCTTCTGCTCGGCGGATATGTGTGTGATACGTCTTGTGTCCGTCTGTAAGAGAAAACATTATGAGGAACAGTCACATCACACACACAGTATATATGCATGCATGTGTGTTTTTGTGCGAGTTTACCCTATTGGGCTCTGTCTTGGTTATTCCAGATAAGGTGTGTGATGACTCAGACGTTTTCTCTAGCGGGATCGTTGGGGATGTTGGGCCGAAGTTTCCTGAAAAACTTACTGAAATTGAAGAAGTAGCATTGCCAATGAGTAAACAGACAAACAAAGACAGATAGACAGCTCAACACAACGGGAGAGATATGTGTGTACCCGTTAGACTTGTCCTCTCTGGTACGTGGATTTGGACAGGTGAGAGTTTCTCAGTTTTGGGGACGAGGAGGGATGAGATGCTGGAGCTGTGAGAGACATTGGAATGTACCATCATGGGCATCTGGCACTGCAGTGGCACTTCGGCAGGGGGCCAAGGGGGGCGCTGTGAACCTCTTTGGTCCACTGGCATGCTGCTGGTGGACTGCAGGTCACAAAAGGAAGCAATTTGTTAGCTAAATAACATTTTCAGGATCTATAAAGTTGCTAGAATACTGAAAAAACAAGGCTGGGGCCTTATTAAAAGCTTACAAAATAACATTTTGTTTGGGTTTTCCAATTTGTTATTAATCAACCATATAATTAAGCTTAAAACTAGTATGAAATCTGCATTTTATAATCTTATTAGATGAGTTATTAGGGCTACATACTGCTAAGATGGGAGAAGTTGTTCTATGAGATTTCAGCCCAACAAAGGGAGGATCAAAACCCACTGTCGGTTTTCCTAAATGAAATCAAGAAATAGAAAAATCAGTGAAACCTGCAGTTTTGAGAATAAACAATGAAAAAATAATAAATAAGTGAATGTATATTATCTCAATGGCATACGTTCTTGAGGGCTGGAGGACAGGAGCTTGGCCAGGCAACTAGTCTGTGTGGGTGGAGCCACAGAAACAGGCACGGCCGTCGCCATGGGAAACCCTTTACCTCCTTCCATTTTTTGCTTGTGCTTTCCTCTGCCCGAGCCCACGGCTACCTGCTGTGGCACGGAGAAGCAGTGGGCTTGGCTAGGCAATGGTGGAGCCACGGACGTCTGCTGGTAGTCAAGCATGTCTAACATAGCGCAGCTTTGGCCGTCTTGGGGATCTTGTGTTATGACATTCATGGATCCTGTATGTGTGATGACAGTGGGTGTGGTTACAACGTTGCCCCCCGATTGGCTGCCTGAAGCGTGTCTGTATTTCAGGCTGGTGCTTGAGTAGATGTAAGGGTTCTCCTGAGACATAGAGGCAGAGGAAATATTTGAAGGTCCAGTGGCAATGCTAGGGACACTGTAGGACTGTCCATATGAGTCCATGCCAGGGAGGGTGGCCGGGGAGTGATGGAACTCGCTGTACTCTAAATGACTCTTGAACTTGGGGTTGGAGGTCATTCTGCTGGCATCAAAGGGCATCTCAGGGGTCAAATGTTGGCGTGGATAGCTAGGGCAGGGTAAGCTGTCTGCTGAGGATTGCGGCAAGCTCTCAACTGTCATATTGGGCTGGGGATGACAACATTACCAGTTACATTACATTTTAAACACCAGGCTTTGTGTAAAAAAGTAAGTGTCTATTTGTTTTTGATTTCACTGTGCACCTGTGTAATTTGGGATCCTGTGTGTATCAGGGGTGTATTAATCATAGTGGATGGGGTTGAGGAAAAAAGTGCGTTGGATGAACTCTCGAATAAATCATAGTCAGCATAACCACTCTGTACCAGAGGATGGCCGCGGTAACTTGCAAAGATGTCTGCAAAGAAGTTCATGCATGCACATGGTAATTTGATGGACTATAAGCCAGCATAATACAGCATTTCCTCTTTATTATACTAAATACACTGTACTTACACTGTACCTTGAAAGTAGAAACATTTAAGGTTGGATTAAGTCACATTTCTAATTTCTATATAAATTCATTTTTGTAATACCTTTGGGTATTAGCTTGATGGAGATTAGTTGCGGTTCCACATACATTTTTTGTCCCTGTGATTATAATATTCAAATATCACAGGCTTTCAGCCTACACTTGTATAAGGATGGATTAAACAGGGAGAAAATATCAGCAGTCAGAGCTGACCTACAGTGAACCACTGCCTCTCTTTTTCTCTTCCTGTGGTGGCACCCTTAAGATGGCCATTCATGGTTTACCACATCCCCTTCAACTTCCACATTTCATTCCATATGACCCCTGACCTGCGCTTAACCCTCACTGTGACCTCTATATATAGAGAAAGCTATAGGAAAACAAAAAAGTAAGTCCAATAAATAAATAAATAAAAATGAACACCATGATAAATAATATTATATGATTAAACACTCATTGCTTTCTAAGACATCCAGACTTTAAGATGGACACTTTCCTGTAAGATTTTTTGATGAGTAAGTGTCCCTACAACAAAATGTGAACTTGTGCACTTCCCTAAAAGTCCTTCAGAGCCAATAGTCATTTTAAATATTCATTTTAAATATTATAAACATAAAGAAGGCATTAATAATCAGGTGTGTGTTTTTCTAACAGCCCACGCTGGAAATTACAGTTAGACTTGTATTACAGTATTTACATCTGCCATGACTAGTAATGAAATTAGAAGAAGAAAAAGAGAGAAAGTGATGTAATTTATAAATCAGCTTTTAAATGTAGCAATTGGTTATCTGTTACAAATTTGCTTACTGATCAGTAGTTACAGCAGCAAGGTTTATAATAATTCATTTCTTCTAATGTTATCATTTCTATAGCAGCAACTTAGACAGGGACTTAGACAGGGACGCTCCACATGAACGGGTAAAAAAAAAAATGTGTGTACATGTCGAAATGGTGACGTTTTCTTTGAGGAGACATTTATTTAGCATATTTGGAAGAAGTCTTCAGAGTCAGCACTTTGTAGCACTTTGTAAAGCTATAACTAAGTTTTCCATCACGTGAAAGTCTTTAGGACGGAGGGCTTTCCAGTAACATTACAAGCTACATCTTTTTTCCTAGCAACTTCAAGAGAGAGAAAAAAATGAGAGTCTGGTGCAGGAACGACTATTTATATCTGCTAAAGTTATCATTCGGTCGTTCCATAACATGGACAAAATGTATAATGTTTTTTTTTTGTAATTAATAAAAAATTGTTGGTGTTGATAAATTGCTGTCCTATAAGAAGAATAAAACATCGTGCAATGCGCTGTTATTGGAAAACATGGTGGTAACTCATCCATTCCCTTTCAGTGAAGATACTGAATAATGACTAAATATTAAATGATGAATAACTAAGTAATGTGCTTCTACTTAATGACGTTAAGGTAAATAATTAGGCACATTAATTTTTTTTGAAAGAATTATTCTGTTAATCATGACTTAAACTGCAAACCTGGTGTCAGATCAGGACTGTAACAAGGATCAAAATTTCAGTGAGGTCCATTTTGTTGAAATGTGTCACAGTTAATATGTAGTAACAGTTAATGTGTACATCAATTGCTCATTTCTATCATGTTATCCTTCCATTCTTCCATAAATTGTTCTGACTGTTTAATTTTATTGAGTGAAATCTTCTGGTTTACAAGACAGTCTAAGTTAGCTCTTGATTTCAGCCTTCAAAAATAAGAAATTTGCAAGAATGTACCTACCGTTTTTTTTTGTCTGTTTATTGAAACTCTGCTTTTTATCAGCCTCAAAACTGATGACACTATTTCCTACAAATTATTTTCTTTAATACTCCTTGCATATTTTTCAAAATTGTCAGTGAACTGATTATATTTTAAAGACCAACAGAATAGATAAAAAAAAATCCTCAAATTTTTTCTAGTTATTTTAAATTATAGAACTGAGATGTTCATGGTTTTGTATATTATACTAACATATAATTCAGATGTTTTAATCGAACAAACTATTCTAGGAAAAAGATGTTATGTGCAGTAATTAATAATAAGAAATTGTGCATGTAAACTTTTCTAGCGTCTACATTTGAACTGAACAAGACAAGCTGTTTCCCCATGCTCTCAGTGGTTACCGTACAACCCTTTATATACATGCAAAAAAAAAACCAAAAAAAAAAACCCACCAAATCTCCAAAACAGAGGTCCGGACAGTTAAGTTACAGTTATGTCTCAGATCATTGCAGAAACATTATAAATACTAAAAAGCCTGGTTAGAATATTGTGGAGTGGAGCGGTTCTCAACTCTGGGAGTCATTTGATGTTTTCCCTTCTTCACACCAGATCCTACATCTAATTATCAAACTTTTCATGAATTGAATAAAGTGAGTTTGGGCTTTACTAGTAAATATTCATGTTTGATGCATTACTGGGTGCCAATATTTTAACCAAAATGATCTATTCTGTTGGAACATGTACTGCAAATGGCATAATTTCTAAATGTATAAACATTATATTAATATTTGAATACATTACCAGGAATGTCCATCAGATCGTCCAGGCTGGGCTGAAGTGGAGTCAAACCAGGCTGGATCATATCAGCATTGCTGGTGTAGGCTGACAGAGTAACAGCATTTATTACAACAGGAGCAGTGTACATGCGTGCATGTGTGCATGTGTGCATGTGGGTGTGTGTGGATTTGTGTATATGCTCTTTCATTCATTCATACTTCCCTGTTTTGGGGGACTGCGATTTCCTGAATCAATTTTCAACCTCACATGACTATTTATTAGGAAAGGGTGTCACATTTGTGAGTGGATTGCATATCAAACTCATCTTTTGAAGAACTTCTGTAGTCAGCAATTTTGGCTGAAGTTTGCTGAAACAAGTGCGCCCTGCTAAACAATGCCTCTGAAAACACACACGCTTGCTGCATAGGCTAGGACTTCAGAATGAGTGTGAAACAGGCTACGTGTTTGACGAGCAAGCAGAGACGCCCACGCCAAGAGCGCCATAATTTTCAGTTTCAATGTGATTTACTTTCATTTGCTTTTGGACAATCAGTGTGGTATTACCTGTCACTGGAATCAGAATAGAATCTTGAAATGCATTATATTTTCTCATTTTGGAGGGTTTCAAATGTTATAACTTCACTTGAAATATGTAGAAAAATGACATCAATCATGTCGTTTCATGAAATTGATTACATGACTACTTTCATTTCAATAACTACTATTAATATTTTACTAAATCATCAAACTATCTACGAAATCTGTCTAGTAAATCATAAATCTACTCAAAATGACCCATCCATGCAGGAATCACTTGAGACATACAACACTCTTGAAGCACAAAGCTCATTGTTAAATGGTAGAAAAAGCATCACATTGAATGCTTTCTCTCCCTGATCTTAATTTTTACGGTCCTGCTGCCCTGCAATACTCACTGTTGTGGCGTTCCTCACTCCAAGGGTTTGGCTTCTGGGTCATGGTGAAGAGAGTGTCCGAGATATCTGATAGAAAGCAGTCCAAGTCAAACATCTCCTCCTGAGAAGGTTCTGGCTCTAGGTACATCTGATCGGACCATTTCTCCAGGCCAGACCTGCAGATGGGCGTCTGAGGAGGGACAATCAGTTTGTAACTACATGTAACTTCATTCATGGAAGTCGTGAATGGTCCACACCAAAGATGAGCCCAGATGCTCAACCATGCAATTAGCAGTGTTTAACTGGAGAGAGGACAGGGTCAGGAGCTCCTCTTTTTGGCATAGAGCTGAGCAACTCAATGAATGAGTATATGAAAATCAGAAACTTTATCAAATGTGTATTGATTAAATACAAAGTGCAGAAATGGTCACTGCAGGTATTTTCACATTCCATGTCTTAAAAAAAACAGGGGAAGCTAAAAACATCACTAGAAAATGATGTTTGTGTTGTGTAGGGAGGGCAATTCTAATTTGCATATTCATCGCATTTGGATTTCTTCATGACTATAAATGTGTAGGTGCCTCTGTGCCATTTTTGCCTAATGCCATAGTTTCACACAAAATCTTTAGCGATTAAAAAAAACACATTGTCTTTGTTCAAATTCATACGAATATTTCATGGCATCAGGTTGCTCTGACTGAACTGTGAGAACTCATTAAATCTTTTTAAACCACTGAAAACAATCTATGTAGAATCATATATTTGTTCTTCTGCCTAAGAATCTACTAAAATGGCCTAGCAGCTTCTCTAAACATCTAGTGACAGCCTAATACCACTACTAGTACTTCATTTAGCTAGCCAGCTAGTAATTAAGACCTAGTAAAGTAGCTAGCTGTTAGCCATGTTCACAGGTAACCATGAGGGTAATTCCAGTATTAAAGTCTCAAACTGCAGTGTGATATTCTCTTTAAAAAATGGTCCAAACAACCAGTCAAGAGGATTAAAAATCACATTTTTAAAATTGGGTGTACTTTAACAGCTTGCTTCCAAATGGCCTCTTTCAAATAACTGAAGTGTTTTTGCACCTCTCTTGGATATGCATTTTTGACAATGATGAGCAGATCAGACAAACATCATCAGACAACCTCAGACACTACTGATCAACAGTACACTGGTGGCTGACCTCTACATCTGTGCGTTATAACCACCAGAGGGAACCACATATGCAGATCAGTGATAGAATCCAGACTTATACAGCAATACAGAAATGTAAGATCTACTCTAGCAGAACATTACGCATTAAAACAGTATGTATTAACAAACAGTAGCCTATATGGTTCATGCTGATATCAAGACAACAAAAATGCACTCTCAAAGTCCCCGAAACATAAATTGATTAATGCAGTTTAAATTGATCTGTTTTACACATTTTTTTGCATTTTCCCTGTTCCAGTGCACCCATGTTGGCTGAAAAATGTCCTGTTATTTAGTTGATTCCTTGGATCACCAAAATATCCAAGTCACTCCAGTACCTCTAAACACACGTATGAACACAATATGCTACTCACAGTTCAATGCAGACTCCTGTGTCCAGTTCCCGTCTCAGTAATACTTCCTACATTTCCATTCTGCATCTCAAACTCAGTATACCAGCAACCAATTCCAACTCCATCCTTGACTCTTACACACACACACACACACACACAGACTGAAGCTCATCACTTTTATAGGGGAGCCCAAAATCAGCCGGAAGCACCAGTGATTACGTCTCTCCTGAAAACGCAACTGCCCCCATGCTGTTTTTGTGGCCCACACAAAAAAAATGAGGTAAATTATAGTAATGCTTTGGATATGTGTTTTCCACAAGGTGAAAGGGGTGTGAGTGTGCGTGCATACTCGTGAGGCATTAATGAGTGCAGTTTAAAACCGATGTGCGAGAGACAGAAAGCCCCCCCCCCAATCCCCCTCCAACCATCACCATTATGTTTTTCATTCCTCTCCATGTGCTGACTCTTAACATGAGTGGAGGCAGATTGGCCCTTTTGTTCCTGACCCACTTCCACCCATCATACACTCACGTGCAGAAAGAGGGAGTGACGGAAGGCCTCACCTACATTTCCTGCATATATTCACTTTGGATAAAGGAATAAATCTTAATGTAAACTAATACAAATTCCCATTTGGAATACAAAGCCAGATCACTGCAGAAACAATGCAATAGGTCATAAAATTGCAGAAAAGCTCTTTTTTTCAATAAGTGACACACAGGAGTTAACCTGAATACTACACTGTGGGTGTATCTAAGGTGTGTGTGTCATGAGGAAAGATTTTCCCATAAATCCAAAAGCACACCTGATGCACTCAGCAGCTCATTGCTTGTTAGTATCAGTTACTACCATGGTCGTATCATGTATACCATGGTGATCACCATATCACCATTTCACCATTCCATGGTGAATGAGCTCATATTTCAGTGTTCACCTAAAAGAGCTGACTCATCAGCAAACACCACATCACTATCCATCCATTTTCCGTACTGCTGATCCTACACAGGGTTGTGGGGAGCCTGGAGCCTATCCTAGTGGACCTGGAGCACAAGGCAGGGGACACCCTGGACAGGGTGCCAACCCATCGCAGGGCACAATCACACACACGCACACACACACACTACAGATAATCTGAAAATGCCAATCAGGCTACAACACATGTCTTTGGACTGGAGAAGGAAACTGGAGGGAACCCCTGAAGGGGAGATCATGCAAACTTCAAACCCCCAACCCCAGAGGTGCGAGGCAATAGTAATTTTGTGAGAACACAAACTGAGATCCATTTAAGAAGAATCGTTTGAAAAACACCATGGATAAAAGGCAATAAGTGATACACAGGAGTTAACCCGAATACTACACTGTGGGTGCATCTAAGGTATGTGTGTCATGAGGAAAGATTTTGCCAGAAATCCACACGTTCACATGATGCACTCAGCAGCTCATTGCTGGTTAGTATTTCCCCCCCTGAAGCAACATTTGCAGACTATCACAGTCATATCCACACAAATGGACAATAAAAACAACACGTTTGCATTTTCCGCAAGTGGGTCACCTTTGATTAAGCAGCACTTAAATTGAATCAGCGTATCTCGGAGAAAGGGACACAACAGAACAGGAGACTGGCCCTTTTGTCACCAAGAGCAAACAAGTGACTCTTTTTCTCACCAATATGGGCTGCTGTGACGCAAGTGGAGTACTGTGTTTACGTTTTTTTCCACGTTTGCCCTCCCTTTTCATTTTCTACAGATCACACACTTTGACTCTTTTACCAGCTGTGCAAGGCAAAGTCTGAGCTATTAATAACTAACCGGACAAGGGTGCAAAGGCGAACTGCGCTGCTAACCTACTAAAACAAATACAGTAACGTAAGGCCATTGATCTGCATAAAAGGACTGACTACCAAATGTCCAAATGTCTACTAGAACCTGATTACATTTTTTATTACATTAACTAGCTATAAATGATTGGGCCAGTCAGTGTTTCAGTTACTTCCATTTGTACTGTGTAATGGTGAATTTCACTCAAATTATGTCCAGACTTAAATCAATGACATCCCAAAGCTGCTCCACATACTGTAGAATTTTCATTGTACACCCACTTTGTTCTTTGTATGCACAAGAATTTAACAAATGAGGAAGAAAGAAGAGTAATTCATGTGGAATAATTCAGTATTTAATGTTTTTAATTTCTAAGAACCTACAAAAGATGTCTAATAACCCACCAAAGACACCTTTTAAAAAAAAATGCAAGGGTCTATGAATATGCATGAGTATGCAAAATGGAAATCCCCTCATCTCCCTTCAATCATTACAAATAATGGGAATTTTGACTCTTTTCAGGGAGTCAGATCATTTGGCTCAGTTCACAAATGACTCTTTTGGATCTTTCCCATAGAGAAAAAGTCCAAAGTATTTTGGCCTTATGATTGTTCTGCTTTGTCTACCTATGGCAGGAATAGTTCATAAAGTGGTACTCTACTTTCTAATTAACAAAATAAGATTACTTTGCATTGTATTTTGTTTTGCATTGTTTTTGTATTATGGATATCTACTTAATTCATTCATTCATTCATCTTCAGTAACCACTTTATGCTGGTCAGGCTCGTAACTGTTAAATCAGCAAGGTACTATGAATATGCATACAGTAAGCATCCCTGCATTAATGTCATGTCTTCTGCATTTGTGCATCATTTAGAAGGTTGCATTTCATTTCTACTAATTGATAACTCCCCTAACACAGTTGACTTGGCATCTTTAGCATGTCACGCGGCCTCATTCACACAGCTTAGGATCAAACCCACGTCTCAACATTCACACTAACGAACAGCTGAGATATTGAAAAGAGGTTTCCATGGAAGCATTTTGATAAAATTAGACTGCAAGAGAAATGGCATTGCTTACATCTATTAAAAATGAGCTCATATTTCAGTGTTCACCTAAAAGAGCTGACTCATCAGCAAACACCACATCACTACTAGTCACACTATGCTATGCTAAACTTTAAGAAGATATGACCCTTGTATCTGTGAACCTCATAAATTATTGAGGTGTCAGAACAGTAAGTCCACCTATTGAGTTATATTTAGTAAAACTGCTCGCTGTTACCTTAAAACTACTGTATTTTACTCCGGTTAACAATAGCACATAGCTGGCCTGCTAGGTAACTGCTAGTTAATTTCTAGCTTACATCCCCTGTAGGAATACACATAAAAGAGGTTTCAGCATCACAGTCACAATTTATATTGTTATATTCTAAGAGATTTAGTTAACATGAGCCAATAAGTTACACCAGAACAATCTCAATTCTGTTCATGGCTAACGTAAGCTACAGTAATTAGCTTAACACTCAATTTGAGGGGGAGCAACAAAATGTCTAGTTACATCATCCTCAAATATTTTGCATATTGTATGTGATAAGTTATGCGAAATTTTGTGAGAACACAAACTGAGCTCCATTTCACTTAAAAGCCACCATGGATAAAGGTCTACTATAGTCAGGGTTATAAAACTTATCCCAGAACAGCAGCTTGGAAACAATTTCACTACTGCAGCTTTATGTCTTACCGTCTGAAGAACAGGCACATGATCTTTGTGTTTCTAAAGCAAAAATAGAGAATAAAATCTTTGAGTTCTTTGACTCATACATATACATATACATAGACATAGACATATACATATACACATATAATATGAAACCCTGCCATTAGCATATTAAGAGCATGTTTGCACAAATCCATGTAGTATTTTTTCCTCAGATCATTTTGCCAGGCCCTCACCCTCTTCTTGTAGTAAATCCTCCATTTGTGATACTCTTTTATCACCAATTCTATCTGTCTCTTCCAGTAGCTGCCCTCCAGCACAATTGCCTGGAAGTCAAAATACACATAAAGCGGCATTATCTAGTGGGTTTAACGAACCAACACACAGTACATTATGATGTTTTATTTCAAGGATCCAAGGTAGATGCTGTGTGAGATCATTTTAGGTACATGGTACATTTAAAAATGCTAAAATGTCCAAAACGTGCAAACATTGCAAAATTATGCTTTGCTTATTTCATGTATTTAATGTGAATTACCTCAGGTTTGCGATGGGCATCTGCCTCTGACCCCTCCAACGGAGTGACGAACCCACACACTGGATTTTTCCTTTTCTCCACATCTAAAGCATTAATAAAGCAAATATAAAGCATTTCTAATTGGGTACAGAAATATATGCACCATACATACAGAATACACAATTTCTTTATATAACAATTTTATTCTAGATAAAAGAAAAATCTTGCTATACATTATTGTCAGTTATAACAGCACTGTTAAATTTTAAATTCGGATTGGTCAGAAGGTGTTGATTAAGTTTCTATAATAGCAGCTCTGACACTAGTGTTGGCCGCGAGGCAAATTACAGGTTCATATTAATGCACTCGTTCTAACACTATCATTCGTAACAATTAGTAACAACTAATTCAGAGAGACTTGTATTAAGGATGCTCCACGTAAACTAAGCCTTGTACCCTGATTAAAAATGTGTCTTTTTTTTTTATTTAACATCTATGGAAGGAATCTCCAGTTCAGTCTATTGAAAGCTCTTATGACGTAAGTGATAACAGGAACTAACTTGTTTTGCAGATGTTACATTAAATAGCCAAACGATTAATGGATTAAAAAAAAGTTGATGTTACATTAAAAATTACATTTGTTGAAAATTTGCTGTGGTATAAGAGGAATAAAACATTTCAGAATGTGCTGTAATTGACTGATTATTTTCTTATAACAGCATGCCCTGTCATATCTTATTCTTTACTTAATACCACAATTCTCGATTGTCTGATTAGTCAGAAAGTGTCGACAATCATTTTCCAATAGTTTGTTTCCCTGTCCTTTTCTTTCTTCTAATATTTGAGCTCACAAATCTGATATTTTTGGTGTTTCTCAGACTAGAGCAGCTCACACTGAATGAACCAGGCTCTCCAGATGCCATTATTCAGACGGATTTTATCCCTCCACAGCAGCCTCAGACCTTTAAAGGATTTCCATTTAGGAGACACGATCTTCCCGCTGCAGAGACAGAGAGAGAGAGAGAGACACACACACACACACACACACACACACACTATAAAGTTCTATAAACTTTCGTTTAAATCAATATTATCTGTCCCTAAAACTCGGGACAATTTTTTTTTTTACTTTGTGTTATGTCACTGCAATTGTAAAAGCTGCACTTTTGCACATCCTAATCTCACACTTGCAATTAAGCACTACCTCAGTGGCTCATCTGGCCACATGTTTTCTGCACTTTACGCCATCTGCTCATTCTTCCAGTGCATTTAACACACTAATGGCACAGAGGAGGTGGTGAATTAAAGAAACTCAGAGCTCAGTTCAATCTGTTGCTAGGACTTCAGTAAGGATGATAGCTGAGAAGTGTCAGGTAGGAACGTCATGACCACACATCTGAATGTCAGGAAGCCTTCAGGTTGGAAACATTGGGGATAAATATATAAAAGCTAGAAAGCTGAAGCAAAACAAACTCAGGGCCTGAGAGATCCAGTGCACCACCTAGAGCACCTCAGAGTGACAACCATGAAGCGGCAATGCACAAGACAAGTGAAAAGTCTTATCATGGGCGAGGCCACATTAATAAAACTCCAAGTAGAAGAAAGGCAAAGATAACATGATTGACACCTAAATCATTACAGCTAAAGTTGGGCAACATGATGATATGATATTAATATTGTGATAAATTCTGTCACAATACCCTTTTTTCTGAAAGTATCACAGGTATTGCCACAACTTTTATAAAACTGACTGACTCCAAGTAGCTGATTAAAAGTCTATATAAGTTTATACTAGTTGTTTGTGTTTTTGGGCAAACCTAAACATCATGGCACATTTTGTGTATGATGAAAAGATCTTCAGCTATCACGATGTTATATTCTTTGCAGTCTACAACTGTAGATCTGTTTAATTCAGTCTGTTAAAAAATTTATAAAAATGTAGGATGCTCTACGAGCAGTACTGATTAAAAAGGAAACTTGAATATCAATCATTTTGAATTTTGTGCTCTGAAATGATATTGACTTGGGAAATACACTTATAAATAAAATGTACTGTTATAATTTATAATCTAAAATAACAACAATGGTGACAACGACGGCGACAACATGCCAATGATAGTGATGATTGCTGTTGTTGTTGTTGTCATTGTTTATTTACTTATTTATGTTTTTTTGTTTTATATTTTTGCTCCCAGACAGTAATAGCATATATATAGGACAGGGGTGAGACACTTAAGACAACACAGAGTGCGGTATGAATGTCATAACAGTCTTGAGAGACAGCCTCGAGAGAGAGAAAGAAAGCAAGAAAAAGAGAGAGTGACTTTTATCCTAAACTCAGTTACACTATAACCCCTGCCTGACTGTTTCACTGCCAACTACTGCCAAAGTCCGTCTCACTCTCTGTGTGTTTTCACTACGTTCTCTCTATCAGACATGTCACAGCTGTTTTGAAAACGCTGGCGCGATTACTCCAAGTTCAACCAGGTCCAAAGAAACCTTGTACTTCAGTTAATATCCTGTCTGTAGTATCAAATAGTGGTAGGAGTAAACAAGTTCATGAAAAGCATGATGAAATAATACTGCAATACATCCACCATCTATCCAGCTACTCTAGCTGTGTATGTATATTATATGGTCTTACTTCATGTTAGGTAAATGTGGGACACTTTTATATTAAGGACACCTTCTACAGGTGAGTGTTGTGATGTTTATATTCATAAATATATAAAACACTCAAATGGTTAAGTTTAAGATGGAGTTCATTAGTTTACCAAAGTTACAAGGTGTCACCTAAACATAGTGGAGATAAACAAAGCTCTCTTTAAATACAGTAGAAAAAGTTAAGCCTTCAAAAGTAGTTAAAAAAAAAAAACCTTGAAAATATCAACTGAATGAAGTACTTGTACCCTTTTAGGCTACTCTCCACACAGGCACTATCATTCTAAACTGCATGAAAAAGAAAGACTCAAGAGGAATAAATTGTATATAATAAGATTAACAGTTCACATTAGCTCACATTCTAAAAAGTACAAAACTTTGGAATAAGATAATATACAGTGCATGCTGTACATTACCTTATGATAAGAACATATAGCAGATCATTTGGAAGGAACAGTTGCAGAAAGCTGTAATAATTTTTTATTTACAGAAATGTGTTTTATGCACAATCATAATAATAATAATAATAATAATAATAAAAAATATTGCATGACATCATTCAGCGCTTACATCTACACGATATGGCCAAAGGTTTGTGGACACCTGACCATCGCACCCATATGTGGGTCTTTCTCAAACTGTTGCCAAAAATTTGGAAGCATACAATTGTATAACATGTCCTAGCATACTATGGCATTACAATTTCCCATCACTGGAACTAAGAGGCTTAAACCTGTTCCAGCAGGACAATGCCCCTGTGCACAAAGCGAGCTCCATGAAGACATGGTTCGCCAAAGTTGGAGAGGAAGAACTCAAGTGTCCTGCACAGATCCCTGACCTCAACCCCACTGAACACCTTTGGGATGAACTGGAACACTGACTGCACCCCAGACCTCCTCACCTACCATCACTGCCTGACCTCACTAATGCTCTTGTAGCTGAATGAACACAAATCCCCACAGCCACACTCCAAAATCTAGTGGAAAGCCTTCCCCGAAGAGTGGAGTTTATTATAACAGCAAAGGAGGGACCACATCTGGAATGGGATGTTCAACAAGTACATATGGGTGTGATGGTCAGGTGTCCACAAACTTTTGCTCATATAGTGTATGTAAGGTGAGGTGAGGAATAATCTTTGAAAAGTGCAAAATTATCATTTAACATAACAGTCTTCATTACATTTCTTAAGAAGTTAGTCATCTTCAAATGATCTTTTGAGTCTACAGAGATATAAAGGTGTAATATTTGTGCATGTTAATACGTTTCTGTAAATATAGAGTAATGAGACTAATTATTAGTTTTGGGGTACAAACTATATTTATATTAAAGTCTAACATGAAAATGTTTACAAATAGAAATTAATTTCTAAAGCCTATTTTTGTTCACACTTTTATGTAGCTTGCTGCTTAATTGATTGATTACTGCATTGAAGATCGGTTTGGACTTTGACCCCTATCCTTAAGATAAAGATTTTTTTTTTTTTTTTTTGCATATGTGTGTTTGCATGCTGTTACCTATAGGCCAGTGTCATGCACTCGAACAGGCGCGTGAGTGTTGGGTCGATGCTCAGTCTGCCGGAGCTGAACGGCCCGAAGCTGTAGGTCTGACAGCGCGGCTTGTTCACCGTGTCGAAGTCGTAATAACTTCTGCTTCTGCGCGGTACCGGATCACTGTGCGGTGAGGAAACCATGAAGTGTCCGCTGTGGATCACCTGCGCGCGCCGCACCGCCTCCGAGCTCGTGCCGGTACCGGCAGATTCCGCCTGAGTCAAACCGTCATCCTGCTCCGAATCTGACTCCGAATCAACGATCTGGGTCTCTTTCGGGGATTTGGAAAACGTCTCCAGCTTTGCCATCCTCTCTTTTGTATTGTCTCTTACACAATCGGTTATTTAATTCCTCAAACAGCCATTAGGAGTTCGGTGCCGTTGGAAGTGACGGGTCTGCGGACAGGGCCACGCCTCGCGCGCGCACTAACGCCAGATCGCATGTCGTGTCTCCGAGTCAAAGGTCACAAAAGTTGGCCGGAGGATCCTCGTGAAGCTTTTGGACATGGGAGGCACGGTTGCTTTTAAAATGGGAGCCTTTAAAAACGAGCCCAAAACCTTTTGCAAGGTTGCATAATGTAAAGCGTAACCTCTGTCCTGGTCAATCAGCTGGACTTTATTGACATGATCACTTTTAAAAGCATCCAAAAAAAAAAAAAAAATTATTTTACAGCATATTTAAGTGAGTATAACCAACAAAAGAACTGCCACAAGCTTTCCAAGGTAGCAGTGAGGAAGATCAAGTGCTTCATTAAAAAAAAGAGAGTGAGAAATGAGTTTATATATATATATATATATATATATATATATATATGTGTGTGTGTGTGTGTGTGTGTGTGTGTGTGTATATATATATAGTTGTTGTTATTATTATTACTATTATTGCAATGTCGCTGTGTTGATCTGAAAACTAGTCTTTAAGTAAAAGACACGGTTCCACCAGCATATACACTATATGGCCAAAAGTTTGTGGACACCTGACCATCACACTCATATGTGTGTCTTCCCAAAACTATTGCCGCAAAGTTGGAAGCACACAATTGTGTAGAATGTCTTTGTATGTTGTTGCATTACAATTTCCCTTCACTGGAACTAAGAGGCTCAAACCTGTTCCAGCATGACAATGCCCCTGTGCACAAAGAGAGCTCCATGAAGACATGTTTGCCAAGGTTGGAGTAGCAGAACTCGAGTATCCTGCACAGAGCCCTGACCTCAACCACACTGAACACCTTTGGGATGAACTAGAACTCCAACTGTGCACCAAGGCTCCTCACCCAACAATAGTGCCTGACCTCACTAATTCTGTTGTGGCTGAATGAACACAAAGAGCCACGCTCCAAAATTTAGTGGAAAGCCTTCCCGGAAGAGTGGAGGTTATTATAACAGCAAAGGGGGACTAAATCTGGAACAAAAGCACATATGATTTTTATGGTCAGGTGTCCACAAACTTTTGGCCATATAGTGTAAGCGACAAGTGATGGAAATAAAAAATATTTTAGGATTCTTCTTTAGTCGTGGGCTAGGTGAAATAAATAGTAAGTCCATCAGTAAGTATTTTCTCCAAAGAAAAACTTTCATCTTAAAGAGAATAAGCTGCACTTTTTTGTCAAAAGACTTAAATATCCATTGTTAACATAGTACCTTGCTGGTAATAATAAAGTATAAAACATAATTGCATAAAAATTAAATATAGGGCTAATTACACACAACAGCACTACGGAGATAAAAGGTCTGGAGTTCATTCCAAGGGTTGAATTTGCATTTGGTAGCTGTTCATGCTGGGAACTCTCATTATGCGGTCCAAAGAGGTGTCTATGCAAGTGAAGGAGGCCATCATTAGGCTGAAAAAAAACAAAAACAAAACATACCTATCAGAGACATAGCAGAAACTTTAGGAGTGGCCAAATCAACAATTTGGTACATTCTTAAAAAGAGGGAATGCACTGGCGAGCTATGCAACACCGAAAGACCTGGAAGACCACAGAAGTCAACTAAAGTGGATGATTGCAGAATTCTTTCCTTGGTGAAGAAAAACCCCTTCATAACATCTAGCCAAGTGAAGAACACTCTGGAGGAGGTAGGTGTATCTTTGTCAAAGTCTACATTCAAGAGACACCTTCATGAATGTAAATACAGACAGTTTACCTCAACATGCAAACCACTGGTAATACGCAAGAACAGAAAGGCCAGATTAGACTTGCTAAACAACCTCTAAAAAAGCCTGACCTGTTCTGATGCAAGATTATCTTGTACGAGAATGATGGGAAGAAAAGAGTATGGAGAAGAAAAGGAAGGGCTCATGATCCAAAGCATACCACATCAACTGTCAAACATGTGGAGGAAGTGTTATGGCTTGGGCATGTATGACTGCCAGTATAACTGGGTCACTGGTGTTTATTGATGATGTGACTGCTGATAGTAGGATGAATTCTGAAGTATATAGAGCTATACTTTCTGCTCTGATTCAGTCAGAAGCTGCGAACTGATATGACGGGGCTTCACAGTACAAATGGATAATGACATAAAACATACCATGAAAGCAACCCAAGAGCTTCTTAAGGCAAAGAAATGTAATGTTCTTAAATGGCTGAGACAGTCACCTGACCTCAACCCAATAGAGCATGCTTTTCACTGAAGGCAGAAATATCCACAAACAAGCACAAACTGAGGGCGGCTATTTTATTTATTTTTTAAAAAGAAAATATTTTTAAGAATTAATAAGCTTGCTTGCTTATTTATTTATTTATTTATTTATTTATTTATTGCATTTTCATGTAACATTTGGAGCTTGCCACATTCAGATATTAATTACACACTTAATATAATAATAAGATGTAATATATTAAGATAAATGAGGTTAATAAGTGTTGATACAATTAATATTAATTAATCTTAATTAAGTGTGTTAAATTAGAAGTTTGTAAATGAATTAATTAGAAGTTTGTTCCAATGAATCAATGTGTCAACTAAAAACATGCAGTACAGGTTTTCATCTTATAATGCAAAAAAAATGTAGGCTAACCCACATTTACTTAGCTTATTTGGCATCCCAAAGTGAAAATATCTTTGTCATTTAGTTATTAATTATTTAGCATGGTGAAAGTAATATTAACAAAATAACCAAAGTAGTGGGCCTAATTGGCGACGAAAATACAGCGCGAGTGCACAGACCAGCCTACAAATCCCGGCGGTCTACAAATAACTTCCGGGTTTGAACGATTCAAAAGTCGCTGATTGGTGGAGCGTGAATAGCGGAAGTGGAGCTGGCAGGGTTTGTTTATATGCACAACAGCTAGCGATAATTGAACAAATTTGAGCTTGTGAGATATGGACGCGTTACAAAGGCACAGGTCTATGTATAAGGGTACAACTCCACCATGGAAAGAAACCTACAGAAAGGTAACTTTATTTATTTACCTCTGTGTGCTATGTAAAGTAACAACCATAGCTGTTTAGCTAAACAACGCAGGCAAGTAGCGAGAGTGCGGTTCTGATTTAATACCAATTGACGTCATGTTTGTTATATAGGTACACTATATAGGGCGTGAAATAGTGGAGTTTATTGCCCTAAGTAGTGCACGATACGGCCAATTGGATACCAGCCTCTCTTTGGATAGCTGCAAGCTCAGTTACAAGGGGTTCTTGCTCAGATTTGATAAAGCATTTAATGCATTTATTTCTAGACCTGTAAAAGGATGGTTTGATGGTTTCAGGAAACGTTTTGGAAAATATGGATATTTCGTTTGTCTTTAGAAGTTGTCATGTTCATTGCATTAACCCATCTTGATGCAAATCAATCCTCATGTTTTCCTTTCTCATGATTAAGTTAAGTACCTTTAAAAATGAGGGAAAATCTAAATAAAGGAAATATTAAATTAAAGTTACATTTGAAGTCATTCTGAAGAAGTCCTGGAAAGACCTGGGCTTTATTTTTTGCAATTTAAAAGCAAGATCATTAAGTTACTGACAACTGTTTGTGTCATCACTTCCTGTTTGCTCTAGATGTTTGGGTTTAAATAATGGTGTTTGAGTAACAGCTAGTTTTAATATAAATATTCTAACTGCTCTCGCCTTAGCGTTGTGTAGAAAGGTTGAAGAACAGCCGGTCGAGGTTACTGGAGAAGTACCGTCAGATGGGAGACACCCCTAAGAGCTCTCTGCTCGTTCAGGAGGTGATGGAGATGGAGTGGAGCGCCTTACAGTCGGCCAACCAAAGACTGCCTTCGTTGTGGAAGAAAGATGGCATCAGTGATGTACGGGTATTTCGGATCATTCATAGACACCTGAACTTGTTGTGTTCGAATGTACTATTTTTTTTTTTTTTTTTTTTTCCTCCGCTTGATTTTACAGATGTACAGAGATATGCAGGAGAATGATGAATTGGCTGTTCTGGAAGAAATCCAACAGGAGCTCATATCTCAAGGTTACCGTCAATATCTGTTGTAAATCTTCTACACATATTTATTTTCTATGCACATGGCAACTTAAAGAAACTTTCCAGTGTTTTTCAGCTTGGTGTCTGTGGTGTATGTGTGATCATTCCTTTATAATCGAAGTCTAAGGACAGTTAATAAATATTAAAAATACATTACTACAGTATACAGGGGTGGACAAATCATATATTCATTAGCTAGCTCAATGGGCAAGTGAAAGTTCCAGTCCCATGGTATTCTTGTCCAGAAGCCCTATTAACTAGGTTAAAATGTGCCACTAATTTAACTCAAAAGTATGATGAGCTAATTATGTCCATTAATACAAAACTATGGGAAATAAATGAGTACTTGAATCCTTGAGATGGGTGACTTTATATAGCCGTAGTCTCTCATCATGTTCTCTTATCGCACATAAAGATGATTTTTGAGTCTGGCTGGGTGACTGTGTGTTGTGCTAGCATTTAGATTTATTCTTTTTATGCCGCGCTGTACTGTATTCTGCTCAGTTTTGTCACTGTTTCCACATTCCTTGCTTTTGCGAAAGGTGGTTTTCTTTCTCTGGTTTAAGAAGAAAAAAAAACACTGTATTAACATCCATATTATAACCTACTTGTCAAACTCTGATATAGAACTGGTACATAATCTGTTTGTTCTCTGACAGTAACAATAAAGAGTAATTCCTAAAGGGTTCTTAGTATTCATACACAATTATGTGGGTAATACATAACGACAAGGGAAACGTGTAGTGTTGTCTGTAGAAATCACACACACACACACACACACACACACACACACACACACACACACACTACAGATGTGGTAGATGGGGATTAGTTTGGGGGGAAAAATGGAGGAGTATTCTTTTAACATATAAGAGTCACATTTTTTTAGAGCTTTCTATCATTGAGGAATACCACAAAAGCCAACAGTATGAAGAAAAGTACTTTGACTCTGTTGTGGATGGAATGGAGGAAGAAGGAAAGCTCATCTGCCCCTTATGTCATGTGTAAGTGGAATAACTACATAAATACATAATTATAGCTTCTTGTGTGGTTATTAGTAGTAATAATAAAGCAGCTGCTTCTGGTACTTTGTGTATTACAGGAATAACCTGACAGTGAACAGCCATTTTACATCGTGTCCATGTGGCCTTTATATCAACACAGTGGTGAGTCAAAGGAGCACACGGGCATCTCTGTGAATGCGAATAACAATGGCGTGAAGAATTGCGTATAAAACGCTGACAGAAAGTCCTGCTAGTTGTTAGTGTTTAAGGTGCTGTGTGGATAGTGTGCTTTAGGCAATAATGAGACATGTTCAGTAGTCGGTATGTCACAACCAATTTCAATGTTCCTACAGGGAAGAAATATAACAGTAGATGTGCTCCAACATCTGCTTGAGATGAGAGTAACAGAACATCTGGAAGACTGCCTCCAGAACCCCATATTCTCAGTAGCCTCAAACGTGGATGGCGCACCCAACCTTATGATAAGCTGCAAGGTAACATCACGCTTATAAAACTACACATTTATTTTATTTATTTATTTTAAAATGCATGTAGGTTCAAATGTCCAGTGCATTCATTAGAAGGTCTTTCTCAGCTGCCCACAAAGTATGTCACCGACTCAATATCCAAGGTTAGAAATTGCTTTAAAAAGGAACATTTTAAAGCCAAGCACTTATCTGTTGGATAAAACAGTTGCATGACGTGAACCATAATGAGGTCATCACTTTTACTGTTGTAACTATAGCAATTTGTCATCTCACAGGTTGGTGGAAAATTAACTAGAAATCAAATTTTGAGTCCTGCTTGGGCCAGTTGTTGGGTTTGAATATGTGGCCAGACCTCTCAATTCTCTGAAATATGGCATTTCCTCATAACATGGAATGACTCAGACCTTTGGAATAAATTATTAAACATCTCTTATCTTATCTACAGGTGTGCGATTATCTCTCAGTTGTCCTGTGAATCACTCCGGAACAATGGCCATTGTATGCTTTTAAGCGTTTGTATTTTATTTCTGTGAAATAAAGATTACTTAGTTAACATTACACTTTCTTTTATTGTGCTGCTATTGGTGGTTAGTGGCGAATCTCTAATAGGAGTAAAGAGTTTGATGGTGACAACTTTAAATCTGTAACCATGCGCTGAGAATTCAGTGTGGTGTGGTGTTAGATTGTGATGAATTAGAGGACATGTCTAGAATGCTACACTGATCCACAGATGAACTTAGTTTTTATAGATGGATCATGACTAAGGGCCTTTTGTTTAAGATTATGCCATGCCAAAGGGCTATGTTCTGGCACTACTCCTGAAATAAGCCTGAAATTTATGGCTCTAAATGGGCCTTAAAGATGTACTTGATCTAAATTTCCTGAAAAGTTCAGGGGGTTGTTCCAGTTTGAGAATTAGAACATGTTTACCTAGCACTTAATCACTGAGAAACACATTCAAACAAGTTTGATGATGAAATATTTATTTTGAGGACACCACAGATGGAAAGATGTCAATAGAATATAAGGATTTATTTCCTTTTGCAAACATTTCAAAATTGTGAGGAACTTTTCAACTTTGCACAATTGGTTTCTTGCAAATATAATTTTCAAATGTATCCCTGGCTAATTAAGCCCAGCACTGGACTAAAGGTTTCTAACTATGCTTCCAAGCCTTCACTATGTGAAGTCCCATAAATTAACAGCTCAGCATGTACATTCAAGACCATACACTACAATTGATTTATTTCAAAATACAAAATAAAGTATAAAAGTTTTGTACTGGGTCTTTATTGTTTCTGTATATTAGTATTTCCTATTAGCTGGACAGGGGAAGACTGGACACAATCAGATCATCACTGGCATTTGATGAAACCGTTGAGGTCCTCCAGGAACTTGATGTACTCCTGATGCTCCAGTGCTGTGCTTAGCTCAATCAGCTCATCTGCAAAGGTGTTGTCTACACCACGGTCAGCCAAGAAGTCCATTAAATGGTCATAAAGAGCCTATGGAGATGATAAATATTAACAGTCATGAGCAGAAAAAAGAGCAACGCTTCCTACAATAACTTGTACTGTTTTCTTCTAATGTCACTGAAGTGACACCTTCAGGGATTTTTAGGCAAATTATTAAGTTCCTAGCACAGGTAAAGCATACCTTATGGTTATGTGACCTACTGATGAATAAGCACAACTTAAAGCTCTTATGACTTAAAGGTCAAAATCAGTTTGTATTAAAATGAAGTGTATCCCTATTGTCAGAAAATCACACATTTGAACTCCACATAGCCTTGGCCTTGAGCCAAGGGAGCAAAATTGGTCATGCTAAAAAAAAAAAAATAGCAATTCGTGGGCCTCTATGAGGTCATGTATGCAGAAGAGGGCAGACAGCACTTTGCTCCAAGTGTGTTGTGCTGCCCTGTTGAAAACATGCAGTTGGCTGGTTTCACTTGTCTCTGAGGATACAAGTGTTAGCTTTTACCCTCCCTGGTTGTTAGCTGTCGTATGATAGGGGAGCGATGGTTTGTGGGTGGGAATTTGCAGGTGGCCAAATTGTGGCAAAAATGGGGTTTTTAAAAAAAATAAAAATCATCAAGTGTATTTAATATGCATGGAGCTATTAGTGTGACAACTATTCATACACCATGAAGACACTCCCATCTCTATGATTTATACAGCGATCACTTATTCATGCAAATCGATCTTAATTGCTGCAGACGTCCTTCTGATTGAGTCGCTAAGGTTTCTGGGTTTTTTTTTTTTTTAAAACCCAAACTGCATGTTTAGTGTTACTAGTTTCCTTTATTTCATTTCCTCAGTAACATGAACTAGGAGGAATGGACTGTTGAATCTGCTAATCAACTGCAGTTCATCCTTTTGACCACCAGATGTTAGTAATGTGCACTGTGTTAAAATGCCTAAAACGTTTTCTTTGAGCTCATCTTCAAGGCAGATCGCCTTTTAACCAAAAAAAAAAAAAAAGCAAGTACCCTTTCTGTATGTAGACTATCATGTTTCAGATCACTTTTATAAATTTACTTAGTTTTTAATTTAAAATGATTCTACTCTAGATAAGCACATACCCAGTCCAGAGAGTCTGTGTTGAGGGTGTAGCTTGTCTCCTTCCAGTCCTCCTCTCCTTCAGGCTGGAAACTGACTTCACGGATGGTGAAGATGTCACTCTCGTCCTCTCCTTCACCATGGCCGACCTGCTTGGAGTCAAACAGCTTTGGATGTATTGTCCAAGATATCACTGAGCACAACACATCAGGACTGACAATGCTTTCATGCTGGAAACCTTGTTATATCAACCATGCAGTGAGGGGTTACAAAAAGCAGATAATGCAAACAATTTCTAGAGGTTTACCTCATCCTCTGGAAAATGGCAATCGAACACCAGGGAATTCTTTGCCCCCTGTTTAGTCACCTCAATGACAAAGTTAGGTGTGGAGACGATGTCAGGCTAAAAAACAGATAGGCAAAAACAAACATTAGCATTGTAGCAACACATTACAATATATAGATGTTGTAGCAATACAGAAAAATTAATGACTAAAAAAAATCTAAAGTCAGCCAAGAACTGCTTCTGTCCTTAATCTTAAAGGGAAAGTTTGTAGATTTTATAGGCTTCTCCTTTCTGCAAGGTAAATCACAATTACAATTACAAAAATCCTTGACAATCCTTTCCTTTGCCCACAAATTACCCCCTTAGTCTTGTTGCCATGATTTTATACATTGTGCTGCTGCTACAAGATTGGATAATTGCTTGAATGAGCAGGTGCACATGTTCCTAATAAAGTGGCCAGTGAGTGTAGATCTAGATCCGCTGTCAAACAGTGCATCTTTTACCACAGTACTGCTCAAGCGCTTCTTACTAAAGCTTCATTCGCTCTACATATTCCCTCACAATCTCCAAGAAACTGCGCTCAGACGTGCGTTAAATTCAGTGTGAATGGATAAAATCATCTGTTAGATCTGTAAATGTGAACGGAAGAGAGAGCAGGTTCTACCTCGTTGTCTTCTGCCTTCTGGCCCTGCTCTGGCTCTTCCTCCAGGTTTGGGGGAATGCTGTTGTTAACGTTGAATGTGACGGTCACTCTGTGAAACAAATCAGGAAGATCGTTAGATCATAAGTCTCAACCCGACTATATAAATGATTCAAATGATTGTGTAATACTGGAACAGAATCTTTATCTTCAGGTGATTTGCTTAGAAAAGAAGAAATATGGCATATAATGATGACATACAAAAAATTTAGAAGGAAAAAAAAATAGTGGTTTTGCGATTTGACACGTGGTCCCCTCCAATATTTTACGTCATGAACGCAGACTTACTTCTCTCCAGAGAGGGTGCGGGTAAGCTTTGCTTCAGTGCCATTCAGCTCAAGCTCCCATCCTCCAGACATCTTGGGGAGCATCTTGCTTTTCTGGATCTTCTTCTCCTCTTTGATTTCGTCTGAGAGAAATTCTACAAACGCTTTATCACCTGTAAGACATTGGGATATGATGAGAAATAATATCAGATGGGATCATTTACAAAAAGTACAAACAGAAAGAAGGGCGGCACGGTGGTGCAGCGGGTCGTGTTGCTGCCTCATGGCTCCAGGGTCCCTGATCCTGAACTCAGGTTTCTGTCTGTGTGGAGTTTCTGTTCATGTGGGTTTCCCCTGTTCTCCAAGAACAAGCCAGTAGATGAAGTGGCTAAGATAAATTTCTCATCAGTGTGAATGTGTGTAGTGGCCTGTGATGGACTGGTGTCCCATCCAAGATACTCCTGCCTCACACCCAGCGTTCCCGGGACAGACTCCGGATCCACCACAAAGCTGACCAGAATAAAGCTGTTACTGAAGATGAACTAATGAATGAATGAATGATAAGTGAATATATTCCTGTGTGTGTGTGTGTGTGTGTGTGTGTGTGTGTGTGTTGGGGGGGTCGTGTCATCCCTGTTTGGACTTTCATCATTCTTCATTCAAGGTCACATGATGCAAAATGTGAGTATGTGACGTCAAATCCGGTTTAGAGCTCTATTTTAGTGCATAAAATCCATTTCATTTTAGTATTTTTGTCAGCAACAGATTTCCATACATGTTACTGTTACCAAGCAACTCTGGTGTTCAACAAGTCACATTAAGAGCTATGCTAAAAGTTAGAATATATTTCTGACGGCAGAAAGTCTCTAAAAGCTTATTTAGCGAGGTAATATTAAAGACAGTTGCCATTTTGTGGCAGTTAAACTGAAAACTAGACGTAAAGCGCGTGCTGTTTATAATTATATCCTCCTCACACGGATGCTAGCATAACCGGTTAAACAGCTAGCTATGGCTAAGGTTAGTTATCTGACATGAAAAGTGATTTGAAGCGAATTACTCCGGCTTTACCTTCTGTATGAAGGCCTCCGCAGCCGCAGGAAGGGAGAGTGTGTTTGGAAGCGAGCAGTTTGGCTCTGCGGTCGGAAGCCGCGCCGTTGCTGCTGCACATCATCCAGATGGAGCGCGTGAACGGCCGGGTCGTGGCCGAGGTCGGAGCGCACAGCGCGGATCTGACGAGCGGCTCGGCGGCGCGGCACACAGACGCACTCGGGGCCTTGTTCGTAAGGCGAGCCGCGATGCTAACAGCGCGTGTTAAAGACTTCAGCATGGTTGCGCTGCTTCTCTTCTGATCTGATCTCCCCTCTTCTCTCCTCACCGGCTACCCAGAAGCACAGAATGCGCTAGAAACACGTGCAGAAGGACACGATGACCTCACATGTGAACTCTGCACCGGAAGGGGTTCCTGCCACTGCCGCTAACAGTTGCGTTTGCGTTCCAAATCTGAACTACAGAATCCAAAGTGCCCTAGAGAGGTTGTTAGTTTTTATCCAATGTAGGGCGCCTATATAGGGAGAAAGACTGCATTTAGTACTCAGCTGAATGAGAGGAACCATATGGGCGGACGCGTGTTTGTTTTCACTGTTTCAGCGGCATACTTTTTGTGAAACTCAGTTTTATTATGTATTTTGTTGATTTTTTATGTTAAATACTAAACTTGGTTGGTTTGTTTGAGCAGTCATGCAGCTTTGTGTAGTGTGCAGCGAGCAAATTCACAAATACAGATGTCCTGTGTGCAGAATAAGATAGTAAGTAAAGTCTCTGATATACACGTGTGACTGAATTTATCCTGTACATCATGCAGAAATATATACTGCGTTTGAATACTTCCCAGCATGCTTAGCGGGTAGGCATAGTTAAACCAGTTTTTCAACTGAAATGTTTGGTTTTTAGTTTCAGTGTATTTTTTTGAGTGTATTAACTGAGTGGTTGAAATGTTTTATTGTTTTGAGCCATGTGTGTGATGTGTCTCATCGTTCCTGTGTAATGTGTGTAAAAAGCACAAATTAGTTCTAACTTGATGTTTTGCTTGTTTCAGCTGCTCTGTAGGGTGCTTCAAGAAACACAGAAATGATGGTAAGTCTTGTAACTTTATATTTAGTTCTGTAAGAATTGTGTGTAAAACATACACTCCTTGGGGAAAGAAAGAAAGAAATAAGGGCCAATCCCAAAATGGCAAATATTAAGCTTTTACTGGTCTTAAAAACAAATCACTGGTCAGAAAATGAGCAAGAATGAAACAAATAAACTCCTGAGACCTTTTTCCTTTTGCTGCAGTGAACTGTTTGGGGAAAAGCTAGAAACAGGGAAATGCACTTATATCGAGTTCTTGTACACAAAGGTAAAATCATGATAATGATTCAAATGTTTGATGTGTAAAATTCAAACTGACATGTCTGGATGCACAAAATTTTCTGAAAATATCTTCTGGGATGTTTTTTTTTTCTTGAAGGATTAGCTGTTCTATGGTTATCTGCCACACCTGATGCAGCCCATCAAGAGCCACAAAGCTTAAGCATTTAAAGAAACCAAAGGGAAAAGCTATATCGTACTAACTTCCTTTATCTATTTGTTTAATTCTTGCTCATTTCCTGACCAATGATCTGATGTCAAGACTATTAAAAACTTAACATTTTGGGCTTGGCCCATTTTTTTTCCCAGGAGTGTATATATAATTATTTATGATGTGCCAAGGTTACTGTAAAGGTTTAGCTATATTTCTGCTTGATGTCAATATTTTGGCCAGAAATGAATGTATTTAATGTCCCCCTCATTGCATACGCAGTTTACTCATAAATAAAAATGGATAATTTCATTATTAAGAACCACAGTTCGGTATTTAGTACGTCTAGCTCACTTTACATGTGTGCCAGAGGGAGGAAAACCAAGACTAAACTTTCAGCTTGTTTCTCTTACTTACTAACTCAATATCCTCATATTTCCAGTACAGTACTAATGTCATTTAGGATATTTTACTGAAACGTTATCAGTCGTTTTTTTGTGTTCTATATTTCCAGGCTCGTGCCAGCCAGTGAAAGACGCCGCACCTCCTGCACCCGCACCATGTCCACGGCCCTGTCCGAGTGGGGGTGTGTTTACTTTTGCATTTGCGTTAACGTACAGTGTCTGGAAAGTTGGTTTCTAAGTATTTTGCATGACTGGTTTCTTTCAGTTAAAAGTAATAAGATGTGTTGCAATATTTTTGTGGCATGTTCTACTTATTTACTTCTGTTGGATAGACTTCAGGCTGATTGGTTGTGTTCCAATACCATTTTTAACACACCATTGTTGGCTTTCCTTTGCCACGTGCCCTAGTTGAAGTCAACTAGGGAGAGTTAAAACAGTTCCTGATATAATGTTCCCCAATTTAAAATAAAAGCTGTTCAGTTACATTGTTATTTATTCAAGCTCATAACAGCGTTATATAATAGTTACTGAATGGATAACACTTTACCCCACACTGCTGGTGTTCTAGGGTACATGTTATATACAAGGATTTGTTTACTATTTCAGCAGCAGAGCCCTGGACGGTTGATGACCTCCTGGATGAGGACAGTCAGTCTGACCGAGTTCCTCTGCAGAAACTTCAGCTATTAGGTACTGTGTTTATTTGGCTCATCAAACAGCCATATGGCTCGTTAGATTTGCAATAAGCTCAGAATCTAAAGGTACATACATTTAAAACTAAACATCCACACATGAGTATGGTGGGGAAAAAAAGAGCTTGCTAAAAGTGCTTTGGACCTAACATCTGGGGAAGGAGTGTTGTCATCACCACTTAGTTGATCACATGTATAATAATATGGGTTGCAAAGATTATTGATGAAATAATTAACACCAACCTGACTTCGGATGATAAAGCATGTCCTCAAAGCCAGAACAGTCTTTATTTTAAAAGGTCTGGATAAGCAGCTAACATGCCTGAATGCTGATGACAACAGTGATGACAACAGTTACCCTATAATGCTTAACCATTAGTGATTAGTGAGCAGACACATGAAGTGATTAAGGGTTTTTTTTCCCCCCACAATGGTGATTTATGTTGCCATTTTTGACTAGCTACACGGACAAGAAGAGACCAATTTTGAAAGTGAAACAGAGAATAAACAAACACTTCTCTACCCAGTCATCTTTTTTTTTATTTTTTTTGGGCTAAGCAGTCCTCACTTTACTAATTCTACTAGAGAAGGAAGATGAAATGAAAAATCTATGAATGTCTGTGAAAACATTTCCCGTTCTTGATGAGCTGCCTTTAGCTAAATAATATACATTATACATAATATACGAGAGAATAACAACTCGTACAGACGTTTGAAAACTGTACTTGGGTGTTCTTTTATCTCTTGATAACAGATCTACGGAATAGGCGTATTGATAAGGAAATCTCCTCCGATTCTGATCGTACCTTGTCTGTTGTCGCAGGTGAATCTAAGGATCTGATGAATCTGCTGCAGAATCCACACCTGAGGAATCTGATGCTGACTGTTGATTCAGCTGAGGATAAATCCAAAGCGGTGAAGACAGCCATGCAGGAGCCGCTGTTTGTAGAGCTCGCCAACCAGTGCTTACAGATTATTGAGCCAACAGAAATACATGATGATGATGATGATGATGATTAGTAAGCAGATTAAGAACATCCACTCAGACTGGTGCTTGAGGACAAACAAGATGATTTGTACAGACTGCTTTCACTGGTCTCTCTATTATTGTTATGTCCTAAAATATGGAATATTCATTATACTTCTTTCTAGTTTTTGCTGGATTACAGGAGTTTAAGACTCAAGACTCAATTGCAAATGCTGTTTATTAATAGTATTTGTTTATAGTTTTTGGTTAACTGTTCGATTTATCGTCCCATTAATATATACTGTAACCAAATAATGAGTCACATAAAATAATGAATCACACTAAGGAGTACCAAAAAACATCTGAGATGTCAAAATACCTGTAATAAAGAACTGCTTGGTTATAAAATGTATCTAAAACTAGCATTTAATCTTTAAACACAAAATCATTTGACGTTTGGATAAAATGATAGCTTCTTTCTTAAATCAGTTCCACAAATCCAACATGCCGTATCAAATTTATTAGCTTATTTATAGTCTTTGTAAGAAACAGGACAAACATTTTTGCCAAGTAATGTCCAAAGATTAATATGAGTAGTGCGAATATTACAATGTCAAGTACCAGATTTCCAATACATACATGATCATTGTACATAAATATATTATTAACCTGTAGACCTGGAAAAAAAAAAGTCAAAATATAGTAAAAACCCATAGAAATCAATTCCTGGTTAAGTCATAAATGCTACTCTTCCCTGTAAAAGTAGTGTTTTTATTTGTCTGTGCAATAAGCCTGAAGTAAAGCAGAAATGTTCATACCAAGTACACAGTACTAAACAGTACAGAAATGTTCCAGTTAATGTCATGTTCGCCCTTTTCTCCAAGTTATAAATCCTAAACGAAATCTGTGGTTTGATCATGTATTAAATGAATTAAAGGGTGAGGAGGTATTTCATAAATCAACTTCAATTTCTGTGTATCAGCAAAACCTTAAATTCATATACAGAACATATCTCACCCCTGTACGCCTCCACAAAATGTGTCCAAACGTATCTCAGTTGTGTTTTAAATGTAATTCAGAAACGCGAACATTGATGCACCTATTTTGGGAATGTAAGAAAATTAAAACTTTTTGGTATGATGTACATGATCTGGTTCAGAAAATTCACTTTGTCTCCAACTATATACCTGCTAAATTGTAAAACATCACTAGATCTTCCTTCTGATTTAAACTG
>CM075029.1:6153598-6188700 GCA_037576675.1 Pangasius sanitwongsei | reverse complement strand
TGCCCTTTGGTTTTTCCATGATCACTCTGTTATACTAACAGATTATTGTTTGTGTTTAAATGTTTGCTGTGGGTGTCAGTTGTATATTGAGCTGGCTCTCCTTTTTAGTTGTTAAAAATCAATAAAAAATATAATTAAAAAAAAAAAAAAAGAATTAAAGGAATAGTCGATTAATCAAGACATTTTTGGTTCCTGCTTTGAATCTAATGTTGCTATCAAGTAGTGGATTCCCCCCCCCCACACACACACACACACACCCCCATTTAGACTTGTATGTCCTGTGCAATCATGTCTTTAGTGTTTCCCTTTAACTGTGCCCAGTTCTCAGTTTATCTTTCAAGCAATACATTTAAGAATAATCTCTAATCAATTCAATATTAATGTTATCAAAACCAGATAAGTAGCCTTGGATTATAAAATTGAATTCCTCATGCAGGAAGCATAATCTCAGAATAAATACATATAAAATGGCCTACAGTAGTGTGCAGACTGTAATTAACAAAAGGCACATACAGACTTTATACAGACAGACAGAATATATACAGCAAAAGAGAATTACATTAGATGTGGCAGCTATGGAGTTCACTGGCATTCAATTCCTGCTTGTGCATTTTGAAGGTGCATTGATTTGGGTAACGCTTGCTTTGGTCGATTAGAGATTGATATGGAGTAGCAGATACACACACTCATGTTTTCTCCAGCAGAATCTGATTAAACCCAGTCACTTCGTCAGTGTGGGGTCCTGGGTACATGTCGGCGTAGCGGAGAGGAGATTTCTGCATGTGGAGCTTCACAGAGCCCTGTAGAGAAATGCATTAAAAAAAAAAAAAACTGTGAGATAGATTAAAGAAGACAATTCCAGAATGTGGGTCTGTAAAGGTAAAACCACCCTAGAAGGTATCTGTTATGCCTTTTGAACTTTTATCTGCCCTAAAATGTTGTCTAACTATGCAACTAACACCGGAAGGAATTGGATCTTGTGCTGTATCGAATAAATAAAAAAAAAAATGTAAAAAAAAAGTACTCAGCTCAGAGGTCTCACCTGTGGCTGTGCCCGGATGGAGGCCACGCCATGGTTGAACTGGTTGGTCTCCACTTTGTACTCTCCGTTCCTGAAAGGGATCTTCAGTGTGGCCATGATGGACATGACCTTGTGGAAACATGTGGTGGTCAGAGTCACAGTGACGCTTGGGGTGAAGGTCATAGCCAGGCCCAGAGGCCAGCTGCTGACTGCTACAGGATTGGGGAAACTGGAGCGTGCGTGTTCTTCCTCCTGCAGGTCCTCAGCGTCGTCCAACTCCGCCTCAGCCAGGGAGTCCATCAAAGCCTGGGAAGAAAGGGAAAGGGAAAAATAGTTTATTCGAACATCTGTTAGTCAGCCTCTATCCCATCTTCTCCTTATTTATATGCTGATTTGTGTGAAGTGAGAATCCTATTATGATATTTAGAGTTATTTTCATAATACACAATATGCAAACATTTAGCTAGCAAACCAGTAGTGCCACACTAATAAAAAAGAAAGAAAGAAAGAAAGAAAGAAAGAAAGAAATCAGGCTGTATTTAATATTTAATCTGCAAGTTTTCCACCTCTGCCAAGAGCCTTTTTGGTTATATTTAGGTTTTTAATTTTTATGCTCAAATTCAAACTTTACGTAGAGGTAAAGCCAAATATGATTAAAGTATATGAACGAAGTATAGATAATGGAATCAGGTGTGCAAAACAAGCAATAAAATTAAATTAAGATTCAGAGTGCAAAATTTCAATGGTCTAAAACACTCACCCTCCAAAACCGCCATTTATTCTGGATGACTGTAGCAGCTTTATGCCATCTCCTCACCTCTCTCCTGACCAGCCAGGCCCGCACCACTGGGGAGGAAGAAAAGATAAAATGTATGTTGGCCTGGGAAAACACTTCACATTTCTACTATGTTGTTTTGTTCCTCTTTTGGCTGCTCCCGTTAGGGGTCGCCACAGCAGATCATTGGTCCGCATATTTGATTTGGCACAGTTTTTACATCGGATGCCCTTCCTGACACAACCCTCCCCAGTTTTATCCGGGCTTGGGACCGGCACTGAGAGCGCACTGTTGCACGCAACCCCAGTGGCTCGGGTTGGTTCCCTGGCCGGGAATCGAACCCGGGCCGCAGCGGTGAGAGTGCTGTGGCCTAACCACTAGTCCTCCAGGGACTTCACATTTCTACTATACATAATGATAAAGATAAGCTATAAAGAAGAAAAAAAAACACTTTGGGATGTGCTGTTATGGGAAATAATCAACTTTGGGGTTGTAAGTGTAACTCCAGTTCACGCTGGGCCGCATCACATCGCCACATTGTTTATTTTCCTATAACACCATGCCCCAAATGTGTGGAAGTGAAGCAGGAAAAGCTGAGTATAGGGATGCATGTAACGCTCAGCAGCAGCCACTGCTCCCTCAGGAACACCGGACCCTATCACTCAAGCCACCCACCACCTCAACCCTACATTACTCATGCACATCATATTGCCTTTTGAAATGTCATTTTGCTCTGAATGGTGTACTGTGAAGCTATTTTACCACAAAAAAAAAAATAATAATAAAAAAAAAATAAAAATAAAAAAAATCACACCATGGTTTTGAAAGAAGATAAGAGACGATTTCACTCTACTGGCCAAAACCAGTGATGCCTTAAATAACACATCTGGTACTGTATGTTGTACATGTTGTACCTGCTTGTATGAAAGTGGCACACTTTGTCCTGATGGCTCGCTGGCGGCACTGGTGTCTGCGCCAGCAGCACTGGATAGAGAAGGCCTTCTGAGAGCGAACTCTGTGCCTCTGCTCTTCCAACAGCTCCAACTACAGAGAAAACACACACACACAAGGTGAGAGCAGTCATTTCACAGCAGCAAAACAAACAATCTGTCAATGTTATAGGAATACTTTTCTCAGTACAGGAAAATGTTTTACTTGTTTTCTTTCTTGTATCCTATTAATAGAGTCTCATATTTATCTGATTTTAATGCCAAGAAGACTGATGTGGCATTACCATGGCATGTGTCAGGAACACTTTGGTCTTCCCACAATGCACCATCACGTTGTTGTTGTTGGGTGTGAGGTTGGGGTCAGGAGAACTGGTCCTCAGGACTGCATTCAGAATATCCTGTACAGCGGGGCCTAGAGCAATCTGATCCCCATTCTCAGCTCCTAGAGGGGAACAAAATCAGTGGCATTTTAACCACACACACACACTAACAAACTCGAACTGTAAACTACTCCACTACATCTGACTCATCAGTGCCTTTTTATGAAGCTCACGATTACTCATGTAGATAGGATTGTATTTTCATGATGCAGTCAGTCAGCATATGCACAACAAAAACACAGTAAACAGTAGCGCAAATAAAAAGCTGAAGCCTGTTTAATATTTAAAGCTTAGACTTGTAAAAGTGCTTTATTTAAAAAATAAATTAGTATTACAATTCATTTGAATATTAATGACCTTATGATGTTATACTGTGGCAAACATCAGCAGTAGCACTACACTATGTGCTTGGATCATGTGAACTACAGAAGGGAAAAATTATATCAGTTTCTTCAGCAAAGAAAATAAAAAAAAAAAAGATAAACTTCATATTAACTTCATATAAAACTATATTAGATAGTTTTATTTATTTACAGACAGTTTTTTAGGTGATCTGGGTTTCTCTTCACAGAGAAATATTCCTGGCTTCCTGTTCACTATATATGCTCACTAGGTAGGGTATAACATATTGGAGCTGTAGATCCTACATCATATACTACATGCCTAATAGAACACCATCTGATCTTTAGTATTGGCAAATTTAAACATTATGTAAAAATATGTGAAAATGAATGATGTTTTTATTCTGAACCCTTATGTTTTCCCTAAGAAAAGATGGATGAAAGATGATGGACACAGACCATAACACTACCATACACATGGTAAGATGTACGTTGGGGTGAAATGATGAAATGAAAAACCAATCCGCATGCAGTGACCAGCAGTTAGAACGGAATTTCACACTGTGGAAATACAGAGGTCACCAAGACGAACAGGTGGATGCTCAGTTAGAAAGTGCATGCCAGAATACATGCACACATTTACCTGAGATAGCTAGCAGCCTAGTTAATCTACGCCTGGTCCCATTCTAAATGTAAAAAAAAAATATTTTGCTTCCCAATGAGGTGGAAAAAAGGGTAAGATGAGCAGAGAACTGCAAAGAAAGGAAAGGAAAGAAAGAAGAGATTACATAGGGAGAGCACAGATAGCAAGGAATTCAAGAATAGGAATAAAATATCATCTTTATCACCTTGAGCCTGGAGTCTGGTGTTGGTGATCAACCCGTAACGCTGGATAAAGTTGTCATAGGGAACCCTGCGCAAATATTTGCATGCATCATTGCATATAATTTTTTTTTTTTTTTAAAAAGACTGCATATACTGTGTATCTTAAAAAAAAACCTTAAAAACATAATTTATCTTCATCCTACAAAATATGTCCCAGATATCCCAAACATATGGAAGAATCAACAGCAAATTCATTTGAATTTTTTTAAATCATTAGAGAATATTTATATCCCATTCAAAAAGTGAGATGCAAACTTCTGAACTGTTCTAATTTGATCTTTTTCCCCTACACTGTTTGTCCAGTTATTTCCATGAAGTAACACTGAAACCTCCCACACTTGTCACAAATGTCTTATTGCTCTATATTCATCTTCATTTTGTCCTAAAGGGATGCAAACTTTTGCACTCAACTGCATACTTTTTTCGCTCCTAGTCATTTGGTTGGTCAGAGTGGTGTGTTACCTGATAGGGAAACCTGCAGCACTGATGTGGATGGTCTCCACTATTCCACATGCCTCCAGCTGTGTGATGACCTACGAACGAAGCAAATGCTACAACAACTCACCAGCCAAAAACTTACATATGAATTTCTTTTTAAAAAATTCCTGGACTGAATTTATTTTAACACAGGACTATACTGATACTTCGGGAGTACATGCGATCAGAAGAAGTGCCGCTTGCCCTCACCTCTTCCTTCTTGAAGGTAAGCGGCTTGCAGTCGGGGTTGGGTTTAATACAGCGTGTGTAATGAGGAGTGGTGCTGTGCAGAATCTTCATCAAATTCTCCAAGGAGTTCTACAAAGCAAAATTTAAACAGATTGTTATTTAGTAACCATTAGCTCCAACGATTGCTCTGCGTGGTTGTACAATGCCCAAGGAATTAGAAGCTAATTCACAGGCACATCTTATTGTGCATTTAGTGTTCCCTCATGACTTTCCCATATTCTTCCCATAATACACTGCTTTCATGAACTACTCAAATCACTCACCATCTAAAGATCATTGCTTTAAAGTGCAAAAGGCAAAACAGATTTTAACCTTTTTTTTGCCTATTCAGACCTAGAACAGTGTCAGGAACCTTTTCTGACAGAGCCCAAAACAAATTGGTGACAAATTAAAGGAAAAACCAAAATACAGCGTCTTAGGTTTTGAGGCACAATCTCCCACCAGAACAGCTTCAGGTCTCTAAAACTGTACTAGAGCGGTGTTCTTTCAAAAGATAGTGGTATCGGTCTGTTTTCATTTGTTGTTTTTATGATGCCGGTCAAAAACGGTGTCTAACACATCGCTCCAAAATCTCCACCAGGTATTCAATTAGGTCACTGTGAAGATTGTAGCATATGAGACCCTATGGATGGGGGCGGAGTCAGCCTGGAACAGACCACTCCCACCAGAACAGAAATGTCATCATAGGTTAAAGGTGAGCAGTCCGAAGAATTTAGTGTTGACTTGCAGCAACTCTTCCGTCCAAACCATGTCAGCAAAAATAAATGCACCCACTGCATTTTTTTTTTAATACATTAAAATGAGATTGCGTCGCGTTCAGGGCATTTTATAAAAAGAAAACAGAGGAAACTGGATAAGTGCTGCTCTAAATTTGGTTTTGTTAAACCACAGTAAACCTGTAATTAGTGGCTTTAAGGATCTTTCGCTCTAAAACACACACACTTTAGGGCTTGTCTGACTGCATTCCAGGAAGCTTCTCTGAAGGCAAAATATTGATGTAGTCCTTGTTATTAATATACTGCTATATTTTTGTCCACTACTTTGATTTTGTAAATACGCAATTTACCTTGAATTTGGAGACGACAGTGACGACTTTGCTGTGGCCACGAGGGTTTCCTTCAGTGTCCGAGTCTGCAAAGAGACTCTGCAGCAGAGGAGCCTCCGACTTTTGCAGCAAGCTGAGGAGTTCAGGGGGGACTGGATCCTGCGTGCGTGCACACACACACACAGAAGAAATAAAGAGACAGGGGTGTATGCTTGAAACACTCGAATGACACAACAGACAACAGAGCAGTCTACTTTTACACGTTTATCTCTCATCAGCACGCACATGTACACCGTACCTTATTCTTCTCCAACATGCCCTCGATCTGGTAGCTAACTTTGCCTGCATAGTGAGCCACAATGAAGTGAGGTTGCTTGCTAAACTTGTCCCAGCTCATACTGCCGTTGTCAGAGAGCTCCTTCTCCAGACGCTCCCGGAACTGCTTAGCATCGGAGGCTCTGTTCAGACGGCACTCCTGGAGAAAAAACAAAATCATACAGCACTGTGTTGTGTTATGATGCATTAATCAAGCACTGAATCCAGAATAAATCCAATCTAACCCATAATCTATGTCAACATTTGCTGGACTATACTAGACTGAACAGATACCTCATTAAGCAGGGAGAAGATGCTGGTGGGATTTCCCTCAATCAGATCCAGGCAGCTCTGGTTGTCTTGGTAGCGGATGAACGACCACTGCAGTCCCTCGGACACGTAATCCTCCTGCTGGGCTTTCAGATAGTGAGCTACAAAGTGCTGCTGCAGCTTCTCATTGGCGTAGTTGATGCACAGCTGCTCCAGGTTGTTCAGCAGGAAACACTCAAAGCCATACACATCCAAAAGGCCTACAAAGAGCATAAGCAAGGTTTAAAAATAAATTCAGCACACGGTCCAGTGCAGTTGTGTCACATACAGGAGGAGAAGCAGAAGGTGGATGGGGAGGAAGAGGTTGTATACCAATGAAGTTGCACCACATGGAGTCGTCTGCGCACATGCTGCTGTTGATGAAACCGACCAACCAATCAAACAGTCTGTCAGAGAAAAAAGAAACGTATAAATAATAATTAATTTTAAATTAAATGGCCCAGGTTGTCCCTCCAATAATTACAAGTAATGTATGTTTAACGAGTTACAACACTGTGGAGATTTCAGTGAGAATTCAGTGCAATTTAAAGCATTTAAATACACTAATGAAAAGAAGAAGAAGAAAAAGAGGAAGAAGGAACAGAAAAAGAAGAGAAAAAATGAAAAACAAAGAAAAAAAGAAACAGCTAAAACCATAAATCAGAAGATTAAAAGGGTAGATAGACAATTAAAAGAAATGATTTCTTTTAAAAATGGAGAAAAAGAAAAAAGTACAAGAAACAGAACATCTTTCAAAAAGGAGTATAAAAATATGAAGAATTCAAAGATACATTTTTTAGAAAGTGCAGAAAAGAAGAAACAAGCTTACAAAAAACTACAAGATGACACTACATTAAATAATCCATAACTTCACAGTCTGTGGTGTGTTTAAGTCAAACCTAAACCTTTAACTAACAGGCAGCTCTGTGTTAATGCGCTGCGGTAGTGTAGTGAGGCTCACCGTGCGTAGATGACTTTAGCGAGACAGTCCCTGCGCACAGCACACTCGCTCTGTGAACAGGGCTTGAGCAGGGCGCTCTGCTTTCCTGCACGCAGCATCCGTACGCTCACACACTCCTGCAGCTCATCTGCTGGTACACGCAACAGAGCCGCTGTCTTCTCTAGGAAACCTACACACATAACAAAAAGCACAAACTCAGACACAAAGTATTAGCTCTTTAACTCAGCTAAAATAGAGAACCTAATCTAGCTCTTTGTTACCACTTGAGCATTTTTCTAAACTTGGTCCAATTTTCCCAAATATAAGAGTAAGTAATTCATTTCAAAAAATAAAAATTTAACCTTGATAAGACGTCTTTTTGACTTACCCAGAGAAAGAGACTTTTATTTTAATTGCAACTTTTACTCACTTAGGCTATGGCAACACAGAACCCAAAACCAAACATGAATAAAATTCATCTGAAGAACAAAGAGAGTGTTATTATTATATTTTTCTATAGGCAGCAAGAGAATGGTCTTCATCATTAGCATTTACCTTTGGACTGTTGATCAAGGCCACAGGGCTCAGACTCAGGAGCAGGACTGAAGTTCACATTCCCCAGCTGCAGAAGACCTGCCAGGATCTACATGATTACATGAAGAAAAAGTCACAAAGAAGCCTGGCGCAAACAATTAATGTCATGTTATACAGTCAGCTTCAGAATTACTGGCACCTTTCAAGAGAATGGTCGAAAAAAAAGATGGTATAAAATAATCCTTACACTCAATTTTTTTTTTACATTTTCCACTCAAACTACGGGAGAGATGACTAACTGTTCTCATAAGCACTGTCTTCTCTCAAAAAACATCCTTTCCAGGGGAGGAGTCACCAAATATTAATTGTAGAGGTGCCAATACTTTTGAGAACTATTTAAGAAAAACACACTTTAGGGTGTGTGCATATGTTGAATCTCAAAATATGATTCAATGCATTCGTGATCTACACGCAAGGCTATGAAGGGTGCCAATAATTTTGTTTCTGACCATATGGGGGCCTTGTGGCAGAACTTACCCTGAAAATCTGAGCACGCTTGTCTGCATCAATGCCAAGGCTGACCATGGCTTCAACCGTCTCCTGGAAGCAATCCTCTACAGAGATATTAAAGGGAAAAAAAGACAAATAGAGAAAAAGGGAATGACTTTATGTACCAAACTGGCATTCCAAACATTCCTAGGACCTTGAGACAAATAACAGAAAAGTTATAATGAATGAGAACCTTCTAAGGTTTTCTCTGCATTTGGCAACCAGGCAAACTTTTGGTCATGTGGCATCTCCCACTCCTGCCTCTGTTCTTCTGTGGCCCCCTTCATCATCTGAACAACACGTAAAGCAGACAAACAAATAAATCCTTGTTATATTTAAGGACAGTCACATTAGTTTTGCACTTATATGTACTATGAATACTTCGTACCACTTTGTGTACTCAGTTTTCATCAACAATGTCCCCGTGCTCGTTCCTTTTAAAGAACCAGCCTGCATTTCCACAATTTTAGGACAATTATTACATAATCAGATGTGGGACTTTCATAACACACTGCGTAAAAAAGTAATTAAATCCATTACTTTTACTTGTAACCATTTCCTTCAGGCTCTGAGAACACATTTTACTACTCAAAGTCAAATCCTTCGGTGAATAAATATCCCTATACCACAACACTGATGAATTCTCGATTCTGATTGGTCAGAAGTTGTTGATTAATTTTCTATAACAGCAGCTCTGACAGTAGTTCTGGCAGCAAGGTTTATATCAGTGCACTCTTTGTAATACTATACGGCTTCGATAGTAAAAGCTTTCCACATAAACAGCTTTATACAGAGAGGTGTAATCATTGACATGGTTAAGTTTTCTGTGAGATGTTTATTTGGCAGGAGTCTCCAGCGTCTGCTCTTTGTAACGGTCTGAGATAAAGTAACTTGTAAATATTGTACATTTTTCAGTCTTCAGAACGGAGGACTTTGCTGTTTCTCGGTAACATGACAAGCTGCTTTTTTTTTTTTTGCCTTATGAGCTTCAAGAGAGAGCAAGAAACAAGCGATGTGAGGGAACAACTGTTTATAGTTTGTATAACAGGAACTAACTCGACATTCCACGACAATAAACGTAACTAAAAATGGATAAAAAAAAGTACGAATGGAAAACTTGAATGGAGTATGAATGGATGCAAAAGTATGACTGGGATGAATGAATGGATGCAAAAGTATGACTGGGATCGGGCCAGTAAAGAAACTATAACAGTTCCCGATTAGACACCACCACTGTGCTGCATTCACCTGGTAAAATATGTGGAAATTCCTCTCATTAGGAGCTTGAAAGGCCACCCTGGTCTTCTCTAGGAGATACGTTTGCACCGAGGCCCCTACCAGCAACTGAGAACTGCATGACAAATGGCAAAAATCTCTCATTAGCTTTTAGTCTGCATTTACACAAGTACAAGTCACTGATCTAATTCTAGGTGTGTATTGTCCAGCTTTTTTAAACTTCTGATACAAGATGGTAAAAATACCCTGCCAGTCAAAAGTTTTTGAACATCTTGAATTTTATTTCAGCATTTTGACCATTGAACCTTAAAACTAGTATAAGTAAATAGAATTTTTTATATTATTAACTGATTTGAGAAATGTTATAATCAGAAGTGTCTATTTTATTGGAACAATTTAGATCTAATATAATTGCAAAAGGCCAAAATCACTCTAATGAAGCCCTTGTAGCACACAATACAGTATATTTCTGTTATACAGATAAAACTAGGCTTACTTAACTGTTATTGCTCATTGCTGTAACATTCTATTTTTATACAGATCACCACATTAGGTATGTTTATAATGCATTTTAATATTGTAGTAAAACCAAGCAGAATATGAGACATCGATTATACATTTTTATAAATGACAAGTCCCAAACACATTTGAATAGGAACTAAATTCAGGATTGGCCCCAAAAAAACTGACTGGAGCTAATCATTTAAATGTGTCGCTTTGTCGCGTTACTGCTTTACATAAAACTGAGACAAATGTTGCTGTCACAAACTGAGACAAATGAAGCAGAGTCACACACTTAGCGTATGTAGAACCGAATAGAGGCCTGTCGATTTGTTTCTTAGTAGTGTGAATGCTGGACTTGTGTGAAACGACACAAGACAAAAACAGTGGAAATAAACTGAATGTGTAACGAGACTGACCTGTTCAGCTGGAGCTGGATGTACTTTCCAAAGCGGCTGCTGTTGCTGTTGCGTAAAGTGCAAGCATTGCCTGTAGTATGGGAGAGAGCGGGAAGAAAAAAACTGATTCTTTACAGCCTGGAATTTAAGGCAGAGTCTCAAAAGCAATGAAGGTGAGGAAGACAAGAGGAATATGTTCTGAATCCATCAACATTTTCCATCCACAGAGTACTGCACTAAATAGCATATGAAAATAGTACAGCACCCACTACAATACAATAATGGTGATAGACTAATTTGATAGAAAATGGTAGTATGAATTTTTGGAAAATGCGTCTCATGAATGTATTTGATTGGTACCATTCTTATCTATGCAGAGTTCCACTTTATCTAACCATAACCTTGCTTATTCTTTCTTACTTTTCTTTCCCTACATTATTTTAGATACTCCTACATCCTACATAATTTTTTTCTTTCCTTCCATCTTTCTTTCAGTCATCCCTCTCTCTCTCTCTCTCTCTCTCCCTCACCAAAGGCTTCCATGATGGGGTTCGAGTCCAGCACTCGTCTCTCTATCCTCTCCACCGTGTGCTGGCACTTCTGTGACGAGGTAGCCACTGTGGCGTAGTACTTCATGAGGCAGCGTGAAGTCCACGTCTGGAGAGAAACACAATGACGCTAAATCAGCATAACGAGGCCAAAGTGAGTCTAGCAATAAAAGAAAAAACACAACTTGACTCTACCCACCTTCCCAGCTCCGCTCTCCCCTGAGACCACTAGTGATTGGTTGACAGGTTCGACTTGGCCCTGAACGTTCCTGTACGCCTCTTCGGCTACGATAAAGATGTGCGGCTTAAAGTCCTGAACAAACACAAAAACAGACAAATCTGTGTGTATGAAGGCTTTCAGACACCCTGGTCATTAATGTCAAGATAATATTATACACAATAGCAAAAAAGCTGTGATGGCTGTAGTGTAATCGAGTGTTTGATCAGTTGGGATAGAACTTTCATAGTACTTTTCAGATGTTCATCTTACAGGTTTTAAAGCTTAGTACTTAAAAGAACTGGGTCATTATCTGTAAATACTTAAGGTTTCAGTATCAGAAAAGTACAATTGGTATCATCATATTCCTAACTGACAGTGAACAGCAAGGCCCTGACATTGGTGGATGTGGCTAATTGTTCTTGTTAGATCGGTATACTGGATTGTCCTCAGTCACGTACTTACTGTTTGACTTCAACACTTTCTCCATAAAAATGGAGTATGTTTTCCTTTCAAATCTGACTGTGACCAGGCCATATTTCCTCCTTGCCAACCTCTGGAAAAGCCTTTTGCATGAATAGTGTAAGTCTTACACTGGACTTGTACATGACATCTAGGCACTAGTGCTATTGCAGGCATGAACGGGAACGTGACATGTGAACAGGTCATATGAAATGTTGAAGTTTAAGCCAGGAAACACTTCCTATGAAGTGAACAACTGTGTGTGTCAGGTTTTTACCTCTGATATATTTTACACTTCCTGATGTCCACTTTACCATGAAATGCACTCAAATGGCAAAACAAACACTAGAGCAAGGCTGATCAAGGTTACAATGCAGTGACAAAACACCGAACACACTGTAATATATAACCAGCACATGAACGCCATCTGGATTAATTTAGCCCTGTATTACCATGCACACAATTTCAAACCATCGTCACGTTTCTGTCACGAATGACTGACCTACAACATTACAGTAGAACATAAACAAAAAAGTGACAAGGGGTTAGATCACTCATTCCACTTTTGTGTTCATCGTACATGCCCTCCAGCCAGGCAAATATTTGCTCAGTGCTACTGCTAGTGGATGCTGATTATTTTGCAGCTGATATTTCGCAGAAAAGACGCTGTACTACTTAATGAAACGTTTTATAATTGAGAAAATATTGTGCTAAAAAATGTTTTAGCCCATATGTTAAAGCTCAGCTAACTCCAATAAATTCTGGATTTTCCTGCATAAGGATTAGAATGTCAGTATAGATACAGCAACTGATACAGTGTACATCCTGTACATATGAACAGACTGGATGTTTACCTGAGGTTGGGAAGCCGAGTGGTACTCGCGCATCACGTCCAGCGAGTAAAGGTGAGGAATGGGCTGGAAGGGGTTCAGTGCCACCAGTGTGCAGCCAGCATGTGTGTAAAACACTCTCGCACTATAACGTGCCTGCAGGCATTTTAGCACTGTTACACGCACACACGCACACACGCACACAGGGGAGGATGAAATAATTTATAAATGTTATTGGTTCAAAGTGAAAATTGCGCTCCATGCACTTGCAAGAAAGAAAGAATAAATGAAATAAACAAAGAGACAGACAGACAGACAGACAGAAAGAAAGACAGACTGAACGGACACTGAAAAGAGACACATAGGCAGAAAGGAAAAAAGACAAAGATAGAAAGGCAGACAGACTGGAAAGAAAGAAAGAAGACAGATAGACAGCAAGAGATGGGAAAAAAACAGACAGATAGCAATACTGTTATTATAAGAAGAACTGAACAAAATTTATTATTATTATTATTATTATTATAAAGAAAGACAAAGAAGAATTAAAACATTAAGACATTAAAGAAATTAAACTGGATAAACTCCTACTAATATACTTCTGTCTAAATCTCCTTAAGGAGATTAAAGAAGATAAGAAGGTGAGTAATGTGTGTTTATATAAGTTAATGTACATTAACGGAGGTTAATGCAGGTTACTGTTGCTTATCAGACTTGCAGAAATGTGGTTTCAGTCACTAAATGTTTTATGAATAAAGAACCAAAGCTTTAAAATCTTAGTTCCTCAAACAATACAGACTTGGACAAGTTATGTAATGGTGTAAACACTGTAGTCGGGTTGCTGGTGTGTGTGTGTGTGTGTGTGTGTGTGTATATACCTGTGGTTGGAGTTACAGGGTTGACTTTGGTCAGGTCATCATAGGTGTGGAGCTCAGCCTCGTTTACTAGAAAATTTCTGACGTCTCCTTCTAGTGAGTCATTGAGAGACTTTCTGCGGGCCTGGAGCCGCTCTGTCACTCCGTTTACCTGCACAGAACACACACACAAACACACACACACACGATCAAAGGCAAAGCAAAGTATGATATCGTACTACAGAATATATCTTGCTCTGTATATCACAGTGTCAGTGCTTTGTAACAGCCGGAGATAAAGCTGCTCCTGGGCTGTGTGACAAACGCAATTTCCTTCATTAATAAAAATAGCATTATTTATCTGTCCATCTTATTATCTGTCCGTCTATCTATTCATGTGTGAAGAGAAAGAAGATGAGGAAGAGGAGTCATCCTGTATTGACGCACTGCAGACATGTTGCTGCAAGGCAAAGCCAGAGCAAGACGGGCCACGCAATGCAAAGACGAAGCTAATTATACATCTGCACTGACGAAGGAATGCAAGATTGTTTAATCCGTCATGACAACACATGTGCGTGCGCAAAAACACACAGACACACACACGGCATGCAACAAAAAAATCTGATCCACTGTCTTAGAGTCCACTTCTCCCAGCTTCCAACACACCAGCACAAGGTATATGGTGTTTCCTAGCTGCTTATTTTAGGTGTTATGGGAGCAATGGAAGAGCAAAAGTTGGACAGTCTGGGAGTCCCTGAGAACTAAATTTGAAGATTGGAAAAATTTTCTTTAAACCTGTGTCCACCGTAGACTCAGATTCATGTTCTTAACTAACAGGTGTGGAATTTGACATGGTATTCTGGTGTCGTAGCCAAGCCGCCTCAAGGTTCACTGTGCTGTGCATTCTGAGATGCTTTTCTGCTCATCACAGATGTAAAGAGTGGTTATTTGAATAAACATAGCTTTCCTGTCATCTCAAACCAGTCTGGCCATTCTCCTCTGACCTCTCTCATCAACAAGGCGTTTCTGCTTACAAATGTTTTTTTTTTGCACCATTCTGTGTTAACGCTAGAAATACTCAAACCCTGCCACGGTTAAAGTCACAGAGATCACATTTTTTCCACATTCTGATGTTTGATGTGAACGTTAACTGAAGCTCTTGATGTGTACCTGCATGACTGTGCCGCTGTCACGTGATTAGCTGATTGGATAACTGCATGAAGGATTGACGTGAGTACCAATGTCAGTTCAAGCCAGGTTGGCCAACCAAACCCTTAAAACTGATTCTGTCGTGTCTAGGTTAGCTTAATCAGCTTCACCATCTCTGTAACATCACCATGTCGGTGTGAGCCGATGAAATATTTTGACTAATTTTTTTTTAAATAAAAAATTCCGGTTGCCACACTTCCTTCAGGACTAACTGTAAGTCAACACAATGGAACTGTTTCTCCATAGTGGTAACCCAGAGTCAATCCAGTTTTGTTAATTGTGTGTTTAATATTTTCTTAAAAATCTGAGAACCAATTATCAAACAGTTTCTTTTCCTAACTATTTGTTACTAGCCAAAGACATGACTTTAATAATGTATGTAGCTTCGGAATAGTTAAGCTACTTTTGCCATGCAGATTGTAAGGTAGCTAACAACATTTCTGTAAAGGACTGGAAAATGCAGCTGAGCTACATTATGTGCAGCTCTTGGACCAGTTTCATGACAAAAAAGTACCAGACTTTCTAGTGACAACTAGAAGATTGGCTTGCGGGAGTAAAGAAACGCAGAGGTTCCAACATTGCTGAAAAGAAAATCCTAGCAGACAGAGGATTCTACCACAAAACCCTAGCATATGTCAGATATGTGCCAAGCAACCCTGTAACAGTGAGGAAAAAGACCACCGTGACCGCTACTTACTATTACAAAGCTTCTCCATTTTACGAAAAAGAGACCACATCTCCACTTTCTTCTTTTCTATCAGCTCACAAAATCGAGGAAAGAGATTTCTCCCTACATGAAGGTATATATACACCATGCAAAAGTAAGCACTACTAGAAGTAACTGAGCGTCTTTCTTCCCCTATGTCCTTTCAGTCCTTCAGTGATTTGACTTTTCCCTCACGTGAACCTTATTCACATTTTGTCTGACTGCTGCTTTAGCTAAAAAGGCAGAAATGCATAGTTTTCAGGTTTCTCCAATAATGGCGTAGCAAGGATTCAAAAATCATAAATGCTATAGCTAGACGGTAGATTTTGGAACCTCTGGACAGGGTACTGTAGGGGTACATTTTTGTTCTCCAAGGTACAAGCAGTAGAACCCCCCAAAAGAATATATATATTCTTAAAGTATATACAAATATATACTTTAAATGAAATTTAAAAGGACAACATATTGACTTTCCCCAGGTGAAAGATATACTATATGAGCAAAAGTTTGTGGACACTTGTGTGAGCATCACACCTATATGTGCCTATTGAGCATCCCATTCCAGATTTAGTTCCCCATTGCTGTTATTATAACCTCCACTAGGCTTTCCACTAGATTTCCACTAGATTTTGGAACATGACTGTGGGGTTTTGTGTTCATTCAGCCACAAGAGCATTAATGAGGTCACGCAGTGATGTTGGGTGAGGAGGTCTGGGGTGCAGTCGGCGTTCCAGTTCATCCCAAAGGTGTTCAGTGGGGTTGAGGTCAGGGCTCTGCGCAGGACACTCAAGTTCTTCCACTCCAACCTTAACACACCATGTCTTCATGGAGCTCTCTTTGTGCACAGGGGCATTGTCATGCTGGAACATGGTAGAGACTCTTAGTTCCAGTGAAGGAAAACTGCAATGTTACAGCATACAAAGACATTCTGTACAACTGTGTGCTTCCAACTTTGTAGTAGCAGTTTGGAGAAGAACCACATATGGGTGTCCACAAACTTTTAGCTTATATAGTGTTCATACCCTAAGGGTATCACTCCACTCAGAAGGTACACTTTATCTCCCTTTTTTTTTTGGACAATGTATGGAAAGAGTACTCAGACATACAGTATCTCGATTTAACAAAGATACTGGGGCCAGAGACTTGAGTCGTAGGTTAATACAATTATCTCCTTTAATAACTAGTCTTAATCTGTGGTTCAGGTGCTCCAGAACTTTTTATTGGATTTGAGGATTAAAAAAGGGCGGCAACTAGCATCGCCGCCTCACAACAATCCTGAGCTCGGGTTGCCATCTGTCTGGAGATTTGCACGTTCTCCCAGTTCTCTCACATGCTGGTACACTACACTAAATCGGGTGTAGGTGTGAATGTGTGTGTCTGGTGCCCGGAGATGGACTGGTGTCCCATCCAGGGTGTATTCCTGTGTTCCAGGGACAGGCTTTGGAACCACTATAACCCTGACCGGGATGACGTGATTACTGAAGATGACTGAATAGATAGATAGATAGATAGATAGATAGATAGATAGATCAGTATGTTAGTTCTATAAGATGGACAACAGACTAAATAAATCAGGTTATATATTATCTTAAACAATTACACTTAAACATTGAAAATGATCTGAACTAACATTTTAGGGAAAATTTGTGACACCTGGACTATTTAAAATAATCAAAACACAGAATCTAAAAGCAATGCATTACCTTCTTTATTATCATTTCATTAAAGTGCCAGTGGTCCATGAGGATTGAACAGTGTATCCTACCTTCCCAGGACGTCTTGTGAGTTCAAAACTCACAGATTCAGCATCTGTTCTGTCTCCAGACACCTTTTCAGTCCTGAATAAAAGCTTCTGCTTGACATTTGCCATAGTACAAAGAGCCAGGACTGTCCAGAAAGCCCGTTTTCAGCGGTTCCTAGCCTCACAGCCCCGCCATTAACACACCGCTCCTCAACTTTCCTGCTTCTGAGTCAGAAAATTCCACTGTGAAGGACAAAATTTCTTCCCCGCCTAACTGAACGCTTTTCCTACTCGCGTTCCGACAAATCCCGCCTCCAGCTCTACCACGGATCTGATTGGTTACACGTGATCAAGACCACGCCCCCTGTTGGGTTTAAACAAAGGTGACTAAGGACAATCATTTAACACGAGGCGTTATTTAAAGCTGAGCAAATTCATCAATCATTAATAAGCGCGTGTGCCTTTATTCAATAACGTGATTCGTTCAGTTATTCATGACTGTGACCCAGTAAAACATTTATTATTTATTATTATTTATTGAAATATTTATTCATTAAATTACATATTAAAATATTTATTAATTATTATACTGTACTGAGTTGTGTTTTTAATCACCAGTTTGATGAAACTGTTGCTGACCTTTAATTTTAATAGAACAATATCTTGCCATTTATATCTCAAATCCAAAAATGTTTTTGGCACATCTAATACAGGACAGTACTTTATTGCAAATTGACTTGACTTTGTTGTTATGTTTTATTTTTGCAATTGTATTAATTTTATTTAATATTTTATTTTCAGAGATCTGAAATTAATATATAATTTTAATCCCTTTTTTTTTTGCCAAAATTAAAATTTATGCCCTAATAATGTGTTTGTATTTAATTAAGTCTCTGGAGAAAAATGAGATAAATTTTTTTATTGATCTCAGGTGAGACATGCACAGTGTTACATAAATAAATAAAATAAAATAATTATGATTAATTATAAGGACTTGGAAATAAAGAACTAGAAAATAACAGATTTCAAAATGTACACAATTAAAAAGCAACAATTAGTAAAACAATCTAGGTTTTTTTTTTGTTTTTTGTTTTTTTTACTGAAAACTCAACAGATTTATCAGTCAGAAGTGGTATATTTAATGACAGACCTGAGAGGAAGAGGTATGGAAATATTTACAAATAAATCTAGCTATGCTAATATCCATATCCATGTATGTGTTTATGAACAATAGTCCTGTAGTAAGTAATAGTGTAAAAGTAATGAGTAACTATGTTAGAATGAAAGTAATCTGCAAACTATATTGTTCATACACTAATATAATTTTTAATACTAAATAGTTTTTCTTCTAATCCAAAATTAGTCCATTTAATAATTACCTGAGGGACTTAAACAGGTGTGTTAAAATGAAGTAGAATAATTAGCCAATCTTGGCGCAGGAAGTGGGACGAGTACAAACGTCATGACAAGCCCCGCCCATTCCATGACGTAGTACACAGGAACGCCCCGAGAGACGCTAACAGGAAGCATGCGGAAAAGCTGAAAAGAGTCAAGTATAACAAAAACACTTCAAATATCCGGAAAAACAGAAAGTTGAACATTTAGTTGATGAGATCGTGGAACGCGCATATTTAAATAATAATAATAATAATTAATTCGTGAATCATGATACATCTTTTATACAATATGCAGCTTATTTATCCTGGGCTTGACCTGACAGACCGGTCAGTGCTGATTAGAAGGAATGCTCGCAGCTAAGTCAAGAGTTAAATAGTCAAAAACAGAAGACCAGTCCTCAGAAGACCTACCTCAGAGGTAGGTTTGCATCTGGTGTGATCCATTCTGCTTCAGTACACATAAGTTAGCTCTAAATCAAATGTTTACTAGTTTTAATGGATAAATCTCTGTGATAGCAGAACTTAAAGGAAAACTTCACCATGAAAAACATTAAATATGCTTATATTGAAAAATAGTGGTTCTGCTTAGAATTCATAGCTTGGTGCTGAAATTTTATTATCCATGTGAGAAGTTAGTAGTTGTGTGCTGCTCTGACGTCACAGGGGGACATTACTAGTGCAATTGTAGTTTAATAGGATATATATAAAAAAAAAAAAAAATCCAACCTATCTCAATCTTAAGGGACAACCATTACATTTCATGGTTTGCTCCTAAAAGCAAAAGAGAAAGAGCTTTTGTTTTAATTTGCCAGCAATGTTCAGTGGTGTATTAGTGAGAAATCCAGTCTAGAAGTAGCGGAGAGCACAAACGTTGGACTCATAGTTACAGAATTCAATGCAGTTATTCGTCATTGTTAGCCATCCACGAGATGACAAGCCCAGTGGCATGGTATTAGCATAAACGCTAAAGCACTTATACACAAACAGTTGCACTATGGACAAACAAAAACCTTTGCACTCTTTTGCGCACTACGTCCTCTAAAAGCTGCTAAGATTCCTCCAAGCTGCTAAACATATTTTTACATATAACATCTATATCTTATCTAATAGATTCTATTCTGTTCCATTCTATTTTTCTATTTTATTCACTATATTCTGCTTTTATTATATTCGGTTGTTATTATATTCTGTTTTATTATGCATCACTGTTGCACTGTGGGACGAGGCACTAAGGAAAAACATTTCACTACATTAATACATCACATGTATGTAACGTATGTGACAGATAAAGAACCTTGAACCTAGATGCTGATCTGTCTGAGCGGAGTGTACAGATGAGGTGAGATAGCTGGACAGACTAAAGCTAGTTTTAGACTGTGTGATTACAGAGGTCGTTTAAGAGTCGTCTCACTGTACAATGTGATCAAACAATGTGGACAAACCTTGACCGAATTCTGTAACACACTGCGATAACATTTGTTCTCAATGTCAGATTATGCAATGAAGACCCTCTAACAACAGACCTGCGAATTTTCTGTGAAAGAAAATTACTATGTTCTGCTTACATCATCAATCAGTGTGATCCGGACTCGTGTAGAAAACTCGTCAGAGCACAGGGTCAGCCATGAGACGGCACCCCTGGAGCAGATGTAGTTAAGGGCCTTGCTCAAGGGCCCAACAGTGGCATCTTGGCAGTGCTGGGGCTTGAATCACTGACCTTCTGATCAGTAACCCAGGGCCTTAACTATTCAACCACCACCTTGTAGCATGAGTATTTTATATTTCACCTACTGTATTTGTAGCTGTACCACAAAAACTAGCAGTTTTTTTATTTAAAAAAAATGACAGTGTGACAAATAATAATCTTGAAAGACTGCTGAAGTCACATAGTCTAAAAATGACTTAACAACTTCCCCCAACTGACCACCTCGCATGTTTGTCTACATTTCACCAAAAAAAAAAAAGTTTCCTGATATAAAAGGCTATAAAATGTAATTTTTTAGTGGACAGATCAATGATTAAGGTCAAGCTATCTAAAACCAAAACAAGGTAAGGAAGCAAAAAAGAGAAAATAACGTCATTCATGTCATCCTTTATTTAGATAGGGTTACAATTTACCAATATCACCTTTCATTATTACCAACAAACAGTTGTATCATTATGAGAAATATAATTAAATTAAATATTTTTTCTGCATTATACAATGTAGTATGTCATATAACGTCTTCTTTCTCCTAGGCAATGGCTGAAACGGAAATAAAAGTCGCCTTCGTGAGCAACCTCAACGGCACGACGCTGAGAGAAGTGTCTCTCGGATCCTTCCTCGCCCCTCTCTGTCTTCTCAGCCGAGGCTTGTTCATACTAGCGTTTCACCTAAATAAAGGTGTTCTCCCACTCAGCAGCACTGCTCACCTGCTTTTGGATTTCGCTCTGCTCATAACACCTCTGGTCCTCTCATGTACTGTCCTTAGTGACGTCCTTCATTGGGTTGTAATAGTTGTAGCTGTCACTGATATTTGTGCGGTTTCTATATTGTACTCAAAAAGGAATAAAAAGCATGCCAGTCATCAGAGTTTGATTGACAGATTTAAACACAGCCACGTCGAGTCCAAACTGGTGCCTTTTTTGACCGCGTTCAGGGTGCTGGTCAACGTCAAGACAGCTATCAGCATCCTAGCTGTGGACTTTAGTGTTTTTCCGAGACGATACGCCAAAACTGAGACGTACGGGACAGGGGTTATGGACTTCGGAGTGGGAGCTTATGTTATGGCCAATGCAATGGTGTGTCCTGAAGCTAGAGGGAAGAAAGTACAGGGTTCGAAACTGAGCCATCTGGCGAAGCAGCTTTGCTCCGTCTGGCCCCTGGTCGTGCTCGGATTTGCGAGGCTGGCGAGCGTGAAATCGACAGGCTATCAGGAGCACGTCACCGAATACGGGCTGCACTGGAACTTCTTTTTCACTTTAGCCATAGTGAGAGTGGTGGCTTCGGCTATACTCACCGTGTTTCCCATCAACGTCTCCTGGCTCTTGTCCTTGCTGATCAGTGGAGCTTACCAAGTCGTCTTAGAGACAACAGATCTGAAATCATTTCTCACTCAGAACACTGAGCGCAGTAGCTTCGTGCAAGCCAATAAAGAAGGAATATTCTCTATAGTGGGTTACGTCGCTGTCTACATGGCTGGAGTTCAGGTGGGTGTCTATCTAATGAAGACTAGAACTCTGGTCAAGGACTGGATACGAGTTATCCGGAACCTTCTCCTGGGAAGCTTTGGGCTCTGGGTTGCTTTACATGCCTGTCAGACGCACATAGAGCCGGTTTCACGTCGCATGGCCAATCTGCCATTCTGTATATGGACCATAGCACAGTCCTTGTTTTTTCTTTCCTGTTTGGGCATAGCTGATATTGCTTTGCTTTTTGCCAAAGTGGTGTCCAACTTCTCCGCTATATCAGCCTCCTGGAATCCTCGTCGCCGTTCGGAAACAGAACGGAAAATAGGGCACAAACTGGATGCGTTGTGTTTAATTCAGTCAGTGAACAGAAATCAGCTGCTGTTTTTTCTTCTTGCGAATGTAATGACCGGATTAACTAACATACTCGTAGACACTTTGAAAAGCAACGACTTCTTTGCGGTTTGTGTATTGCTGTCTTACATGTTCATAAACAGTTTAATTATATTCATTTTACATCTGAAGAATATTACAATTAAATTTTGGTGATTTTTTTTTTCCCCCTTGTTGTAATCAGTTTAGATTAATCACTGCTATGAAGATATCATTCGGACAAGATCGTTGGTCATAATTATGACCAAGCTGTTTTGTATTGATCACTTTGTGATATATCAAATAAAATATTTAAAGTGAGCTCGTACAATGCAGACGTGCCCGTTTTAATATCAATAAGGAAGACACAACCTGGCTGTCCTAAAGACTGCCTTATGAAAACATTACTATTAATACTCGGGTTAGGGTTATTATTAAATCTGTGTTGCAGTCCTGTTCACTGTCTTCATGGTGAAGGTTTACATAGGAAACAGATGGACTCATCTGTATCAAATTCTAGCAGGAAAAAAAATTATTTTACCACAAAAACACTCGCATACATATTGTTCACCTACATAAAACTGGCACAGAATAAAGGTAATCGCAACAGACAAACATGGGTTTTGTATCCTGCGTCCTTTCTCCTTCAGTGAATTTTCTATATGCTACAGTCACACCATAGACACTAGCACCTCTGCTGTATTTATAAGGAAAATTCCCTGCTTCAAATACATTTTATATCAAAATCTGAGTATAGTTTTTTATTTTTGTTATTAAACAACAAGATACTGAAGCTCTTTTTGCTTCGATATTACAATTATAGCCAGAGAATATCTACTAATCAAGGTGAATAACAGACTCCAGGAAGAAATTAAATGGTGTATATTATATACTATATATTATATACTCATATATATGTGTATATATAAGTTATATTCATGTATATCAGTGTTTAAAAGTATACAAAAGGTTTCATATATTCCATATGTGCATGAAATTCTCTTACTAAACTTTACTTACAGGGTTGTAACATATTAAGAGATTGATTCTGCCCAAAAATAACAAATTATTTAACAGAAAACACATAAACAGAGATAAACATGACATGCAATAAATTATAGAATGTGCCAGAGGTAAAAATAGAATTATATTAACCTACAAGTTAAAATACTACAAGTAATTATGTTTTTTTATGTAAAAGTTCTGTGGTGGTTAAAAAAAAATAATAATAAAATGTAAGTTAGGCTTGGTGTTTGGTTATTCTGTAGTATGTATAGTGCTAGTATACTGTATATGTGCTATAGTATATAGGTTTCCATTAGAGATTTTCTGTTTAGTAGAAATAAAAATATAAAATAGGGCCTTCTTTCAGTACAGTTACACATTAAAACCCATTAGGAACCACCAGAAATCATCATGGTTGTCTAATGAATAGAATTCTTGGTTTCTAATGATTAAATTCTTTTCAGCAGTGGGGACATGATCAAAGAAAAAATAAAATCTTACATTAAAACAAATCAGTTTTTAAATCCTGGAGTTTCCTGTCAGAACATTTGCTAAATATTTTCAATGAATATGAAATAAGGATGCTACAAATGCATAATGTTTTAAGCATGTAACTGAGGCTTAAATAGAGGGACTAAACCATGGAAAATATGTGTCCCCCATTACCAAACGTTATTAAAAAAAAAAAGGTTTTCGGTGAGTCTTAACAAAAAAGTTTCATGCTTCTTTAGAATATGTCAAATATTTTTCCTTTACAGCTAGATAAATAACACCTTGGAGATTGAATGCCCCCTAGTGCATAAGCTAGACTATTACTGAAGTGTCTCACTGGCTTAAAATGATTGGAAGTGTGTGTGTGTGTGTGTGTATATAAAAGATAATATAGTCCTGTATCTTTTTTTATTCAATGCAATGAAAACTAAGAATGTTACAACAAGATGGCATTCAAGTTACAATCAACTAACAGGGGCTTTGACACAACATAACATTAACCAGGGGGAAGAAAAAACAAACCTGACAAAGCCCGAAAAGATACGTAGTAACCTTATAAACACAAGTACAGCCATATCAATGAGTACAAATTTATCACAGGGGTATTAACAAAATTTTTATAATAAATTATATTTATCAAATAAATAAAAAATAAATCAATAAATAATAATTAAAATGCTTAGCCAATTAGATCTTTATTTATCAAAAAAAAAAATTACATGGGCTTCTTCATCATAGTTACCATATTTAATATTTAATATATATTATATTAAAAAAACAACAAGATGATAAAGAAAGCAGCACTACATTTGAGATACAAAGAGCATAAAGAAAAGAGAAGGAAAATATACAAACAGGCAAACAAAGGAAACCTCAATCAGGCGGAAAAAATAAGATCATGGTTCTTAAGAAGTTTGTTATTCTTCTTATTATTAATGAGTTTAAGAGAGTTTACAGTATGGAAAATTTCAGCAAGAAAGACTTCAAATCTAGGCAAAGTGTTGAGAAATTTGTTCTTGTGAATAAAATAAAATATTTGCAATGCAAGCGAAAGAAATGAACAATAAGTTCAATAGCATGGTTACTTTATTTAGAAAAATAAAGAAATCTATCTTTCAGTGAAAAGGTTAAATCACATTTTATACAAATATTCCTGTATTTTTTTTTTCACCAGTCACACCATCTTTATTTGTAGATGTTTGAGAGGCGACGTCATTGCTAAAGAGTTCCTACTGAACGTGCAACAGCTGCCTATTAAGAGGTTACTCTAAAAGATGACTAGATAGTAGCCTGTAGCATAAGGCAAGTGTGACAGGCTCTCGGTTTCATTTTATTTTAATGTTTTTTTTTGTTTGTTTGTTTTATTTGCATGTTTTGCATGACAAAGCAAAAAACATTTACAAGTGTAAACAACGAGAATCCAGAGGATTACAGTAAACGAAATTCTGAAATGAACTACAGCATATTATATTCATTTATAAGTGGTACACCATAAAAGAGTCGTACAAGCAATTAGATTGTGTGAATTCTTTAAAGAATTCAAATATAGATCCACATCTTTCTTGAGAATAAAAAGGAAGGTGTTTTCTTTGAAATGGGAAGAGTCTAACTTCAAGGAAATCACCAAAAAAAACCAAACAAATAATAAATAAATAAACAAACAAACAAATAAATAAATACATTTCTGCCTAATACAGAAGTTTGGGGATAAATTCTTTTCTTTTTTTTTTTTACAATTGTTTGACAAAAAATTTGCAATACACACAATTCAATAAAGTGGTCAACTGTTTCTTGAAAGTGATGACAAAAGGAACAATTGGGTGAAATACTGTTATAATTTACAGGGTAAATATTATGAATCATCTTAAAAGAGACTTTTTGAAAGGAGAATTTTTTTTTTTTCCTGCAAAAGCCACAAACGCTCCTGTATCTTTGAGAGTCCTGGACTGGTTATTGCGTCATCACGGGGGCAAAGGTCACTGAAAATTCGGTCGCCGCGTACGCGTCTGTGTCGCACTTGTTTGTTTTTGTGTAAAAAAAAAAAACGGCAACTTTTGATATCGGTAAGTGTGATTATGGAGTGCGTTTATTTATTTATTTATTTTGCAGCAGCACTGTAGTTATTACAGCATGGTAGGTCATGTAGGGAGTGATGTTAGCAGCGATGTTAAACTCCGGCTAATCGCGCTCACTTCCTGCGCTCGCGGTTGTCAAGCCGCTCCGGTGTCGCTCGGCTGCGGATCCTCAGGCTGTGTGAAGGTAGCGAGCAGAAACCCAGCCTCTGTCAGTGTTTATGTTTTTAAACTGTGTGTCTTCTAATACTTAAATATATGTGCTATATATATGTATGTAGTTTATTCTGGAGAACATTTCTATTTAGAAAGCAGCCGCGGTCACTTGTAGTTGCAGCTCAGTAGCTACCATCAGCTTGCTAAGCTGTTACCATTAGCTTAGCTTGTTAGCATGCTCCATTAAGTAACAGTAGGCATGTTAGCTAGCTAGCTAACCCGTGACCAAGCTAGCTAGACGATACACTCAGTGTCCTCTGAATGCATGTTGCGTTCAAACTTTTATTTGCCTCTAGTTAGGTCATACTTCTTCTGGACTTATCGTGAAAACAGCTTGCATATATCTAACCAAGCTCGGTGCTTTGCTAGCTAGTCAGCTGCTCAAGTCTGATACTAACTAGCTCGTTAGCATGTTCTTAGCTTGCTAACTGCCTGCCTGCTGGCTGTCAAAGTCGTAGTGCAAGTGTAACCTAGCTAATGTTAGCTATATATATATATATATATATATATATATTAAAAACAAATATATATATATATATATATATATATATATATATATATTTTTTACGCGTTGCATTATGTGAAAAAAATTCGTTTCAGTTTAACGAGAAAGTTTATTACGCGTTTACACGCTTAACTTGTTTGAAAAATTAGGACAGCTAGCTAGCTGGGCTAGTTAGCTAGCCACGTAGTTAGCAGGTTAAGTAACTTAGCTAGCTGGTTTATAGAGATGACCCCTGGAATTAGGTTGTAATTTTAAAACAAAGTGGTTTGTATTAAAGAGTAACTTTGCCATTTTCACTTGGTTGTATTGCTGAAGCTGGCTGTTGATTGTAAAAGCCACCATGTTCAGGTGCCTCAGGGCGTCACCAGCTGTTAGCCAGCCAGCTAGCACTCGCTGTTCTGTGATTAGAGAATAATAATCTTTAGCTCAGGGGTTCTCAGATGATTTGTAACCAGGGATGGTTTTGACTGTAAAATCAATTCATTAGACGTCTTCAGTTCAAATTTCTTTCATGAACATTATTCAGAAGTGTACACTGATGTGTATTTTGTTTGTTTATTAGAGGAATAGAGCTTTGTGTTCCTGAACCTTCCACCACCACCAGCCACAGCAGCAGCAGCAGCAGCAGCACACATCAGCTCCAGCTTTCAGAATTACTGAGCTTTAGATTAAACCCATTCAAGTTCACAGCTATACCAACTCTCTTAGTGTTCATAAACATTCATTGTCATAAGTTGTGCACCTGCTTTGAGAACCTCTGCCTTTGCAAAGACATATACCTGGCTCTTTATGAAAACCATGACAATGTTTTTTTTTTGTTTGTTTTTTTCTATTAAAAGGCAGTTGTTGGTTTATTCGAAACATCTCAAGTCATTTGAAAGAAAAACTTTCTTCCGTCATAATAAAAATGCTGGACAGAAAACTAGCTTGTTTACGGGGAAAATCAGTTTTATATTTTTTTTAGCATAATTCACAAAGCTTACGTTCGTCCGGATGAATCCTGTGTCACATAAGATGAAATCCTAAAATAGTTGCCACGAGTCATCCTCTTGACTTAACGTGTTTGAAATATTTAATGAGGATGAAAATGTTGTATTGATGTTGTAATCCTAAGGGTATTGCAGTGTGTATAAATATAGTTAGGGATGCTGCTAAGAAAAGTTACGTAACACCTCGTAATAATACGAGGCTTTGACAACTCTGTACAGCACAGCCACTGCAAAACACGTACAATTAATCCTGTCCGAAGAAGGCTTAAGCTGTGGTCTTAATTATGTGTCTGTTCATTATAACAGTTATATAACAATTATAACAGTTAATTATATGTCTGGAATGTCCTAGCATTTCTATTTTTTTTTTTTTTAAATCATTTTGTAATCATTCGTTTCTTATAACATGTAAATGTGAATTGTGATTTTTGTTTATAAGTTTACACCACACACACACACACACACACACACACACTGGTCAGCCAATCACTGTCAGAATACACTTATGGAAACATGCAGTTATTCGTACCAACAGGATCGACCCTGCTTGGAAAATAATTTCCGAATCCTTAGGAAAAGTTCCTCTCAGCAGTTTTATGAATAGGTCGTAGGAAGAAACGTTAAATTCCACATAGAACTGCCTTCAGTGGGATGATATTAATAATTTTTTTTCTTCTACTTGTCTTTTTTGCAAACACAAACATGGTACCAACACTTAATGGAAAAAAAAACAGCAACAACTAAACACGCATGTTGATCTGTTCTGTTATGTCCACAGGCAGCGCTCCGTCGACAGTAGCTAGGAGAAGACATGGCGCGGCTGGTAGCTGTTTGCAGAGACGGAGAAGAGGACTACCGTTTCCTCGCGAGACAAATTCCCTTATACATTGATGACTCTCTCACGGTAAGATGGCTGTTTCTGATCCTGAATCACATCCCTACACATCTGTTGCCATGAGAGCGTGGGGTTGATGCACAGGACTGCTAGCTAGCACTAAAAGTCTAGGAGTCATGCTGATGTGTATAAGGGGCTAATCTGTATTAGCATCAGGCAGACTCGTTCTTACAGACCTTTTATTTGTCAATATTGCACACCTTGTGTCCAAACTGTAGTTGCAGCTGAACTACTGGATTATAGAACGATCCAGAATGCAACTAGATGCAACATTTTTCCTTCCCCACAATTCAAAGTGGATTTTTAATCAGGGCGAAACGCCGATTATACCCGACCGTATCATGCCCCTTTCATATGGAACGTATCCTGATGAGATTTTAGCCACTTGCACTTGTATTCAAATCCTCCTCCAGTTAGTCCAACTGAAATCTGATTGCCGTATCATGAGTAACATGTAAAACAGGTCTTTGCACTTGACTACTAGCTTGCTGTGTTCCTTGCTTCTAGTTGTTTTATGCAAAAGATGGTTGCTGAATCAAGAGTTGTGAGTTTTTAATCTCTCTAAAGGTGCTAACTTTGGTAGTCACGTAGCACAAATGCATCTTGGTTTAAAATCCGAGCTAGCTAGTTCTAAAGCGCATTTGAAGTTGCGTGCGGATAATCTCAATCTGGATATAATCCTAAAATTTAAAAAGCCTTAAAGAACATGTAAAGGGGTTCTGTATCTGTTTCTTACATTTCTTTCCTAGTATGCATAAGTCAACAGCAAGAGAATTAGCGTGCTATACTGCGCTGTACGGTGGAAACGCACTGTACCCACCTGACAAGTGAAATACATGACGTGTCTTTATCATGATCATTATTTATCTCCTTATTATTTATCTACTTCCCTCCTGTCCAGATGGTGATGGAATTTCCTCACACTGTATTGCACTTTGACAGTCATCAGACCAACAGTTCACAAATTAAGCCGTTTATTGAGGTAAGGCCGTCTATTGCGTAAGAATGAGGCTAAGCCTGGCAGTGCTATGTGATAGTGATAGCGAGAGTGATATTAGAGTAACCCAATAGGTTATGCTATGAGCTTGGCATTTTATGCAGTTGCCAATCTGCAGGAACTATATAAATGATTGTTGTTATTATTATTTTTCTGGAAAAACTTTTTTTTCATTTCAAACAATGTATGTAGAAGCTGCTGACTGTATCAGATGCTTCCTCCTTGTAGCGTCACAGCATGCTGAAGCAGCAGGACCTGAGCATGGCCCTGATGGTGATGTCACGTGAAGTGTTCAGCGCACTCTCGCAGCTGGTGCCGTGCGTGGGCTGCAGACGCAGTGTCGAGCGCCTCTTCGCTCAGCTCACAGACTCGGGCTACTTTGCCCTGGAGCCCCTGACCGTGGGCTCAGCTGGTGTGTTGTCCGTCGCCAGGGCCTGTCTGGCAGACCCCCGCAAACTCTACACACTCTTCTACGTCCACGGGTAAGAGAGAATCATCGCCAATACACAAATGGTGTTTTTTTTAGTCACTGAAGTCATTCAAATAAAATGAAATAAAGTTTAGAAAAAAAAAAGAAGAAGCCGTGATTCTTGTTTGACATGTCACATTCTGTAGAGGAGTATTGTATGTCTTGGCCTCAGCCCTTTGAAAGAATTCACAATTTTGTATCGCTGTTCCCTTCCCCCGTGTTCTGAAGACTTTGCCATCATGGGAGAAACCTTACTGATACTGTTACAATCTGCTGTTCACTGTAGACTCCTTCCATAAATGTTGTCCTTGCAGAAAACATCAGATTTTTCTAGCCTATTAGCATATTATATAGAGCACATGCCATAAGCAGGCCCTGTGAATTAGCTGTTACTATAGAAACCATAACATATTAAAAGAAGCACATTAATATAAACCTGCAATTTGATTTACACCCGGCACCGTTGTCAAAACTGCTGTTTATAGAAAATTAACGATCACCTTCTGACCAATCAGGTTTGAGAATTCAACAGCGCTGCGATGATGAACATTATTGTATTATGTCTCAATCTGTTTTGTGTGCACTGAAGGTGCTGAGTGTTTATTTCTGTTCAGTGTTTGTGGTACTCGTACCGACGTTATGTATAATTTTCTTCGTTTGCAGGTCAAAGTTGAACGACGTCATTGACTCCATTCCCAAAAGCAAAAAGAACAAACGCTGTCAGTTGCATTCTTTAGACACACACAAGCCCAAACCCTTGGGGTAAGTTTATTCTCACCGATATTTCTAATCCTACAGCATTGCTTTGGTTTTGAAAGTGTAGAAGAGTGTGCTTGCTGTCCTGACCATTTTCATTTAGTGCTAGGTGACTGGTATATGTTGATACTTCTCTAAGCCCTGTCCCCTGGCGTGCTCATGATGCTGTAGAGAGGAGACTGCGGAGAGAGAGTTAGTGCTAGAAAAACACAATGCTGCAGAAGTGAGGAAAGAGGTCAGGTGTAGGATTGTTTTCCCCTTTTGGCTCTTTCGGACCCCCGGCAGGTAGGCAGCACAGCTCCTATGTCCAGCAGCAATGCTGTTACTAAGCAACGACAAGAATGCTGTGTACGGGAAAGCCCCATGTTGCCTTTCTGTCAAGTTTATGACCTTGAATTAGCTTGGCTAAATAAATTCTTAATCCTGAAGTCTTGTCACCTATCGAGTTCAGGAAGTGTTTGATTTTGGGGCTGTAAAACAGGTCCTTTAAGTCACTTCAGTTTAAGCAGGACCTGCCTGGGTATTGGCTGTTTGGTAGTCGTAGAGACAGTTTGCGTGTTTGGTGACTGTGGAGACTGTGTTGCAGAGGGAGCTGGATGGATGTATGGGAGCTGATGTCTCAGGAGTGCCGGGAAGAGGTGGTTCTGATCGACAGCGCTTGTTTACTGGAGACGCTGGAGACGTACTTGCGTAAACACAGGTAAACCTGCTGTACCCAAACATTGTATGCTTGGAATGATTGCCTGCTCTCAAGCCCAGCTTTGTGACATTTATTCATGCTTTATGAACAGATTCTTTATATCCACCCAGTTGGATACACATCCATTTTTACACCTGATATATTTCTCTCATGTTCTAATTATAACTGCGCAGTACATCATTTGTTAATCATTACTGAAGTTTTATAATGTGTACCATACAAATCAACACAGTCACTTTCGTTCTGTTTTAAAGTGCCCTTGAGTTCAAAGTTAAGAGCTTTTTGTATGAGTTTGTTGATATTGTGGACACAAATACGCCAATATAAATGGACATTTGTGTTTTGTATATAATATTATTTTACAGTTTAAAATTTCTGGGAAAAATCAAATACTCTTCTCTAGAATGAGATGTTTGAGCAAAGATCAGGATTTACCCACAGGACACAGCTGTGGGTAAATCCTGATCTTTGCTCAAACATCTCGTTCTAGAGAGTATTTGATTGGACACAGATCACTCTAGAAACATCACAGTCTGCACTAACTGACGTGGTGTGTGTGCTAGAACAAGCAGTTAGTGTGTGAATAACACAGCAAGCGAGCATTTGAATGTATTAAGGCATTTTAGTATGTTTAGTCCAACATTCTCGTTTCTTGATGGTTTTATTTCACTGGCTCGTGTTAAACAGCAGGCTTCTTCCTCTCCCCTGTGGGGAAACCCAGTGTCCTTACTGTTGGATGAGGCTCACTGCAGGGTTAAGGGGGAAAACCTGCTGCGAGATGGTAACAAATGATTGATGGACCAGTACCAGTCTGAGGCATGGTGCTTGCTCTGCTTTAGGAAAACAAACATGGCAAAGTCGCAGTGGGAAAATTGGCAGTAAGAAAGCCTACCTAGCCGAAAGCGAGCTGTCTTTAAACTCTCAGTTGCATTATTTAGCCTGTTTGCTAAGTCCCTGTTGAATTTGTTTAGATCCATCAGGAGGTGTAGCATATCTCAAATGCTGTTGGCTGTTGTGGAAATCAGTCAAACTGTTAAACACTCTCCCTCCCCGACCTAATGCTTCAAAATACGGAATCAAATCACGGCTTTCATGCCATCTTATGGCCATCTTAATTCAGTGAGCCCAGTACAGTACAATTCACAGTACAGTATTGAGAGACTAGATGCAATTCATAATGCATTTTTTTTTTTTTTTTTTTTTATTAATTAATTTTTAATAACTCTGTGGTTGCCAGGTTCTGCACAGACTGTAAAAACAAGGTGCTGAGGGCCTACAACATCCTTGTGGGTGAGTTGGACTGCAGTAAGGAGAAGGGCTACTCCGCTGCACTCTATGAGGGCCTGCGCTGCTGCCCACACGAGCGCCACATCCACGTCTGCTGCGAGACCGATTTCATCGCTCACCTGCTGGGCCGCGCTGAGCCAGAGTTCGCCGGGGGATATGAGTGAGCCATTTAAGCTTAATTTAATTTGTTAATTTGTTCTTATATATGTTTCTTATTTATTGGTTGGCACTTTTTAAAAAATAAATTAATAAATGAGACTTTGATAGAAAGTTGTCCACTGTGATACAATTTTAAGTGTAGACATTTTATGTATTTGCACAAAAATGATATTAGTCATAGCTTTTGCATGTAATCCCTCCAGTTAAAAAATGGGTACAAAACATACATTTTCCTCTCCATTATAATCCTGCAGGCCTGTTTACAAGCTGTCTGTGGGGCTCTGTGTGTCTTTGAGGCCAATTATTGCAGGCTGTCTGGCTCAAAGATAGTTTAAAGGAAAAACTCTAACTCTGTTCTAATGCCTGCGTGTGTTGGAGAGTTTCGACCAATTCAAACCAGACAGCTCTGATTGTGAATTACTTTGAGTTATAGGATTTCCAGGGCAGCTCACAGCAATTTTGGTTTGATTTGTTTTTGGGATCTGTATTTATCACTTCCAGTGTTCCTTGTTTTATGTTGGTACTAGGATATGTACAAAATTGCACTCAATTTGCTACGTAGTCTGAAGTTATAGTACAGAATCACCTCACTCATGTTGCCTATGTCAGAGTGCCCTACATTGTAAGTAATCGTAAGTTGGTTGACATTTGTAACATAGTGCTGGATACTACACAGCCTCAAGGATTATGATTATGTGCAGGCGCAGAGAGAGGCATGCTAAGACCATCGACATAGCACAGGAGGAAGTCCTGACGTGTCTGGGGATCCACCTGTATGAGCGGCTACACCGGATCTGGCAAAAGCTGCGGGCTGAGGAGCAGACGTGGCAAATACTCTTCTACCTCTGTATCGACGCACTACGCAAAAGCTTTGAGGTATGAAGAACAGGATTTCTGTTTTCTGTTTAGATACTGTTGCATCCTGCTTCAGTGGCACTGACGTGGTAGTGTGTGATGCTGGAGGGTTTTTTCCCCCCTCCCCTTCCCCCAAATACACTGTGTACTGCTTAGAATTAACATTGGACATGACATGCCTGCATGGCTTTAGTGAACAATGCAAGTGTATGAGATGCACTAAACACATTTGGTGTTATACGGTTTTGGACTATTGACATTACTCAGCAATTCCGCTGATTCGCTGCGCTGAAAATGGTCCACCACCCAAATTATATCAGGTTGCTGGTTGTACTATGGTGGTCCCTTCTATTGATGGTCTAATTAGACATGTGTGTAACTTACAGAACGCACCTGTGGACAAAATGGGCAATAAGTGTAGTAACTACAAGTTAGGAGTATCTAAGAAGCTGAAAACCCTTTCTGTTTCTCCTTTACAGATGGCAGTAGAAAAGGTGCAGGGAATCAGCCGGCTGGAACAACTCTGCGAAGAGCTGTCAGAGGAGGAACGAGCAAAAGAGCTTAAGCAAGAAAAGAAGAGGCAGAAACGCAAGAACAGACGCAAAAACAAGTGCGGCTTTGACATGTCTGAGCAAGAGACCAAGGGGTACAAAGAAAAGAGCTTGGGAGAGGTAAAAGGCAGCCTTTCTCTTTTGGAACTTCTCCTCTTTCTGTGTCCTCCTTTCGTTTTCACTTTAACTGCTACTGCCAGCATGTAGAGACTTGCTGCTCTGAGCTGATGTACTCTAAGGTTAAATTTGACACTGTGTTGTGGACTTGTGAAACTATTACAAACCTCATACAAAATCTTTCTACTTCCCTTCTCCAGGGTTTAGAGGATTCAGTGAACACTGGCTGTAAGTCATGCGGCAACAGGGAGGAGCCTGGAGGAGGTGTGGAGTCTATCGTTCCTATCGAGAGCTCTTCCTGCAGCTGTCCTGCCACCACCATATTGGGCTCGCCCAAAAGCAAAAACGGTATAATGTACTTTTCTTATGGCTTATGGACAGAGTAACAGAGCAGCACTGAAAAACTGAAAACATGGATTGTATGAAAATGAATGCGTTCCTTTACCAAACAGGTTGTCCAGTTTGAGGTCTGCTCACTAGCCCTCTAACAGCGTGTCAGGGAGTTCCTTCTGCCTCTTCGGGCTTTTTTTGTTTGTTTGTTTGGGGGGTACACGGCCCGGCCAAAAAAAAAAGTCGCTGTTTAGATTTTAATAGGCAAATACATAAGAGTCTATGAATGGATCATTATTAG
>CM075029.1:6127658-6153498 GCA_037576675.1 Pangasius sanitwongsei | reverse complement strand
ATAACATGCTAGAAACATTATAATCACTCGAATAATGATCCATTCATAGACTCTTATGTATTTGCCTATTAAAATCTAAACAGTGACTTTTTATTTGCCCGGGCCGTGTATAAAGCTCAGTTCATTTTTAAAGTAGCTTGCCCATTACTGGGCTGTTAAGTTATATATCACTTGCCTATCACTATGTATTAAATCAGGACTTCCCAATTCATATGGTGACAAATATCCATACACCTTTGTGTGTTGCATACCTTAGTTATGATACATGCTCAGGTGTTAAATATTAATTAGGGCTGCCAGAACAGATTTTTATAGGCTGTAAATACTCTAGATACTTTCTGGATGCCTACCCACATTCCTGTTCTCAAAACTGCTCTTCAGAGCAGTAATATTTGTTCCATAATAAATGATCATTTTAAGCAGCTTCTGCAGTTAAAAGTATATCCAGACGGTGGTGTATACCAGTGATGGTGCAAAGCCATGCATGTGAAATAAGTGTTTTTGCAACTATTATTTAATTATTATTATTTTCTATTATTGCACAGTCAATAATGTGAATCTAAACAACCTATAAGGCGAGATATTGTGACCAACAATAGACTTGCACTGAGCTTAGTGTTACCTACAGTGCAGGAGGTGCAACAATAAAGTATAGGTTGTAGGTGTGTCTCTGACTTCATCCCCAGCGGTATACCTTTGTGTATATCTTCTACCCATCGGCAGCTGTATTTTAAGCAATAACACACATGGTATGGTGTGAACAAAAAAAAAATATTCTGCACAAATTTTTGTGTGTGTGTATTAGGTTGGCTATGGTTCAAGCATAGTTGAAAACAGACTCCATCAACAACTCTGTCGGATGTTGTGTTTGATCAATAGTCGTTATAAAGTAGCACATGATTTAGGTCACATGACAGACTTCCCAGAAATTGTGTGGGGGTGAATCCTAAACGACTCATATTTTGAACATATAGTGCACTACATAGGGTAGAGAATCCATTATTTCTCTGCCCATGTGGTGCATTTATATTAGGTTAAGACAAAATTGTGTGTACATTTAGAATTTAAATGCTTTTTTTTTTTTTTTTTTTTTTTAACAATTCTTTCTGAAGCCTCTAACACTGCTTGTTCAGAGGAATATTGACATCCTACACACGAAGCCTTGGGCACATCAAGTCAAATTAAGAATTCTAGAAAATACTGACTCATCCTTACTCTCTTATACTTATTGGTCAAAGTTAGGCCTGTTATGTTTAGAAACGAGGAAAATAAAGTGTACTGTTGTGGAAATAATGGAGAGTTGATGACTCATAATGCACTGATCTGTGTGTGTGTGTGTGTATGTAGGTTTGCTATCTCATAGTCATGGCAGCGACTGTGGCTATTCTTCCAGTATGGAAGGCAGCGAGACGAGTTCCAGGGAAGGCTCAGACGTGGCCTGCACCGAGGGAATGTGTAACCATGACGAAACGGGTACCAGCTTCTTTGTACTGTTGCTAGATGGTTGAATAAACAATTCACAGAATTATAACCCAGCGTCATGCTTTTGATATGTATAAGGCTGTGATCACATGAGAGTAGTATTGTGTGAGTGGCTATTTTCCATATCAGCATGAAAAGCCCTCCATGCAGCACTTTCTATACAAAAATTTCCAAATGTGAACACAGCCTAAAGCGTATTATCATAATGTACACTCAAACCCTTAGTCTGACGTGCTGCAGCAGTGTGCATTAAATTGGACAAACCAGAGTCGGTTTGTGTGCTGAAATTTAACAGATTATTAAATAATCTTTAATGACTTAAATTAGTAATGATCAATCTTAAGGATTTCCTTCTTGTCCGTGCAGCCGAGTACTCATGCAGTCATCACTGCTTAGAGGACAAAGAGGAGGACGGCGTGGACAGCTGCGTGGAGTGTTGGGCAAACTGTGAAGAGCACGCCAAAGGCAAGAACAAGAAGAAAAAAAGGAAGAGCAGGGGCTTGCTAAGTGCAAACGAGCATGAGAGTTACATTGGGCAAAGCGTAAGTCTCCTTCACATTACACTTTCAAGTCTTACACTATGCACAGATGAGTAAGATTAAAAAAAAAAAAAGTCACAGTACAGATTGCAGTACAAACCGATATCAGTAGCTTTAGGTACATCACATCTTACACTACAAGCCTACTAAGAATGGCATTAAATGGCAGCGGTGCAAGTATTAATTATTTAGGTAAACTGATGTGTGAAGAGAAATTATACAGCATAGAATGAGTGTGTGAAACTGCTTCTAACACCAGTAGATTGTATAGAATGTTATAGGAAGTCCCAGGTGCACAGACAGCACTGATGTCTTGTGCAACTTGCCACAAAATGTTTGTAGAAAATTGCTTGTTTATTAATAGAACCCAATTTTTTGCTCCATAATCTTAGGCTGTATGTTCTGTACTTTCCTCTCCAGCATGGTTCCCAGGCAGATGTTTGTCCATCAGATAGCAGCCGGAGAGGAGATCCGAGTGCTTTGCCTGGCTCAGAAAACACCCACGATCCCTCTGCCCCATCCACACACAACTGCCAGAGCGAACAGACAACTTGCCCGAAGCTGTGCTGCGGCTCGTTCTTCAGTGCTGGCCTGCAGCTGCCCTGGGCCAAGCGACAGCTAACAAGTGGCCTGAACCATCAGACTCCAGATACCTGCACACAGGGGCACTGTACCACCAAAAGTCTCATGGAGCTGCTGGTGAGTGGGCTGTGTTTTAAAAATACACAAAATTCAACACATTTGTGAGACAGGAATATATTTACAAATGATTGGTATCTGCCTCTTATCTCATAGCTAATTTTTTTAATTGATTTTACACACATTTCTGTTTGTAAATTGCCAAGAATGCCAGATGGTGTTTCTTTATCTACTGTATAAAGTATTTTGTCTATGTAATTTAAAAAAAAAAAACTGAATTGCAACGTGTTCATGTTAGCAGAACGGTGACGACAAATAATTGAAGAAATCAAAAACTCAGCTTTATATGTAGATGAGTTTAGATGTAGTATGCATTTGTTTTGCTAGTGTTGCTGCTTGCTCAGGATGCTTAGTAAGAAATAAAACACAGCCGAGACTGCTGTTCTAAGAAAATAATCAGTGACGGGGAGATGTGATGCAGCCCGTCCCAGACCACAGCAATTTGCTAACAATTACAGTTGTTACAGCTGTTTATATTTACATACAACGTCAGTGAAACAACCTGGTTCCTGTAATCGCTTACGTTATAGCAGCTGTAAACAACCATTCCCTCACCAGCTTCTCTTTTTTTTTTTTTTCCCCCCTCTCTCTTGAAGTTAATAAGAAAAACAATTCAGCTTGTAGTGTCAGAGATTCAACAGCTCCTGACCAATCAGAATTGTGGTATAATTATGAATAATTTGTGGTAGACCAAATATATATATTACAATTGGGAAAAAAAAAAAAAGACTAATTTTTTTTTTCTCCCCAATAATGTGTGGTCAAGCAGGACGAGGCAGAAGTGTCATCGGATGAAGACAACTGCCTGACACAGGATGAGATCCAGTCGTTTGTAGAGGAGAACAAGTCTTTCTACAGCACACGAGACCAGTACAGGCAGCACCTGAAGGACCGATTCACCAAATACTGCCACTCCAGTGTGTGCAGAGGAGATTGGCTACCTACGACCAGTGTCAAATAAATAAAAACACCAAACACACGATTTTTACAGATGGGAAAAACGCTCATTATTACCCCTGCTGCAGAAGGAGAAGAAAAAAAAAAAAAAAAAAAAAAAAAAGGAGATGAAAATTTTGGGGTCAAAACCGGAACGAATTCTTGAGCTGTGTCTTCTTTGTTAAAGTTTAATTTTATTTGTTGGGGATAGTTAAATGGTCACATCCACTTCTCACATTTATCTTTCCAGTCTCTACATCTCTTTTTCTCTTTTTCACTTTAAATTCCTCCCTGCTCCTTGCTCATTTCTCCCTCATCCCTCACTGACACTCAGGTGTAGTTTATTTGCTGTTTCTGGATTTACTGATTCTAGGAGTGGGTTCATAAGATCAGTGTACGTGATAAGATTGCAGGCTGTCACTGTAGTGATACTTGTAGTCTTCTAGTCTTATTGGTTATTTAACTTCTCTTTATTTTCCCAGTTCATCTCACTTACTGAGACACTTCATTTTAGTGGCAAATTGTTGTACCAATAAATGTGTACAGAAATGAAAATATCTGAATATAAAGATTTTACAGAGAGAGAAACATCCATTTATAAGGAGGCTTGGGCGTACTGTTGAGCGCAATGTGCAAAATTGACATAATAAAGAATATTTATTAATATGCATTAAGACCAATGTGTGGTGTTTTCTACTTGGAATAATGACTGGAATGACTTTACAGGGGGAAAAGTTCATATTTTTGTTTTAAAAGAATATTTTACACAACTTTGCTTGTGCCCCAAGTGTAGTCGATCAGTCCAGACATTTTGTTTGAAGTTTTTCTTAAGTAGTGTCTAAAGTAGCTAACGAGTACTTGGTTTGTTTGTTTTTTTCACCCAATTTATTTAAAAAAAAAACAAAAAAAACAGCAGGGCATGCTGTTACAAAAAATAATGAATGACAGGTGGTGTGTGACATACTTTTTATCCATTGATATATTATTGTGGAACTTCACTGAAACAAGTTGGCTCCCTCACTAGCCTATTTTTTCTTTTTCTCATGAAGTTAATAAGACAAAAAAAAATCCAGCTTGTCATGTTACTAAGAACTGGAAAGTGCAAAGCCACTTAAAAAAAAAAAAAAAAAAAAAAAACTTTGTTACAGCTTTACCTCTGACTTATCAAGTAGCTGATAATGGAGACTCCTTCCAATAACACTAAAACATCTCAGAAAACCTCACCATGTCAGTAATTACAGTAATTACACTTTTTTTTTGCCAGTTTATATTGTATTGATAACAGAATGAGTGCATGAATATAAACTGTACAGAAAATTAATCAACACCTGCTGATCAATCAGAATCGAGAATTCAACAGCGCTGTGGTGTCCATTAACACAATAAGTCATTCCCAAATCCAAGTTATTGCTACAAATTACATCAGGTGTACACCATCGTGAAATTTCCAGAATGAATAATTTTGTGAAATAACAGAAATGGTCTTTATTTACAAATTTCATTATCTACTGGACATTACTGAAGAACTGGCAGAAACATGATAAGGCCAAAAGCTTGTGGAAACCTGACCATCACACCCATATGTGGTTCTTCCCCAAACTGTTGCCAAAAAGTTTGAAGCACAAAATTGTATAGAATATCTTGCAATATCGTTGCAATTTCCCTTCATTGGACTTAAGAGGCCCAGACATGTTCCAGCACGATAATGCCCCTGTGTACAAAGCTCCATGAAGACATGGTGTGTTAAGGTTGGAGAGGAAGAACTTGAGTGTCCTGCACAGAGCCCTGACCTCAACCGCATTGAACACCTTTGGGATGAACTGAAACACCGACTGCACCCCAGACCTCCTCACCCAGCATCACTGCCCGATCTCACTAATGCTCTTGTGGCTGAATGAACACAAAGCCACGCTCCAAAATCTAGTGGAAAGCCTTCCCAGAAGAGTGGAGGTTATAATAACAGAAAGGAGGACTAAATCTGGAATGAGATATCCATCATGCACATATGAGTGTGATGCTCAGGTGTCCACAAACTTTTGCTCATACAGTATAGTGTATTTCTTGTGTGTATTTACAGAAAAGCCTACTTGTCTAACCTCTTTGTTAGGCAGATTAACCTTGAAGCCTTAAATTCTTCTTACTATCCCTTAAATTGCACAAAATACCTGGTTTAATTCATGCATAAAAATGAATATACAAGCTAGAGCCAATTCAATTTTACAGTATTTTAATCAGCCTCTAGATGGCGCTGTATAGCTACTCACGATGACTTTATTAATCTTTTGATAAATGTGTATTCTATACTATTTAATCTGTCTTAATTTAATGAATGGCATTATATAACCTAATAGCAGCTCCAGATTTTTTTTTTTTTTAGCTCTATTGCTAATGCAGCTTATCCAACTCCACTCAGCTGTCGTGTAGGATAAAAAGTGCGGGCGGTGACACCAACCATAAAAAAACCTCTTGGCTTTTTTGCCTTGCCATGTAATATTTAATCCTGAGCTCAGGGATTGGGGTGTTCATATCAGCGCCTGTGACTGGGAGACAGGGCCAGGGAGAGAGGATCACTCAGGGCTCGGAGACAGTCCACTGGCTTTACCGGGACACGAGCTGTGCTTTGCAGAGTAAAACTCGGCGCAGATCCGTCGCTAATCTGGAGAAATCCTCCGCTCGGCTCAGCTCCCCGATGGAGCGCTGGAAAGGCAGAGTGGCGCTCGTGACCGGAGCCTCGGTGGGGATCGGAGCGGCTGTCGCGCGCGCTCTCGTCCAGCAGGGCATGAAGGTGGTCGGGTGCGCGCGCAGCGTCGATAAAATCGAGGTAAGCCGTGATCGCTGCTCGCTTTTTTTGATTACTCACAGTGGTTTAGAGAGGCCCCGTGATGCACTAGCGTTGGTGCTACTTTGGCTAGCTAGCCGACAGCTAACTCTACCCCAGGACAAGCCGGTGATGAAACCGGTTATTTCAAAGGCACGCGGCATTCACAGATTTAAGCACCTCTGGGGTTTTGTTTGTTTTTTCACTTCATTATTTTTCATGATGTGTCATTAACGGTAGACTGCAATCTTAAGAACATCTGTTATAATACTGACGTAGTGATTTGATTATTATCTATTAATAATAATAACAGTATTAGCACTACCATTGTTAACCACGCCCACTTTACATCACATCAAACCACACCAAATTCAAACCACAAAATCAAATGTTTATCACAAAAATCAAACCACACCAAAGTTATTTATTAAAAATAAGTAAATAAATACATATTTTAACATAATAAACAACAGCGTTGTTCAGTGCTCGATTCTGATTGGTTAGAGGGGCTTTGTTAATGTTCTATTACAGCACTTCCGGCTGCAGAGTTTATATAAAGGCGTTTGCTGTGGAACGCTGTCGTTTCCATAGTAACAAATAACAGGGAATAGAATGGCGGACTCTGCACATAAACATATATTTGAAGCAAACAAAAAAAAAAAAACCGTGTGTAATTGTTGATAAAGTGAAGTTTTCTGTTCGGAGAGGTTTATTTATTATTTATTAAAGCACTTGGTTTGTAATAGTCAAAGGGTAAATTTGTTCTTTTAAGCTTTCCGCCGCAGGACAGAGGACTTTGTGCTTTATGGAAACATGACAAGCTGAGATTTTTTATTTTTTTGTCTTACTAACTTCCAGAGAGAGAGAAAAAAGAGAGGCTGGTGAGGGAACTACTATTTATAGCCCTTATAACATTGGTGGTGACTTGTTTCGGGATGTCCACATAACTATAAATGAATAAAAACTATGATTTTTTTTTTTACTTAATTAATAAAAAAAAATTCTCATCGGAAATCACTGGAAAATTGCTGTGGTGTATCAGGAATAAAACACTTCGGGATATGCTGTTATTAGAAAATCATCTCCAAGACGGCATCACACCTCATCACACACGTGACTTCTGCACTTGTTGCCTACATGCGCGTCCAGTTCATATCCAAATCATTTAAGGTTTCTCTTCCAGAAGAGAAATAACATATTAAAACCCACATAGGAATTCAGTAGTGGGCTTAAATGTGAACTTTAGTCCACTTTCTGGTGTTATCCACCACTCCTTCTTGTGCCTCACCTGAATTTATCGATAGTCACAAAGACATGCTTTGTGCATTGTATAACCATAAGACTTCACTCATGGCCACTCGCTCCCTTTCTTGCTAATCTTACTGCCTTGTCAATCATTGACTGCTCCGGGACTGTGCCTGGGCCCTTCCCCTTGACTTCTCACAAGTCTTCATTATTGGAAATTATGTGGACAAAGAGTGAGCATGGGAAGAAAGAAAACCATTTCAAAATGCCACTAGTGGTATTCAGTCCTCCTGCAGTGTCAAAGGACGGTTTGGACCCTTATGTCACCTCTCAGCTTTCTCTCTGTAGTTTGATGAGGTCAGAGGCCATCATTCCAGCTGAGGACTGCCAGCTTGTCAATAACAAGCATCACTAAGTGGGGAGAGTACCGGGCACTCCACTCCAGTGGATGGATGTGGTAGTGAAACTGTCTGCTGCTGGTGTTATTTATACCACGGTGCTCAATTCTGATTGGTCTGAAGGTGGCTACAAGGTTTATATTAATATGCTCATTCTAATATGTTATTGTTTCAACTTGTAAGGTAGATGTTCCATGTAAAAAGGTTTTTAAAAGCGTGTTTGATTGTTGACTTGGTGACGTTTTGCAGGGAGACGTTTATTTATATCAACATTTATAGAAGGAGTTTCCAGTGCCAGTGCTCTGACTGTTACAAAGCACTGGCACTGGAGATGTTTATTTAACATTTATGGAAGGAGTCTCCAGTGCCAGTGCTTTGTAACAGTCAGAGGTAAAGCTGTAACTTTAAGTTTTCCAACAAGGGAAAGTCTTCAGGCTTTTCAGTTTCTCGGTAACTTGACGCAACTCGTTTCAGGGATTTTCCATAACATTAAATGTAATTATAACTGGATTAGATGTATGATTATGATTCTTTTATAAATAAAAATGGTTTGCATTGGTACAATACTTTGGTATAAAAGGAATAAAACATTCTGGGGCTTGCTGTTAGTGAAAAATGATCAACTTCAGGGTAGTAATGCCATCTACCCTCACCATTCATCATTCCATTTTCCTATAACAACACACCCGTCATGCTTTATTCCTTACATAATGTAGGCTGTCCAGAAGTAAGCCACTTTAAGAAGGGATTTGTGAATTGCACTTTTGTTAACAAGGTTAATGACCTCATTGTCATATTCATGGGCTTTTGTTAGACTGAGGAAAAAACCAAACAAAAAAAAAAAACAAGCTAAATATCCACACAATGTCCCAAAATCGTCTACCCCAGGGTGATACAGTTTAACGAATGTTTGTCACCTTGATCAAGTGTGACTGGAAATCCTTTTTCACTGACACAAAATGGGTCTGTGGCATTAAGATTGGTTTCCTTGTATGGTTAATGGTTAATAGTTGTAAAGGGGTACTACTTGGAATGCTTTCAAAAAAGAGAGAAACTCTCTGTTGTAAGCATGTTTATAAAACCTTTAAGGTTTCCTCCTTCTGAGGGACAAACTGAAAAACCCAATTATGGCCACTCCGAACCAGAATTCAGGCACGATTGGAAAACTCCATCTGGTTTTGTTTTCTGTATACAATAAACACTGACATGAACCATTGAAACTATATAAAAAAAAAAAACCCATCAAAACCCCACACAAATATAGAGAAGAGTCTTTTGCATTTAGTTTGACAGAAATAAAGTTTGATGATTTGACCATTCATTCTGACTTGAAAACACAGGCAATGCTTCATATCCTGCCACCATATTTTCCATGCAAATATTTTTATTCTGTGTTTCTGCCACTGTAATCACATGTAGCACCAGTCAGAGGTTTGGGCTATATGTAAATAAATTTGGAATTTAATTTTATTTTGGTACATAGTTTCTTTGTTCACTTACAACCCTCCGGTAATGCATTATAAGTAATAGTAGGGAGGAATAGTAGGTGTCAGAAGTTTTATGTTAATGTTTAATGTAAATGTCATTAAATGTAAACACCAAGATTTTTTTTTCTTTCACCAAGAATTTACATTTTGTTCATCATTTACATTTACATTGCATTTAGGGCCTACATGACCTGTCCACTCTCTGTGGAATTCTAACCAATCCTTGAAAGTTCGACCAATCCTGCCTGCTCCAGCAGTTGTTATCTTGTTTGCAGCTGCCTCCAGTATTTTCTAATGAATTCAGTTGGTTCTGTATTTTCCAAAATATAAACAGATTAGTCATTTAAACCACAGAGTCCCTGACCAGGAAGAAGCTGCTCCTAAAGATGAATGAATGAATGTGGTTAATGCGCACCGCACCCATATTAATGAACGCGGCCTTTCTTAGTCTTAGCAAGGTTCATATCTCATTGCCTGCTCACACCCACATGAAAGTAAAAGCCGCCCCATATTGTGGATCCCGCGGGATCCCAGTCCTGAAGCACACCTTACTTTGTAGTTTACATCAACACCATTTCCTCCTGCGAGTAAAAACGGGTCAGGGTGTAAGAAACAGCTGTAGGAGAAGAGTTACTACAACGAGCTGGTACAGCAACAACAGTTCAGTCAGCCAGTGGAAGTTTGTTCCATCACCAAGGAACAAGTCTTGATGCATGTCTTGCTTGTATCTTGAAGGATGGTAGGGCAAGCCATGCTTGAGGCAAGAAGAGAACTTTGGGGTGCTTGAAGCTTACGTGGTCATCTTATTTGGCTCTTGTCGACAAAAAGGATACACCTCTCTGAAAAACCTTGTGCATCATAGTTTCCACCAGTCTACCAAATGGAGGATGACCTCACAGCAGGGGGTTGAAAGATTGCCATGAGGCTGCAGATTCATTCACCCTGGAAAGCGACTGGCTGTGATGAAGAGTCAAGTTCTTTGAAGGTGTTAACACCCACTGTCACACTTGGCTGACACTGTCAGTGTGGCTTGTCTGGGTAGCCTTTAGTGGTATCTGTTTCTTTTAGACCTTTTTCACTGACTGGCTTGCATACTGTGGCCTCTTCATCTGTGGTGTGAGTCCAGCTTGCCTTGCATAACATTTGGCTCTCTCGTGATGCCTCTCTATATAATTTTCTACCTAAATTAATTGTAACTGTATCATATGACACCTAAATGCTCATTACCTGTTTACTATCAAGTGGAAAAACTCCATTATGGACTGTAGCGCATTTGTATGCTTCAGACCATCAGCTGCAGCATTGTGTTGTCAGAGCAGGGGCAGGATGCCAGCTTTCTTATACAAAGTCAGCATCTCTTGGTGCTTCAACTGGGATTCAAACCAATAACTCTTCATATTAAGCCTGTTCCCTCTGAGCCACTAGTTCTGCAGTGCAAATCATGCAGATTAAACATTGTATAATTGTATAGTTACAAACCTTGCAGGCCATGGTTCTTGTAGGACCAGAGTCTAGCACATTTTTCCTCCTCAAAGACACCACGTTCACTCAGGAGTTAATTACCAGGATTAGTAGGTGTGCTAGAGCATGAAAATCACCAAACTGTGTTGGACTTCAGCCCTTCTGGACCAGGATTGATTGAGGAGCCTTGTTGTAGGCATTGTGTCATTTTAGCTCTTGCTTGATGTTCAATCAGTTCTATCACCATCCTCGTTTATTTACTGGTGCTTACTGTATATTCTTTCTCTCTCTCTCTCTCTCTCTCTCTCTCTCAGTTTCTTTCTGTAATCACAGACCTGCCTCTTCATGATGAAGTGAAAATAAGGACAAAGTCAGGAGCTTTTCCGCCATATGATACACCAGATGGATGATTTGTGTAGATTCAGTTCTGAATCTTCTCACATTGCATTCTGAGATGATACAGGCTTCAGAAATTAAATTGTGGTGTATCTTTAGTGCTTCAGTGTAAGGTCGACTAAGGTTTTTCCACTGGTTTGGGAATCTTAACGTCATTCATAAGCAAAAGCACAAAACCAATCTCAGATAAGGAGCTTTTTAGCAGCAGCATCCAGAAGTAAACTCATCTAACTTCCTATTAGCATGTGCTGAGAATGGAGTGACCTCACCACCATGTAACCCAACACCATGGAACACTTCTGATCAGACATCATTGCACTGATAAATTCCAATTACATGGTGCACAGATCTGGCTCTTGGCCATGCATTCTTACTCTGTGGATGTAAACTGTGTCCTATGCCATTATGTATCTGCTTTAAGCTGACTACTGACAAGCGGACACCCAAGGTCACTTTACAATTCAAAAAGGAAATATAACAAAAATATCTAAACCTAAAAAAAAACGATTCAAGGCCTCCAAAAGCTTTGATCAATAGTCCACATTCTTCAGTACTCCAAATATCCTAACAGTGTGCTATGAAGCTGAACAATGCAGCCCACAAAGTGAGGACCATAGAGAACCAGTCATAGAGAACAGGAAAATTTGACTTGGAGCCCCAACAACAACAACAAAAAACACAACAAAAAGACACATAGAAAATAGAAAAGAAGCAAAAAATAGAAAAATAGGGAGTGGGGGAGAGAGAGAAGGTTGGAGGAGAGTTAGCTGAAGTAAAAATGTAGAAAATGTGTAAGAGAGTAGATCAGGAATGAATGGTGATGGAAAGAGAGGAATAGTGTCTGTTATGTAATCTCTAAGTGAGCATTTCCAGGAAATCAAGAGTGCAACGTACGGCTCAGTGCAGTCTGCATGCAGGCCCGTTCAGCATGAATCCTGCTCAGATCATCGCTATGTCCTCCATCGCTATGTCCTCCATCCGTTGTGTCTCTATGCAATCATTAAACCGGAACATTCCGCTGACCTTGACAACACTGGTGAAGTGAGAAGAAAGCATGTGTCTGTATATGTAAATACACTGTGACTGTGTGTGTGTGTGTGTGTGTGTATGTGTGTCAGGAGGAAAAATTGCACCTAAGACCTTGGGATGGTTCTTCAAATTGCCCCATTATTACTCCCTTAGTTAAGCGCTAACCAGACAGCTTCTTAAATGCCTCTTTTTCATGTTGCCAGATTCTGGTTAAACAAGAATTTCAAAGCTCAGCTAACTTCATAAGATGTAAATCAAGGCTTAAGATGGATAGATATAAATGTAAGAACAGGTGAAGCTCTAAGTTCTTTCATTGTTGCTATGAACAGAATGTGACGCCTGGCAGCAACACTGCTGAGGTCACAAGTTCATGAACAAAGCATGAAAAATAATGATGACATTCAGGATTTAGTCAATATTGGTGTGGTTATGTGCACTGTGGAACAGGGAAAGCACTTGTTACATAACAAGGCATTAATACTTATACAGCGGGCCATAGTCTACATAAGATAAAAGACACACACACACACACACACAGATTGGCGAATAGCATAAGTCAGAGGTTTCTAACCTCTGGTACACAAAAGTATTATTGGCACCCTTCAAAATACAGGGCTAAAATAATAACATAAGATAAAGATTACATATTATGATTCCAATTTCCAATAAAAATAAAAAACCTGGAGAAACTAAAGATAATTTTCATAATGGCTAATTTTGTTAAAGTTAGTATTTTCTCCCTAGAAACATTTTTAACAGCCCCAAAGAATATTTAGTTACCCTGCCCAAGTCAGGTTGAATATTTGCCAGTATGAAGATACATGAGCTCACTGTAGCTCTAGCCAGTACCCCCAGGTGTGATCTTGGGGAAAAAGCCTCAGTTTCAAAAGGACCACAGTTTCAGAATTGCACAGTTTTTTTTTTTCTTTCCCCAGAATCAACTCTAAGTACATGCTTCCTCCATTGCAATAAGCCTTTTGAAGAGAAATGATAATAATTGGGGTGCCAATAATTTAAAAACGGGTGCCATGGAAATGATCAGCTTAAAATAACGCTTAAAATTTTGTGTTAAAACTGTACAGTGTCCTCGGGAATAACACATGACGGGCCGTGCTGTTATAGGAAGAGAATCCACTGTATGCTGTATGTGTGGTGTATGTGCTGTAGTATAAAGCTCAGTATATCACTGATTGCAGTGTTTTTCATGTTATATATTTGAATATTCGCACATTTTTATGAAGGATGAAAGTAATTCTGAAGCTGAAGTCCCCTCTTGGTCTGGGCTATTGGTGATCTAATTAGATTCAATGTACTAGTGCTATGATACTTGGCTGCAAATTGAGCATCTCTCTGATGACATCGTGATAACGGATTCCCTTCTGCTGAGGAGAAAACAAGGTGAAAGATGATGAAGGGATGATGCAGAGAATCAAGATACTTTATACATGCTTTATAATTTCGTACCTATGCACTCACACTGACAGATGCATGAAGCCTTCGCTTTGGACAGCTTCTCGAGTGTTTGAGTTTGTCACCGTGGAGTCTCCACACATGCCTCTTTTTTCACTCATTTCTTTCTCCTCTTCCTTTTTTTGTGGCCTGGGCAATAAGCCAAGTGCAGTTTTTATTTTCTCATCATTCAGGCTTAGCAGTGGAGCGTAATAAAGCAGAGACTTTACAAGTACACACACACACACACACACACACACACAAAGTGTACACATTCTCTCTGGCAGCCTGCCTCATTAATACTCCATCACCTCTGTTCATTTGTATTTCTCCGTCTGTTCCTGTCCTGCTCTCTCACTATAAATGTCTCCATGTACAACCTCAGTGTCACCAAAAGCTCTGATTTGTCACTGATTTGCAAATGAAGCCTGACAGGCCTCGGTGTGGTCTGACAGAGCTTGGCGTTTAATGGAAATGACATCTGATGTAATATTTGCATCTATTTTGCATTCGTATTTTTTTATGCCCTCTCTTTTTATTTTGAAGCGTTTATAAGAATGGCTCTCAGGGTAGGTGCTTCCACCTCCAAAAACAAAGAAGTCTGTTCTTAGCCAGCCAATATTTACAACTAGTCACTAAAGCTGGGGGACCCGCCTGGCTCCAAGGATATTCAGATGACGTATAGTAACTAAAACTACCTGTAGGTGACCTTATGGCTTTTCTGTGAATCACGCTGACACATTCAAACACATATCTTCTCATCAATGTCTTCATGCATCTGTCAGTGTGAGTACATAGGCGCGAAACTGCCGAATAGCAGTGTATGTAAGCAATAGCCCATGACTGCAATATACACTCTCAAGACCCAAAATCTCTGTTTCTCCCCAGCTTAGATATACACACACACACACACACATACACACCAATATAAACACCAATTTATTGAAGTTTTTTTTATTATTGTATTGAAGGCTTATATTAATGGTGCATTTAAAAATGTGTGCATTTGTTGTATTTAAGCTTTCAGCATAGAAAGTTGAACAATGACATAAGGTGTAAGAACACTGTTGCTAAACAACCAAAATTATGATTCTAACCTAGCTACTAACGGCGCTTACTGATTTAGCTAGGTAGCATACAGTAGCTGTTAAGTCTTTTATTCAAACAATGTACAGGCAGAATGACATCAAAAACAAGACCAAAGTGTGAAGAATGTCAACATTTTCCTCAGATATGTTGTTAAAATCCTTTAAAAAGTATCCGTTCACGTGTTATGACAAAGAGCAGTTTCACGATTCAAGCTTTTTTGCTGTGAGCGCCATGTCACTAGAAGAACATACAAAACACACTCTCATGTGAAAAGAAAAGTACGAGAGCAGGAACTAGAAAGATTCCTGTAATCAGGATACAGGAAATTAAAGTAGGTGGAAACAAATTCCTAACATAATTTTTTTAAGGATTTTTTAAAATTGTAGTTGAATGTTTCCACCACAGGAACATTTAAAAAAAATGAAGAAATATGCTTAAAAATACAATAATCAATGTAAATCTAGACCTGTTCACTCCAAGAGAGTGATTCATTTCAATAGTAACTATGATCTATGTGAAATGTTACCAAAAAAAAAAAAAACACTAACAAACCAAACAGCTTCACTGTTTTTAATCTGAACGCAATAGACTCTGCCTTTTTACTTACTTAGACTGGTCAGACTGAACGTGACTAAAATTTGTCCTAGTATAATATCCAGTTCACTTCAGTGGGTTAAGACACAGTAAAACAAACCAGGAATTTAGGTCATTTCACTTCAGAAGTGAAGTAAAGGTGAACTTTAACCTCACAAATTTGCAATAGATTGAGCTGAAAGAACAGTCTGCGGTCTACCTTTACCTTGCTATTTTTATGTCTCTTTTTGCTCATTGTCGTTAAAAACCAAACTAGCTAGCTAACTAATGTTCTTATAACGCAGAATGTGAACTCTGTGTTCACACTATCAAGCATCAGGTCGCTTGTCTTGCTTGTAGTTTGTCTTTTGTGGGCGTGTAGCAACTGCTACTTTCGTTTATTTTAATTCTGATGAGAAATAATAGCTGTGTATAGCTTCTAAAGCAAACTAGATAAACACATTATATAACGCACTAATCAGTGTGAAAATTTTGACTTATAAAGGAGTGTGTGTGATTTTTTTTGTAGTAGAGCAGTTCAATTTTTTTGGTACCTTTGCATGGGATTTATTTTACAACACTGTCATTTCTCATTTATCAAACTCTTATACATATGTAAGCTATTTTATTTAAAATAAAATATAAAATCACATAAAATATGTGTGAAAAAGGGATGGAAAACAGCAGTTAAAGTGAACACATGAAGTAAAAAGAGCTGCACAGTGACTAATGAATCCTGTACTACAAAGAAGGAGGATGCTGGGTAATTGAGTTGTATCACAGACATGGAGATATATGAACTCAGTGGGTTCATTGAGTTCACTCCAACCAAGATGTGGGGGGAGACGGAGAAAAAAACACTGACTGAAATCTTCTCTTGTGGAACACGACCTAAAGTTGCGTGCATGTTTATTAATAGTATAGTCATGTTCTCTGAAAAGACCATGTACACGAATGTTTAAAGAATTAAAGGCTTATGTGGTATAAGCTGTAATAATGGAAGGCTCATGCATGTACACCCCCCTAAACCGGCCTCGATGGTTTAATCCGTCTGTGTTAAGAAGGGAGGGGGATTCACAGCAGGGCAACGGTTGCCTGCTCCTTATTATCTCTCTTTCTCTGTTTTCACTCTATCCATCACTTGCTCTCTCTCTCTCTCTCTCTCTCTCTCTCTTATTGTTGTTCTGGCTGTCTTTCTTCATTTATTTATCTGTCTTTTATTCTCTTTTTTTATTCAATCTGTTTCACTGTTTCTCTTTGTCTCTCTGACTCTCACCCTTCCTCTTATCTTTCCTTTTTTGATTTTCTTCTCTCTCTCCACTTCACTCTCTTTATCTTGCCGTCCCTCATCCTGTCTCAGAATTTAGCCTTTAGCACAGCAGAATGCAGGCCTGCTAAAAAAAAAAAATCTAAAAATATATAATATAAAATGTTGTAGTGTGATGATGATGCAATATCAAGCACCATGTTATAGATAAAAGGTCTACACTTTCTTTTATTGATACAGGCTTTTCATAATAATCATGGACATTTTACATGAACATTATGTTCCAGCTTTGGATTTAACAGTTAATCCTTCTAAGCTTTTTTTTTTTTTAATCTAGTGCATTTTTTTCTAGCAATTTGGATTTGAATTTCGTTTCCAGATCCTTAGCTCCACATCGTCAGGTTGATCTAGATAGTGTCATGTGCCCACACAGAGTGGGTCAAGAAAGGAAACAAAAGGAATATTCAGAGAAAGTGGCAGAAATCACTTCCTAACTGAGATACAATAAAGGCTCCTGTTTTGAAATGGTGAGACTTTGGAGTTCTTTTTTTTTTTTTAGATTTAATGTTGCACAAAAAAAAAAAACAATAAAAATAAATACTTGGGAATATACTGGTTTTAATATTTTTGGATGAAAGACCTGGAATATTATCATTCCACATTCATACATGTCAGGTGATTTATATACACCATTTATATAATGTAGTCTCTGTACATTCTCCATCTGTGGGTTTCCATGTTTTGAGATTTTTGAGATTTCTGTGGCCTTTGTTTGCTTCAGATTGCTTGGGCCCCTGAAAGTTACCCCCCTTGCCTATCCTTTAGCCATAGTATGGTTTATTTTTAATAATAAATGCTGCACTCTTAAAAAATAGTAAATAAAAATAGTACTAAAGTTAAAAGTACCTTTTCTTGTTGCTGGCATGGTACCTTAAAGGTATCATCTACTGATCATGAGCAGTTGCTTCCCTTCTCCATACACTTCTTTTCCCGCCATTCTGCTACAAGTTGATCTTTGTCTCATCTGTCCATTTGATGGTCTACATCTTGTGGTGAACCCTCTGTATTTACTCTGGTGAAAACTTCTCTTGGTTGTTGACTTTGACACAGATACGCCTCCCACCTGTAGGGTGTTCTTGCCCAACTGCTGTGAAGGGGTTCCCTTTCTAGGTAAAAGATACATAATATCTGTACATACAAAAAGTGCACCCTTGATGGTATGTTTCCTCAGAGGAAATGTGCAGTTTAGTAAGTTTGGGATAACGTGGGATGTGAGGGAATGCAGAGGATATGTAAGAGTGTGAGAGGATAGGAGAATCTGGGATCATAGTGAGATGGATGGTGTGTCCAAAATTCTGAATCGATCTTCCCTGTGGAATCAAGAAGAGACAGTGTGAGACAGGAGGAGACACAATGAGATGTTTGACATCACATTCACTTTGTTTCTGACTCACTCTTGCCTTGGGCTAGCTGGCTTTTTAATTCACTGTGCTAGATGAGACTGGAGTGCCTGCCATGCATGATTTCCTCCAAATGATTTCCACAAAAATGAGCTCGCTGGTGTCCTGAATTGGCACCACATCTCTCTAATGGTTAAATTATAGAGCCTGCAGTTTGGAGTGGGGATGCCATTGTTCCTCAAATTGCTGATTGCCGGAGAATCTGTCTAATGGCATACACTATTAGCACAAGTTCCATTCATTCAGAATCCACTCCATTTATTCAGGAAAGCCTGTGTTTTTCTGAGAAGCTGATATTACATCTCACATCTAGCGAAATGGTGACTTCTGAGCAGAGCTTTATGTGGAAAAAGCCGTACATCTCATGAGAGAGTGTATTTCTGACGGGTAGTTAATAGACTTTGCATGTGACTCATGCCTGAATATGTGGACAAGATTATATTCTTAACTAATGTAGTGCTAGATTAACAGAACGATTTTAGGGACATTATGCAAAAAAGTTTATTTATTTATTTTTTTTTTTAAATGCAGCATTTATTTAAAAAATGCCAAAAGGTTTTCTTTTGGTTATTGATGTAAAGGTTAGGGTTAGATTTAGGTGTAGCATATCATTAAATACCTGCATTAATAATAATGTTAATGGAAGGTCCCCATAAGGATATTAACACAAACATGTGTGTGTGTGTGTGTGTTTGTGTGGGTGTGTATGTGTTCTTTAACCACGGTCTGCATGTTTCACATGTTGCTGAAACAGCATGAGGTGACTTTTCTGGATGCAACATACCCACTGAAACACACATATACACACACACACACACACATGCTATCTTTGTACAACATATTCATCACACCTCAGTCAGTGCCAATCTCTCTCTCTGTCTGTGTCTCTCTTTCTCTCTCTCTTCCTAGTAGTTCATGCCTAAATAGCAGCATGTCGTGAGTTAGTATTGGGACACTGAATGTGCCAAGCACCCCCCCTCCTCCCGCCCACACACACACACACACGCACACACACACACAAACACACATAATTCTTTGGATATAGCAATCAGTTACATTTTTATAGTACCTCATTCACAGGGACTAACAATAAATGGATTTCAAGTCAAGTCAAGAGAGTTTTTATTGTCATTCCTCTATATAGCTTATATACATTGGAATGAAATGCCGTTTGTTCAGGGCCATGGTGCAACACAGAGCAGTACACAGGACTACATAAAGTGCAAATACACAACAGTGTGAGATGAGTGCAGGACAGTAAATACACAGAACAGAACAATTAATATACGGGACAATAAATACAAAGGACATGGGCTGTAAACTATTGTGTATTGTAGCAGCAACAAGTCTAGCAGCAGTATTAAAAAGTCTGTTATCTATTGACGATAAACTAGTGAAGCTTTCTTAATGAGACGTTTATTTAACACTGATGAAAGAAGACTTCAATCAGCACTCCGAGCTAAAGCTGTTGAAAACCTTTAATCTTTCTGTTGTGGGGCAATTCTTCATGACAGAAGGATTTGGGCTTTGCAGTTTGTCAGTAATATCACATGCTGTATTTTTTCATCTTCTTAACTTCAAGAGAGAGAATAAAGAGGGAGGCTGGTGAAGGAACATGAGTGATAACTTGTTCTGTGGACGTTGCATAACAGTAAACGTAATTATAAACATAACTATACAATGTGTCATTCTTTAATTAATAAACAAATGTAATTGTTGGCAAACTGCTGTGGTATAAGAAGAATAAAACACTTCTGGACGTGCTGTTCCTTTCTGAGTATATCTGTAACTCCACCTCTCGGTCTTTGTCATTGTTGATCCATAAACACACTTTCTGTCCTCAACACCAAACAGAGTATCTCTTCAGTCAGTATTCTCTGTCCTCTAGTGTTTACAGTCAACTCTGACGTCCAGGGGCACAACAGCGGCTAATCAATAGGACTGCATGTTAACAGCTGAAATATATATATATATATATATATATATATATTTCAGTGTTTTAAAGACATTTTGAGATGAAGGCAATGAAGGCAAATGTAAACAGTGAAGTTAACACCTGTGTATACTTTTCCTTCATCAAAATGTATGTTTAATAAGTAACTTGCTTTACTTCTGAGTGACGCAACAGAAAAGCGTTCACCCTATTGTTGGAAGCTCACAAGTTCGAATCCCGATGATGCCACGGTAAAATCGGCTGTGCTCTCTGGGTGGGAGGGGCGTACTCTTTCTCCCCATCAGTCACACCGACACTAGCCAATCATTGCCATCTGTGAGCTCATGTATGCAGAAGAGGGCGGATAGCACTTTCCTCCAAATGTGTTACTTGGTTTTAGTAAAGTTGTGAGCTTTATTGTCATTCTAGCTATGTACAAGTAAACAGTAGAATGAAATAGCATTCTGAGATATATTGGTGCAATATATTATGGAAAAATGACAATGTTGCAAAAGATAATCATCACATCAAAGTCAGGGCAAATTAGGGCGAATTTTTATTTTTGAAAGATATTTCCTGGTCACAGCATAATTCTGTATGTGTTATTTCATAGTGTTAATGTGTTTTATTACTCTGAAATAGTAGAAAATAATAAAAATGAAGAAAGAGGTGTGTCCAAACACGAATGGTAGTATAAATGTTTAAAAATCGAGGAAGCACGAAATAGTAAATGCGAGCCATGGTACTCAACAAAATTGCCAGCTGCTACACACACACACACACACACATTTTCTAACAAAAAAAACGTAACTTGTAGTTTGTACAGCCAAACATAGCATTTTATTACAAATCATAAATAAACTGTCAACATGGAAAATAATACCATAAATACCATAAATTAAAACATATGGATTTGGAAGGACAAACTACATGCAGGATAAAATGGAAAGCCTATTTGAGTGAAGTGAAAAACTTATCAAAATCGTTTCCACATGACAGATTGCCTCTCCTGAAATATCTCTTTATAGTGATGTCATTGTTAAAGATTTGAAATATGATAGTTCAGACACGTCACAGCGATAAACTAGCTAAGAAATGATTGAGCATTTGAGTTTACATCCGCTCTGTGCTAGGTGTCGATATGTTTACATTCAGACTAATGAAGAAAATCAAGTTGATGACCAGATGATGCTAAAGTCTTAGATTTTTACCCAGATGCATACAAAGCAACTTAGCTAAGGGTCTGTAATACCCTGTAACACCCTGAAGTAAAGGTCATTTTATTCTCTGATTGCATAATTGTTTCATTGTGAGAGGTCTGAACAATTGCCTGTTCTATTTTCCAGGCCTAATGTAGCTTCTAGCTCATCAGACAGATCAATATCACTTGCAGCTAAGTGATTTAGAAGATTTACTGTAACTGTAACTCGAAGTGAAGTTAAACTTTATTATAAACTTCATACAAGGTTAGCAAATTGATTTCTTTGGACACGTTGGAAATTAGATTTAATGACCATACGGAGTGGGTCTCATTGTCTGCCTTCAACCTTTGAACTCAGACAGACGGTATACGATGTGGTGAGTGTGTGTGTGTGAGATCTAAATGAATACAGTAGCATTAACAGTTTGTCAGGTGTAAATCTATGCATAATAAGTGACACTTTAGGCATAATGGATGTGATGTTGATTCAGGTGTATGTGTGTGTGTGTGTATGTCAGTATGTAAGCTGTCAGTATGAATTTTAGTTTGAGTTAGTTTCCATAATATATACATTTTTGAAGGCAAAGGGAAAAGCGCTGTCATTTTTCTTTCCAGTTATTTAAACCATACTTTATTTTAAATATTTTTACATTTTACGACCATTAAATAGATGACGTCTCCTAAAAGTGATATTACATATGAGTAGTTCATTTCCAACAGGCACATATTGGAACTCTTTTTCATCTCATCTGAATCGCAAATGGCATTTTAATCATGCCTGTAGATTCTTTATCATCATTATGTTATACCGTATGTACAGTAAATTGGAAGCCATTTGGGATTCCTGCAATGAAGCAGAGTTAAAACTGGAAATGAATCTGAAAAATTCAATTTTATGATTAAATATATGCTAATGCTGGTCCTGTGTGCGGCAGTATACAATCTTTTAAGCAATAAAAATTCTAACACAAGTTTAAAGAAATCCTATCGCCCTAATGTTTGTGCACGCATATGTGTGAATGGTTAGCTAATCACGGCACTCCCTTTCTACGTCACTGGAACATAACCATTTTATGATACTCCTGTCACTTCCAGCCTCTACAATCGATCAGATAGATGTCTTCGACACAAAGGTCACGGACACACACAGGAAATGGATTTAGGTGTGTGAATGAGTTGTGTATATGTTGATCAGAAAGAGTGTGTCTTCAGTGAGGGTCCTGCCAGCAGATCTCTCTCTCTCTCTCACACACACACACACACACACACATATGCATTTAGCTAGAAGAAGTTGTATTCTTGCAGTGTGTGTCTCCAGCATGTCTCCTCTTGGCGTGTTGGCATGTGTGCGCGGGACGTTGCCATGGTGCGCATGTACAATGTCTTTGTTTTTACTCGGATACTGTGCACCATTTGTGCCGTGGGATGTTTTCTTGGAGATTTTTCTGATTGGTCTGCGTTTCTCTTCTTTCTTCTCCTACTTTTTTTCTCTCTGTCTTTCAAAGATTTCAGTTTTCAGTGAGCTTCAGCTTCCACTTTGTCTGTTCTCTCACTGTGTGTTTCCCTTTCAGTGTTTTCTTGTAAGCACTTTAAAATGTAGATGTTAATGAATTAGAATATTAAGTATTATTGTATAAATTCATGTGAATATTAATGAGCCTGTTATCTTGATATCTTACTGATATCATGTAACAGCATAGCCCATCCTTAGCACTTGATTCACTTAATCTCCAGGATCACTCATGGCTCATTTTCTCAAAGATGTTTCTTTTACATCACCCCTAAACTCTGGAATAGTGTTAGTGAGAACACTGTATGTCTTTTTAAATCCAAGTTGCTGGACCTGGCCTATTAGTAGTTTTTGTGTCTTTTATTTTATTAAATAAACTTTCTGATTTGTAATTATTCTCGTAAATTTATAATTCATTTACTAATGATTGTCTAATAAATTGTCTTTAACATAAATATTTTGACATTTTTTATATTATGTACGTATCAAGCACTTTATGAACTCAAAATCAAAAAGTGATATATAAATAAAGATTATTCATTTATTCATCTTTAGTGACCACGTTATCCTGGTTAGGGTTGCTGTGGATCCGGAGCCTGTCCTGTGAACCCTGAGGTGGGAAAAGACCCTAGCTGGGACGCCAATCCATCACAGGGGACCATGCGCACACACACACACACACACACACACATGTTCACACCTAGGAGCAATTTAGAGAAGCCAGTTCACCTACTGGCGTGTTTTGCAGTGCAGTGGGAGGAAAGTAAAATACCTGAAGGTAATCTGGTTCACAATTTGACACAGACAGAAACTCAAATTCAGAATTGAACTCTATGAACTCTAGTGCTTTGAGCCAGCAACAATTTGACTTTTTTTTTAGATCTCAATGGCATATTTCAGTTGTATTTTGGATTTTAATTAGATTTTTTTTAATATATGGCAAATGGATTTACCTAGTAACAAGCTTATTAGAAAAAAATACATCCTCATAGAAATTAAATGGGGTGAAATGTTGTATGATGTGATCTCAGTGGTTTTAGAAACTGCTTATCTCCAGGGATTTTCACTCACAACAGTCTGGCTGACTGGATAATTGCATGAATGAGTAGTGGTACAAGTGTTCCTATTAAAGTGGCCGGTGAATGTATACACCTTTAGTACATACTTAACCCTATTAAACAGACTAGGACAAATTCATTTCCCTGCCTCTGAGTGAATGTGCAGGAAAAATCAGTCACTGAAGTTGAATGAATGAATCAATGAACCAGTGAATGACACACCTAACCGAGTGGAAATAAGGTATTGTATGCTTGTTATATTGAAACTGCTGAGAGCAGTTGAACAGGCCAAACTGGAACGTAGTTGCTTTGACCAACGTGACGTGTTCACGTGAATGTGAGCGGAAACACTATCTGTGTGGATCCTGATGTGTGGGCACACACATTTATTCACACACAAGTACACTGTGAACTAACACTTTAACACAACACAAGCTGCTAATTATATTGAGTGTGCTTGGAGCAGCTCGACAGCACAGTATCCCACCACTGAGGCACGGTGTGCGAGTTTGTGTGTATGCGACGTGTGTGTGTGTGGGAGACAAAGTGCTATCACCATGGCATATTGGACATAGAGTCAGAAAGCTGGGAAAGCTATATTTACAATGTAAGATGATGCCAGTGTGAGTCTATTGTAAGGCTGAGAGTTTTGTTAGATGGCCTAGTTTATTCCTTAAGCTGTGAGGCAGGACTGATGAACCCTGTAAACTGGCCAATTCAATTCATGTTTTCAGAGTTTTTCCAAATCTGATTATTTCCTGTTAAAAATGTCTTAAAGCGGATTATTTTGGACTTTTGTGTTAACCATGCACAGCAGCACCACCAATGCTCATAATAAAAAATAAAATACACAGAATGGTATGAAGAAGCAACACTGGGGCTGATTTCTTTCTAGCTCAGACTGTAGATTCATTCAGTGACAGCCGTGTTTAGTTTGATTTGCTCTCCATTTGGGCTGATATTCTTCAGCCTGCTTCACTGCTAAATCTGTAACACATCATCAGCAGTGATTGAGAAGGCGCCTATGAAATACAGTCTTGGATGTAATGAACGCAAATGTGTGGATTATTTGCTCTGTCATCCTTTTTTCTCTAAAATGTCTTTGGAGGAGAAACTAGAAGTAGATAGACTAAACACATATTGGCCAATCAGGATACAAATTACACAAAAAGATGAAAGAATGAATGAAAGAGTTACAGCTTTTCTGTTTTCCAAGTTTCAAAGAAGTTAGAAATCATGAATGCAGCTGCCTATCTGCCTTCAAGTGTGTGTGTTATAGTTTGCCCTCATCATTCTTATTTAGCCATGGAGGGAACCTTGTGATATAACACATTGCTCACCACTAATAGTTGGTCAAGCTATTGATGCATATTAGATTTTAATTAACTCCCCCGTCTAATTTCACCACCAGCCTTCACTGCTAATTGCTACACTTGCTTCACTCAATTGCTACCTCTCCTCTTCCGGCTAGCATAAGAAGCTGCAATGCTACACTGAGTAATGTAGCAGAAACGGTACAGCTAGTCCCTCCAGTCTGAAATGAGCTTTGGTATTGTTTGATTTAGCTGCTTACTTTAACACCAAAGCTCCAGACTGATCACCATTTCATTTTAATATTTAAAAACGGTTAAAGGTGTGAATGTCTGCTACTATTCAGAGAACTCTTTTTGCTAACATTGCCGTTGCTGTTGTTGTTGCTTTTGTTGAGCTCTTGCTAATAGTAAACCAACAGGGTCTCTCTCTCTCTCTCTCTCTCTCTCTCTCTCTATATATATATATATATATATATATATATATATATATATATATA
>CM075029.1:6106480-6118826 GCA_037576675.1 Pangasius sanitwongsei | reverse complement strand
TATATATATATATATATACATACTTATAACTATACTAATATATTACCGAACTAAAAGCAAGTAACTGGAAAATTCTGGAAGTTGTTTCTAATTTTGTTTCTAGTTTTTCTCAATTAGACTTGACATAATTTGGCTTTTTCTCTAGTAGCTATAATTCAGTGGCGTTAAATATAATTAAAATTTTCACAAGCAGTTATTAGGTTTGCCCTTAAAAATAAAAACAATTTGCTTTCCGCTCTAAATTACAACTTCCATCTGCATTTATCTACATGGAGTTTGCCCTCACATCCCAATTATAACCACTGATAAGCTGCTGTATTATTAGACATTACAGATGTGTTATAAGACTTTATATGACTCCCCACAATGCATTGTAATTGCGCTAAGTGTTAACACATGATTATTGTATTATTTTTTATAAGTATTCTAACTTTAGATTGTATGTAGATGTGTTTCTCAGAATGTGTAACCTTCTGTAAATTTTTTGATTTTCAACCAATCAGGAGTCTGAAGTACCTCTGAAGCGCAGAGCCTGAGCTTATAAATTGCATACGAACAAATGGTTAAGTGCTCGTGCTTTTTAAAGCCTGCATCCAGTGCATGATTTTGATCCAACCCGAGGAGGCATTTGAATACCCTGATGTCATGTAGAATTGGTTTTTGCACTTTGGACTCGGACTGAAAGCGTAAAACACTGACACCTTTCCTAGAGACATGTGACTAACTTTTATGTGTGCACATTTTAAAGAAGCTCCACCTTTGTTCATGTGTACAGATAAGATATTCTTGTGAACATAAATTGAAAAGATTATTAGTGCTGTGAATGGTGTGCTGTCTTTTTATTTCCTTATGTAAACTTGGTTAAACAAAATACACATTTTGTTCGAATCCCTACCCCCTGTAATAACGTATACAGATGTTTTATACAGTAGACTTGCAGTATACAGGAATATTTGATGCACCCAAATTCAAACAGAAATATTCCTATAAAAGGCTTTTCTTTGAGGATTAGTCTAAATCACTGAATCTTACACAATTAGAGACCTCCAAAAAGCTGGGGAAATTCATTTCAGATTCATAAACAGATTAGAACTTTATCTTACTGTATTACACACTGCAGATGAGTCTGTGTTTGATAGATCAGCTGAACATCTTATTCACGTTGCAGAAATTCAAAGTGTAAGGAATAAACTACTTAGGGGCATGCTGTTATAGGAAAATAATCAACGACAATGTGGTATGATTGCAGCCCAATGCGAAGTTGATCATATTCCTACCATTCTTCAACAGCAACAGTTCTGAAGTGTTGTACCTCAGCAATTTGCCAAAAGTTAAATGTAATTTTTTGTTGCAGAACAACATATATTACTCTTTATCCTTTTATAGTCGTTTTTAGTCTTGTGAAATGTGCGCAAAAACAAGTTAGTTCATGTTATGTGCTATGCAGTCTTTCCCTGACTTTGTTACCAAGAAAAACAAAGTCCACCATCCTGAAGACTTTCCTGTGGTGGAAAACTTAAAGGAACAGCTTTTCCTCTGAATGTTACAAAATCTGTTTATTACATTTACTAGGCTTAGATTATGTTCATAAAGTCCCTGACTACATATTTTACATATTAGAATAAATACATTCATATAAACCTGTGATTTGACTTGTGGTCAGCACTAGTATCAGAGCTGTTGTTATAGAAAACACCTTCTGATTCAGCAGATTCGATTCAGGAAGGACATTTTGACTAAAGCTGGTCACTTTAAACTTTACGATCGTTTTTCATTTTCAAGGGGTTATAATAGAGTCCTAACTCCTTAGAGTCTTAGTTTACTCTTCAATGAATCATCTTAAAGCATATTATTCAGTAGCTATTCAGTAACTGCAGTGAAACTAATAAGAAAGGTGTGTAGTAACAGAAAAAAGGTATGTTTCAACCCACCAATGGCTTCTGGGAGTTTAAGGGATAAAAGGTTGGTTTTAAGTATACTTTATATGATATCCACACCTACCAAGGTATATCCATAACATACCTTATAAACAAAAGTTCCACTTCAAGTCTGGTAACTTACATGAAGACTTCAAAACATTACAAGAAGTTATCAGGTGATGTTAGCCTTTCTTTGGCATGTTCATAAACACAGTTTCCAAACAGTAAACAGTAAAGCTTCCTCAAAGTTTCTTTGGATGGGTAACAGTTAAATCTTACTAAAGAGGTTCTACTTGTATCCTTTTCTGAAAGGCAATCCTTAGTTAGAACCTTTAAGGGTGCTAAAAGAAACATTTTATAGTGTACAGTACGATGATCTGACCAATAGAACGGCAGATTAGACACAGGCCTACTGGGAACAAGTATGAGATTGGAGCTTAAAGGTCAAGTCCAGTGTTTAAAATAAACTACGTGGATGCTTCATGTTAACTTAACTGAGGACATGCACAAACAACTCACCAAATGACCGTAGGATATGCGTGGCAGCCATCTTGCATATGCGTAGTTGACACCAAGTGTAAATTAGCCTTAAGGGGACTGTGGTGCTGAGTCTAACAGAAGTTGTAATGCACTACGGGCTTCAGATTGGAGGCTCTCAAAGAGATATCAGAAGGAGGGCCCACATTTAGGCAAGCCAAAGACTAGCCCTTATTTGAAGAGCCATACAGTGACGCTAGAATTAGCTGCATGATAATGAATGCAATGAGTATTTATCATTTTAATCAAAATATGACTGTCTTAGGTCGCTTCCACATATATTTACTTTAAAATAAGAGGGCTTATTTTTTGCTTATCAATGCGGCAATTGTGTAATGTACTGTACCAAACAAAAGTAATAGCCTTGGGCCCATTGACGGTATCCCCAAGATTCTTCTTATTCTAAGTATAACTTAGAACATATACTGTAGGCATGTATAATTTATTATAAGCAATGTGTGCCAGCCTGTCTATGAGTATTTGTCCAAACATGACACTGAAGCTTGTATACACTTACACTTTAATTATTTTATAGTACTATTTCCGGTTAAATATTACTGTGATTCTATAAATTGTGACATTTACCATACATGCGCATGTAAAGAAAATTCTTTAAAGCAAAGATGCCTTCAAAAACAATGAAATTAAACATTTCTACCTATTAAGAATCTACTATAAAGAGCAGTAAAGATTAATAAACTAAGCAAAGGCAATATTTGGCACGACCACCCTTTTCATTTAAAATGCATCCGTTCTCTCAGGTACACTTCGTACAGTTTTATAAGAACATTTGCTGGTAGGTTTTTCCTGTATCTTGAAGAATCTACCACAGGGAATATCCTTTGAAAGATTTGCCTCCATCCCTCCAGTAAAGTTCCAGAGACTTGTATAATCTGCGCCAAGGCACATTGAGGTTGTTCTGGTGGCTCTTGGTGGCCCAGCATCTTACAAAGTCACGTTATTATTGCTGTTTTTTCCTTTAATTTGTCACAAATCTGTATGTGATTTGACTGGTTTTCTCTGTAATTCTTTGATAAACAGTGTTCCATATGATCTTAACAGCTTTGAACCTACTGTGGTGAAGTTTATACCCCTATTTCATATTATACAATTTTTCTCATGGAATTAGCTCCACTCCTAGAGCAAAGGCAGAGGAACCAGTTATAGCCAAAGCTAATCAAGGTTAGCTAGAAAGCATACCTCAAGTAGAAAGCCATGTGTGTAATTATAATTTTGTAGCTCTAATGCTCAAACCCTTAATTCAGTCCCAACCATCAGCCTGACTGAAGCAATATATTATCACAGTCTTTGCCAGAGTGTTGAACATTAAACCCAAATCAATGAATGTCATGATATCTGTGACGTCAGCTTCAGAGTTAAAGATTTTTGTGTAAATTGTGTCATTATTCCACTAAGTATGTGGTTTAGCTTTTCTATTATGGACATGTTTAGTTTTTTGGTTATCTGGATGACTAAAATGTGTTTTGTGAGAAGTGCACTGCTTTTTATCACTAAGCTAGCCTATAGTTGAAACTCTAGTCAATTAGAAAAATCTCTCAGATGTCAATAAACACGCAAGAGCTCAGGTTAAAGTTGTTTGCATGCTTTTGTCCACTATATATGAAAGTAATTTTGCCCTTGACATCAAGAACAATGTAGATGAAGTGATTTCCTTGGTAATTTGTGTGGTCTATTTCCTTTAATAAAATTTAGGTCTACAGTCAAACCTTGCTAGCTAGCCACCTCGATTACATTCTGGCTTGCTAACTAAAGTGAAAACTAGCCAGCTTGACGTAATGAGGTTATGTCAGCTGTCTGGTAATACGCATATATTGAGACCTTGTGATTTTAAGATATCGAGTCATAATGTTTTGACCCTAAAGTACATACTTTGTATTTAACTTTATATATTTTTAATACTTCCGAGCCATATTTGGTGTAAAACTTGTAAATACCATATTTATATCATTACTTATATAACATAATGGAGTCTATTCTGGGAACATTGGGTATCATGTGGGAATACACCCCAGGTGAGATTCTAGTCAATACGTAATTTAACATAGCCAAGCTACCTACTGGCGTGTTTTAGGGCGTGGGAGGAAACCAGAAAACGTGGAGAAAACCCGCACAGACATGTACAAAAACCCCACACGGACGGCAACCCAACTGATGGAGCTGTGAGGCAGCGAAGCTACACACTTAAAGTATTTTATTGCTGCTAGGTTGATAGCTTGATTGGTCTTTTGAAACTTGCAGCAGATTGCAGTGCCTTCTGGACAAATTCTGCACGTCATAACAAGCCTTTATAGGGTCTTACAATCAAACAAACTATACTAGAGCAGAAATTGTCTGGGGAAGTCAATAGAGCATATTAACTATGGCAGTGAAGCTGCAATTAACTGTGAAATCTACAGTATTTACCATAAATCTCATCCACTCACTGTTATTAGCCTGAATACTCTCAAAATGGCCACTAGGTGGAAATCAAGTATAAGGGGAATTCTAGCTTACCGGCCCTTAAAGCCTGCAACAGAAAGCAGAGGAACTGTTAATTCTACTGCTGGTAAAAAATGAACAGATCTATGTAGGGGAAAATACTTTTCAAAGAAGTGTGTATTATAGAGAAGTTGAGGTTTATACTCAAGACACCTCTTAACACTAACTCCTTAATAGAAGTATATTATAAGAATAAGAATATTTGCATCAGACTGTTCTTTGCACTATTTGCACAGCTGCATTTTATCCACTGTATGTATCTACCATATCATATTGCATGCATCATGCTGTTTACCTTTACCTATACTGTTTATCTCAGCTTATTGCACCATAATTCTTATTTATTTCATTTAACTTAATTTGCATTACTGGTATGCATCATACAGTTTGCCTTGATCTGTACACTGTTATCTTTACTTATTGCACCATGACCTTAGTATCTCATTTAACTTATTTTCTATTTGCACGACTAGTTGGATGCTACATGCATTTCTTTGTCTCTGTACTCTGTATTCTGACAATGACAATAAAGTTGAACCTAACCTAACGTAACCTAAACTAGAAGCTGTTCCTTAGAAGTTATTGATGCCATGTGAATGTTATTTATATATATAAATATAAAAATGTCAATTATATGATAAATATAATGTTAGAGTATTGCAGATATCGTGGATTTCTTGTCATCTTGTTGTTGGTCAAAGCCATTTATGGCTATCAGCCTTGGCTCTAGCAAAAATAAATATGGGAAAATGTACATTTTATCAAGCATTTTATTTAACGATGTTACTCGTTAGTGTTTTTTTAAATATTCATCTTATGTATTTTCAAAATGCATTTATCTGGGAAGAGTGTTTGATAATATGAATTTGTATACATTACTGTGCATTTTGCTTTGAATGAATTTGTGGAATTTTTTTGAGACAATATTTGCACATTTTCTGCTTGTCTATGTGAACGATTTCATTATACAGTATAATAGGCTAATTTTGGATAAATACATTATACATGAATGTAAATTCTTGAATACACCTCAATTGTTTTTTTTTTAATTACATGCAACAGGCAAATGTTATTTATTTATTTATTTTTTAACAGCTCATTAAATGTAAGAAAGCTGGTAGTATTCTCAATACACTTGTCCAATATTATATTCTTATTTGTCATGTCTTATTTATACTGCCTTGTAATTTTTCTTTCTTTTTATTAGTGTTTTAGTTTACTCTTGAAAAGTCTGTATCTCTGTTTTGTATCTTAATTTGATATTTTAAGTAGATCAATAAAAAAAAAATTATTTCATTTAGTCATAAATCATACTGCATTGCATTTTTTCCCCTCTATTTTTTCTCTATTATTTTACAAAAAGATGAGAAGTTATAAATAGCAGAAAAATGAACAAGGATGACAAATTCTTTAAAGATTCTGTGAACAAGTTAAAATACTTGTTTAAAAATTAAAATTAAAAAAATTAAAATTAAAAACAAGTATGTGACGTTTATAATAATGTCATAATTAATGTTTCAAAGGTTTTCTGGCTTTTCTTGTAATAAAATTACTAAAAGTGTATATAAGTGAGACAAATTTGTTAAAAAAAAAAAGATCAGATTTGGGTAGCACTGTGAATAAATTGCACTTTTTACGCATTAATATCATAATATTTACACTGTACAGTGTACTCAGTATACAGATGTTCATATTCAAAGCAGCATAGTACATCACACAAAGTTAAAAATTTAAATATTATTAAATATTATTTTATATTAAAATTCTTATATTATCTTATTCTTATTATATCTTAGTAAATAAAAAATAAGAATAGTCTGATTTCCGAAAAGTCAAACCAAGTCGTATATCGGAACTGATGAAGCTGTGTAGTGGGCGTGGCTTTTGGTAAATCCGACGGGCGTGTTTATTTTTGTAAACCCAATGGGCGTGGCTTTTGTAAACTCGATGGGCGTGGCCGCTGTAGCGTAAAATTCTTGCTCGACCAGATCAAATATTGTGATTGTCAGGTTTCGCCATTTTCACGTAACCTGTTAGTGAGGGGGATTTTTAAAGGAGGGCTGCTTCAACGTATCTTTGGATATTTCACCGAAGGCGTCCGAACGAATAAACCATGGGAAACTGCCACACGGTCGGACCAAACGAAGCTTTGGTAGTCTCAGGTACGAGCAGTCGCTTATTTCTTCTTAGCTGTTGCTTATAGCAACGTTTTATTAGCGCGTGCGAGTTTTACCTCAGCTGTGAGAGGAGACGGGAGCAAGCTATGTTAGCTTACAAACCCACCGGAACACGGTCTAACGTCACTCTTTGTATGTTAGACTGAAGATTACGCGTGTTATAACTTCTTATGAGCCGTTTTTCTTTTTATGTAAACAAAACATTGAGCTAATTCAACTTCAGGGATATGGACTTAGCGGCGCACGAGCGTTATGATGCTTCGGTTACTAGCATGGCGTGTATATCGCTTAGGTTATTGTAAACAACATGGCTGAATCCCAAATGACTCATCCCTCCCTGTAAAAGTACACTATACAGGGCATTGTTTCTAGCATATATAGTAAACTATGAAGTCCAACAGGGTGCCATTGAGTCTTCAGCCTAACAGTGCGCGTGCTCGATGTCGAAATATTTAAAAAAAAAAAAGTTTTTCTGATTGCAAGCATTGCTTAGGAAAATCAGGTTATACTAGGTTTATTTTCTTTGCCAGCGTGGCCTAATAAAATAGTTAACATATCAGTGCTGATCTGTCTTGCAGGAATTCATATAAAATCTCTCTGATTTAGGCTTGTAAAGGTTTTACCAGACATTGTGTGTGTGTGCAAAGAAAGATTCACTGTCAGGGCTCGTGAATCAATGGAATCAAACACTCTGATGAATCAAGTGAGCTCATGATAATCATTGAGAAATTAAAATCAATAAACATGGAGCTGAAGGAAGCAAGTTTTACGTTCACTAGTCATGTGATGGAAAAGAGGGTGTTTAAGGATTGCAAAACTCTGTGCAGAAGTCATCCCAGATCTTAGTTCGCCATTTGTGAAACGTCCTTTCCATATCAGCTTTGTAATCCCAACTAGTCATTTGCCATCACTTTGGCTTCTTGCTCAATGAGCTTGCAGAATTTCTAGTGTAGAGTAAATGCTCGGAGGGATTTTCTTGGATTATGAAATGGCATGCTTTAGAAACGAGTCCAGCAGTCCAAACTTGCATGATACAAGTCATACATCTTTTAAAACAGCCATTTTGCATTTTGTAAATAATTTAGTACCTGTAACCTAGATTTCTGGATCTGCCTACACATGGTATGATTTCATCAGGAAGATCACAGTAACCTCACATCCATTTAAATGTAAAATAGTACCCCGGTTTTCTCTGTACTAAGAAAAGAGCAGAAAAACCTATTACGTGAAATAAAACTCATAATAAAAGTCTGAGGATAGTTGTTGAACTGTGTCGATAAACATTTGAACCAAATCTGTCCATATGAAGTTTTATCCATCTTTCGGAAACTTTCCTTAAGGTTTTGTGGTATCTTTGCACCGCAGAACCACACGATTGTTTTGGTAATGCGTAATCATGCCTTCTGTAAAAGCAAAATCGTCTCTGTAAGGACAAATTATACAAATTAGAAGCTTAACAGGGTTTTATAATTTGGTTGCAATTATATGTTATGAACTAATAGCCTTAGTCTTAGCTTGTCTTAAATCCAAATTTAAATGGTCCTTGGGTTATTCCTAACTTTGCTGGGGTTTTTTTGTCTTATATGATTGTATTTGTTCACATTACTTTATACTTTACTGTGGATAATATGGGCTCAACTGCGCGAAACATGCATACGTTAAAGTAGGACAAGCATTATCTACCTTCTGTTGAGGAAGAATAGACACACAGACACACTGATATAGGAATTTAACCAAAAGTGTCTGGAGAATGTTGGTTAAAACCTGTGTTCACTGTCTGTCATGGCAGGCAGACCTACGAAATACCTGTACACACCTTAACAACTACGCTTAGACCTCCATTATTAATGAGTTTTCCATATTAAATGTGTTGCAGTCTGGGAAAACCCATCAGATGTTGCAGTGGCTGTGATGAAACATGATGAAAAATAAACCTTTTCATGGAGTATGGTCTGTGAAATAGGCAACATAAATACTTTTAGGCAACATAAATACTTGCCTAGGCTTTCTTCAAACATCACGTTAGGTAGATAAGGAGTCAGTTTAACAAACACAGCTGTAAAGACGACTGAAGGCTACAGATGAAATTCAGTAGTCGGTAAAAATAAGAAAAAATATGTAGTTGAAAATGTCCAATTTCGTTTCATCACGTGGACGGTTTCTGATCTTTTCTCTGTGATAATCACATAGGCTATATATTGCAGGAGATAAAGATCAGATTTGGGGGGAAAAAAGCTGAACTGGATGGAAACACGTTGACATTTTATTTTTGCACCCGTCCATCAGATTTCATACCTGCCTTGGTTTTCTTGTTCAGACATCATTTCCTGTTGCTGTGGTTGTTGGTAATGTGCTTCAAGCCATTTGGAAGACTGTAGCTTCTAACAGTCTGTCTTTCTGACTTACTATTCTGTTTTGTTTAATTTTCTGTGTGTGTGTGTATGTGTGTGTTGTGTTGATGTAATACAAACTTTTAAAAACATTTTTTATATTTCATACATTGTACTTTATATATATTTTAGCACTTTTTAAAAAACACATTTTTCAAGTAATGTTATTGAGACAATGGATATGAAACAGGAAGGCGTTAAATGGAGCTCTGCTGTGCCGCGCGGCTTTTATCAACGTTCACACGACATCCCGAGTTTTTTCGAACATTCAGCTGTCGAGGCCAGACGGACAAGCAGGCAGGGTGGAGTTTCCCGGAAGCATTGCCTCGTCTTGTGAGGTCAGGATATTCATTTATATTCAGCCAATGTGGCTGTTCTTTCTGGAAAATCAGCTCAGTTTTATAATATCTTAAACTCAGGTAATAGCTTTATGATTTCTTGTTGTATGACCTTTTTTAGGAGCTGTAAAACGTGTCTGAACACGCACCACACTAAAAGGGTTTGTTTGTCTTTTAGCCCATTGTCATTTTGCTAAGGTGAAATGGGGTGGAAAGTGAAAGAAGTGTGAAAGACAAACGACAGCTGTACTTTTCCCTAGTATGGTTTCGGAACAGGGAAATGGCCCTTGTGTTAACACTGTGCGTTCTGGTTAGCTTAGCGATGCCAGACCTGCCAACCTTTACACATTTTTGCATAGGAGCTCTGCATTTTCCCCCCAAATTTTCTCCCTAATTTAGTCTTGGCCAATTCCCACCCAGCAGTTAGCACTCTGTTATCATAAAACAGCTGCTCATTGAGGAGGATGAAGACTAACACGTGCTTCCTCTCAGCCATCGCCTTCTTTTTTTCGAACTGCTGCTCACGCTGCATCACAGGGCAGCGTAACATACTCTGAAGAAAGCGTTATCCGTCCTTCCGCATACATGAGCTCACAGACGCCAATGATTGGCGAGTGTCGCTGTGATTGATAGGAGAAAGAGAGAGTATGCCATCCATCCCATTCAGAGAGCACGGCCAGTTTTGCTCTCTTGACTATGGCATCATCGGGATCCGAACTCGCGATCTTCGGAGGAGCCCTGCATTTTAACATCAGAGTACGCTAGTACACGTTATCACTCGAAAATACACAGTCGTCTTTTTTTTTTCTCCCAATAAAAATGACGGACGAGTCAACTGACGTGAGTCTGGAATGATAGACAGTTACGTAGTTGGCAGTTTTGTGCCTCCGCCACTGCAGGCATTATGTTTTCAGGTTGTCCGTCCGTCTGGGTGAGATCCTTATTAGCGCGATATCTCAAGAACAAGTGCTTGAATGGTTGTAGGATTTATGTGGAATTATGATTGTAACCAACATATGAACGGATTAGAAATTGGAATTGATCCAGACAGGTCAAGGTCACACCAAGGTCAATAGGCTTAGTAGATTGCGTCATGTTTGTCGTACAGAAATGTTACTTGCACATTCATGCTCAGGAACTCAAGGCCCATTTTCTGGCTATGCACAATTTTTGATGTCCATCTGTCTGTCCATTCGTCCATCCAAGATTCTCGTTAGTGCGACATCTCGAGAACGAGAGGTTGAATGTTGTAGAATATGTATGGAATTAAGTTTGTAACCAGCAGTTGAGCTCATTGGGTTTTGGAGTTGATCCAAACAGGTCAAGGTCACAGCAAGGTCAGATGTCTGAAATAGTTTTTCTTCAATATGTTTGAAGTATATTTTAAGGGTATTTCAGGCATACAAATTAGTACCAAGAAGGACTAGTTTTGTTTGTGGTGGAGGTATCCTCGAGTATTATTGAGTGATAGCTCATACTATTGTTCTCCAGTGTTAAATTACAGAGCTCCTGAGCAACATTTGTAAGGGTTGGCAGGTCTGGAAATAAAACATATAAACAATATAAGCGTCACTGGATATCATGGCAGTGTAATATCGTGTAGGGACGATAAAAATCATTATATATCTCACAATCCTAATGTAGATCACATGCACGCTTTATTATTGAGATTCAGTGCTGTACGTAACATCCTTTTCTTTAAATTATATTACAAACCTTTCTACTTTCCTGCATGTAACCTTTTTCTCGTGTCTGCATCTTAACTAAACTTGTGACTCTTGTGTAAATTATAATGGTGTGTTTGTCATAAATAGACAGAACGTGCACAGATTGAGGAGGTAATGTTTTTTCATGACTTTTGAGATTTTGTATATCTAGAAATATATTTTTGTTCACCAGAAATACACCAGAAATATATTTTTGTTCAAATATCTACATGATTAGCTCTGTATGAAAATCGTGTTTAACAGATTAGCCCAGAATAGTAAGCTCGATAAGTGTGTGAGTAGTGTTGAAGAGCGCTTATCTCATCACACAGCAATGTTGGACATAGCGAAGTGGAAACTATATCAACTAGCTGCTAAATAGTGGAACTGTTTCATGGACCAACTAGCAGAGTCAAATGCTGAATAGTTGTTTGGTTGTAGTTAACACTTTTTGTTTTTTTATTTCAGAAGGTTTTAAAATTTAATAGCACAGACCATAGATATACACTATATTGCCAAAAGTTTTGGGACGTCTGCCTTTACATGCACATGAACCTTAATGACATCCCATTCTTAATCCGTAGGGTTTAATATGGAGCCCACCCTTTGCAGCTAAAACAGCTTCAACTCTTTGGGGAAGGCTTTCCACAAGGTTTAGGAGTGTGTTTATGGGAATTTTTGACCATTCTTCTAGAAGCGCATGTGTGAGGTCAGGCACTGATGTTGGACGAGAAGGCCTGGCTCGCAGTCTCCGCTCTAATTCATCCCAAAGGTGTTCTG
>CM075029.1:6073086-6106380 GCA_037576675.1 Pangasius sanitwongsei | reverse complement strand
GGTGCTTGATTTTATACACCTGTGGCCATGGAAGTGATTGCAACACCTGAATTCAATGATTTGGAGGGGTGTCCCAAAACTTTTGGCAGTATAGTGTATCTACAGTGCAGCATTTTCCAAAAGACTGTATTCTAAAGCTTTACACAGCTCAAAGATCACTTTGATTTGCATTTAATGTCTGTCTGTATGTATGTATCAATAAAACTGAATTTATTTAAATATATTTTACTATTCATACTTGGATATACAGTCCGTGTCTGTAACATTTGTTTCTTGCGTTATTGTTAGTTTATAGGGTTGGAAAGTTGAGGTATAATTGTTTTAAAGGAATTTTCTGAAGGCAGTTATAGGATTGGATTTGCAGTCAGAGCTATTTTGTAATCGTCTGTGTATCCATGTGTATTGTTTTTCTGCAGGCTGGCATGCTGCCAAAAGAAAAAAATAAAAGATTTGTATTGATGGTAAGATTTTGTTGCACCGTTTCATAACTGTATTCGACTGTAAGTGTCTGTGTGGCCTCATGTCTGCACTCGGACAGCTGAGAATGTCTCTGTGGAAACTCTGCTGTAAGTGTGTTTGTGTCAGAAGGGATGCGTGTATGCGAGTGCGTGTATGTGCGCGTGTGTGCGCGTGAGCGAGCGCGTGAGCCAGAAAGATAGTGAGGTTTGTTGGAATGTTTATACACACTGAAAGGAAATCTCGAGGCCTGTTAAGAGCTTGAGCTGTAAAATGTCCGTACATACCACATGACGGAGGTGCACACTGGGGCCAGTTTCAGATTTCAACACGCCATATGAGCTTGAATGCAGGAATTTTCAGTCTGTTAAAGATTAGTAACGTTGCTTAATTACTCTATATGACACTGCAGTCCACAAGTCCTAATTTTTAACAATTACTAAATTGCGAAAGCTTGTTTTGGATCTGCATTAAACTGCCGCTATGCTCCAAACAACAAAATAATGAAACACGTTTTAATAGTGCCGTATTCTTTTGCGATATTTGCATGTTTAAAAAATTATTACAGTACATTTTGCAATAGTAGCCATGCTGTTAAACGCTAAAATTCAGTATATAGGGTTTGGTCGGGGTATTTTGAGTATGAGGCTTGTATTTTGCTGCTTGTAAATACTTGATGTGACTTTATATGCCACAAGTCCTAATCTTTAACAATTGCTTAGTTGCAAACGCATCCGCATTAAGCTGCCAGCATGCTTCAAATGGCAAAATAATTAAATGAACAAGAACTTCAGCCACTTGGGCTGTGAGCTGAGCAGAGTTCACAACACTGCAGCATTGCCAGGTCTGTTTTGCTGTGGGAAACTCACATTTTTAATAGCGTCTTCCTGTTTTGCTGTATTTTCATGCTTTTTTTTTTTTTTTTTTGGATATTACAGCGTTTTGCAGCAGCAGCAATGCTGTTAGTCTCTATAGTTCAGTGTTTAGGGTTTGACTGTTTTTATTTTGCAGCGCAGGTAAAGGATGGGAAATGGAGGTGGCATGTTTGTGTTTTTCCCTTTGAAAGTGTTCCACAACTGCAATCACAGGTACAAACATCTGACCCAGAAAGCAAACTGCCCCTCCTCGCAGTGACTCAAGCAACCATGTGATATTTAGATATTTAGCCTAATTCCTAATAGGGGAAGGTCTCAGAATAGAAACCGTGTTCTGTTTCACAGCTCATGCACACTGTGCTGTACTGAAACCCCCGTGTTTTTCTCTCTCAAAAGATGTCATTTTGTGTCAGAAAATCATTTTTGGTTGAAGCATACCACCAGCTTAATGGGGCGACTTCAAAACTTGAAAAATGATGAACAAAGCTTGCAGGAAACTGATTTAAAAAAAGAAAAAAGGATGTGGTTAATGGGATTTGAGACAGTTTGACTACCAGCATCAGCATAAAAACTGAAAACTGCTTTGGGTGGTTCAAGTTCTCACATGACAAAATCACTGGAGGCTTTACTGTGTGTGCTGAGTTCACTGATCTGACTGCGTTTGCCTGGAGTTTGCCCCAGATTTAAAACCTTAGTCCTAGTCACGATCAGGGCTGCGCATTTGATCAGTAATCAATGGAGGACTAATATTAACATACGACATAGCAATGTGTAGCAAACACGATACGCTGTCATTGTCCATATTATGCAGCCTGACAATTAACTGTGTGTTTGTGCAAATTGTTACACACTCAGTGCTGTGTGCACTGATAATCAGCTATCAAACAATCAATATATCAAGCTATGCACACACTCGATGCTATCATTGATCTAATTTGTGAAGCTAGCAAATGTTTATCTGAACAAATGTCACGTGCACAGGAGTGGACAAATGATATGTTCATTAGTTAGCAGGTGAAAGCGTCAGTGTGCAGCTCAGTCCTGTGTTTTGGAAATCTAAGAGTTAGATTTAGATTTATCTGTTTTAAATGTTAGCAGCGGAATTAATATTAAAATTTTGTGCTGATCTTCAAAATGATAAAATGTTATTTTTTTCCCATGTTTTTTTCCATGTTAATTTTTTTTTAAATAAAAATTATTTTTTAATATAAACAAATTGTAGGCATTATATAAATTATTGAACCATTATTTTTATTTTTTACAAAAGATTTTTTTAATATAAAAAAAAACAACTTATTTTTGTTGCCATTATATAAATCATCAAGCAATTTTTTTTTAATGCAACACCACTGTATTGCTGGGAGTTTGAGCAAACCTGTATTGTGAGATATGTTAGATTTGTCATATGGCGCACCCCCTGAGCAATATTAACATAATTGTAAGCAGGCTGTGAAAACTGTGACGGTGTATACCAGCACATGTCTACTCTTCACAAACAGCGAAAGTGTGAAGGCATTGTCTCCAGACAGCTGCAATCTCACTGTGCACTACTCTTCTTTTCGCACATTTGTGGTTTTACTTGTGGTGAGATGTGAGCTTTGGAGACTTTATCACATTGATGTGGTATAGATGTTGTGAGAACAGATGCCAGTAAGTAGGTGGGAAGCTCAGAGGACTTTGAAGGAGGTTTCAGTGCTTGGGGCTTTCCTGTGCATTAACCTATATACATATTAACACGCTCAGTTCACACTGTTCTTCCTACATCCTCACATGACAGGTGCAAAACCAAAATCTCAACAAGGAACTAGGCAGAGTGTGGTTTATATTCGGAATAATTCCATGGCTTTTATTATTTTTGGAGCTTTTTATACCTAGAAATGTCGGCTTATTTCTTCACAAGAAAGCAGCACAAAATATCAAAAATATTCTAAACATGCATGACGAGACAGTTTTCAGGTTTGAATAATGGATTTCAAGTTATTGTACATAAAGCTTATACTTGATTTGTCCCTGATGTGTTGCTGTAGGTGGTTGTTGTGGATCTGATAAGAAGACATACGCAGTTGGAGGATGGGCGTGGGCATGGTGGCTCCTCACAGACATTCAAAGGTAAGAACTATTAATAGTTCTTCTTTTTTATATGCGTGTTGTCTTCCTTTATATTCTGAGCTTCTGCAGATTTAACTCCCACATGGACATGCTTAATGCTTTCAGTAGTGTCTCACATGATGCAGCTTGCTACACCTGAGCAGTGGCTAAAGCTGCAAGTTTTTATGGAGCTTCCTGGACATCAGTGATTAAGTACCTTGAAGTTTACAGTACATTATATTGAAGAAACTCATAAACTATGATTAGATGCTGTAGCTACAATGAAATCAATAGCGCTTTGGTACTAATGCATTGGGACTTGTCACCTTTAGTGGAGATAGTACACGGAACCAGCCTTTTGAATATCACAGTTGCACTTATTCATCAAAGTGATAGAGATCGTAAAACGAGACTATGCAAATTCCACAGTTGCTGTATTCATCAATTTCATGTAACATGTTCATTTAATGTGAAAAATAATTTATTTGCATTGAATAATAAATCTTGGTCTAAAATGTAGGTGTCATTATGAAGTTTGTAAATGTGAATCGAAGGAACAGACGTGAGCGTTTTACAAGGGTGAGTCAAATGAAAACCTTAAAAATGCAACATAAATTACAATAGAATTTTTTTCTAGAGGAATTCAGACACCCGTTAAGCACTGGAACGCATGCATTAAACCAAATGAAGATTATGTTGAAAATGGTACATTTTTCAAATTCAAATTTTATTTGTCACATGCATAACCATACACAGTACGACTTGCAGTGAAATGCTTTATACAACTGTTCCAACATAGCGAAGAAAATATAGAAAAATATTAAATATAAAATGAGATATATACATAAGAAGAATATATACAAAAAAATATATGAAGGAAAAAAAAACATCACTCAGCAGTAAACAATGCAAAATAAAGAAACTTAAAAATATGACTTAAGGGTTTGTTTCTGATCAGGATACAAACATAGTTCGTCTATATTTATAAGTGAAGCTTTAATTAAATCGGACTTGAGTTTATTCTGACCTAAGTTCGAGTGGATCACCTTCTATTATCCGCATATTGATTTGGCACAGGTTTTACACCGGATGCCCTTCCTGACGCTGTCCTCCCCATTTATCCGGGTTGGGACCGGCACTGACTGTGCCCTAGCCTGTGCACCCCAGTGGCTGCGGCTGGCGCCCAGCCTGGGGCTCAAACCCACGATCCTGAGATCAAGAGTCCCATGCTCTACCAACTGAGAAAGGTGCAAATGTAAAAATACTTGTTGGTCATTTGCGAAAATCAGAATTAATTGCGCATTATTTCAATAGTTTGCAGCCCTATACTTTACTGTAGAATTAACATTATTAATAGGACATCAACTTGTACTTAATGTAGCATTAACATTACTAACAGGACTATTTACAGTATTATTGTGTGAGGGTTTTTTTTTTTGTTGTTGTTCTGCCTGTTTTCAGACTAGTGAGTGCTGAAAAAATGTTAGAAGGTATAAAGTTCAATGCTGAAGCCCAGCCACCTCAGCACGTTGAAGCAATATTCAGGCAGAAAGCAGTTTTTTCAGTGTTATGGAAAAATATGTGGTGGTGTTCAGTTCCTGAGGAGCCAAACTAGATGCCCCACAAATAGTCTGTATCCTGCATATGTATATACACACCGTTTATCATTAGATCAGTTCATTGCTCCTACACACACACACACGCACACACTGCAGTGTGTGGAAAAACAAACACCATCAATTTTGTTGCAAGGTCTCATGAAGTTCATCTTTGTTACATTCAAACAAGTGGACCAGTCTCCTAGTTCTACTCACTAAGTGAAATTATGTGGAAAGAAACAAACTAATGCTACATTAATCATTATCAAGAATATGTTTTTTTTTCTTTTAATTTTATTACTAGGACAGTAATTTGATTTAGTCTCATATTACACTGAAATATATTTAAATATCCTGCTACAGGTATCAAGTACTCTTTTCACATCATTCTGATGCTAACTGCTTGGTCCTAACCTGCTGTTTTTATGTGTCTTTGATATGTTTTTAATCAAATGTCGACTGAAATGATTGCTGTTCCTAAATTCTTGATGCTTGGTTTCTGTTCTCTAATAGTTCTCTAAATGCCATCCTTTGTGTGCAACATGCTAACCTGCCTTGCTCTGGGTTCAGTCTCGTCTTTGGCTGAAACGCATTCGCTGGGATCCTAAGCTTGCCGCTTGGTAAAAGAGAGCCTTGTGCAGAGGGGCGCTGTGCCAAAAATACTTTGGATGGTATGTGTGTGTGTGTGTGTGTGGAAGCAGACTGTTGTTAGTAACTGAAAGGCATGTGTGGAATTCCATACCAGATATTTGTTGGACTTCCCCCGTATATACATCACTGCGACTTCCCAGAAGGAGCAGCCATTACTGTGCAGCCGATGAAGACGTGCATGTTTGTGGATTGTGAAAAGCTGAGCTTGTTCCTGGTTGTGAGGTCCGGGTGGTGTTCGGGAGTTCTTTGTCCCCTCCATCTTCCTGCCACAAAGCACAGCAATCTGCTTAGTGGCTGCTGTTAGTGTCACACTAATCTAATTTGATGAAATGGAGGAGAAGCAGAGCCAGTGTTTGTGTTTTCAAGGTAGCAGATGTGCACAGACTGGGTTTTGGAGAAGCTGAGCTTTGTTTCATATACATAATCATATTTTAATCCTGGTCATGTCTAATAGGTCAGGACATACTTCCCCTGCTGCAGGTGTAGCCAGATGTTGTGTCTCATTGAACTGCTCAAAGCCGTGAACAATAGTTTAAAAGCATACAGCCCTATCATGTGACCATACTTCTCTGATCAGACTTGCACAAAAGAGAGCTGACAGATGAGAAAGCTGGGGTGGGGTGCAATTCGACACCACTATGGCCTTCTTTAACTGATTATGGCCACTGGATTTTTTTTTTTTGTTGTTGTTGTTGTGGTGGTGGTGGGTGTTGTGAAAATGTGATTCCTCAGATGAGGAGTCTTAAAGAGCAACTCCAGCAAATATAACAGATATATAACAAACATGATCTTGAATTGTTATCTCTTATTTTGATCATTTCTGGCAAAGGATATTCTAGCGTATTTTACAAAAAAGGTGGAGGTTGGCCTCGGACGTGAGTCTGAGTCTGCCCACGACTTTCACAGCCATCACTGGAGCACAGAGGCTTTCACATGTGTAGGTTAATACATAGCGCCAGATCATTATAAACATCCGTTACCACTGTATGCAACCAAGTAAAGTTTCTTAGCTTGACAAAAGTGTACAAGTGTGTTCAAAGTGTCTTTCCCCAAATGGCCCACATTTAATCACATGCCGAGCAGAAACACAGCCTGTTATATGCTGCATTCGGCTAACTCGTAACTTGGAATTTGTAAACCGGGGGCAGTCTCCTCAACCGCGAGTTCAGCAAGTGACCTCAGATCAACATGGCTGTTTACAGCATGAACAATAAACAAAGTGCCACTTCTTTATTTTGAAATATTTATGCTGTGTGTAGAAGTATTTGCTTTAGATCAGTCGACATACAGTCGTGTTCTCTTGTTAAATCTATAACATTGAACTGTTTTGAGGAGGAAAATATACATCACTCATCTTAGTTAGCTGGCTAGCTTGTTGCTAACAAAAGACAAACATGGAGACGTCCGTGGTTTTTTTTTCCCCCCTCACTTTGTAGCTCAAAGGCACGGAGGTCAAATATGGCGTAATTTGGATTCCCGCTTCCGAGCCAGGTCGAATGCAGCAGTAGAACAGCCAAAAATTTGCTGTAGTTTTGTTTTGTTGAGAGCACAAACGCAGCATGCTCATTTTTAAGTGTTTAAGCTGTCGAAATGATCAAAATACACATCTCTGAATAGCTTATACCTGTAAAAAGAAAGGTGATCACTCCCCCAGTGTTTAACACCCGGTGTAGCAGATGGTGTTTTAACATGACAACTTGACAACGTGAAAAAACGGCAGCTGGAGTTGCTCTGTGAAGGAGACAAACACCACTTTACAGTGGTCTAGCTTTAGCCTTTGACTAACTCCTGATACCCAGAAGATGTCTTTCTTTAATGCAGTGATAACATTCTGCTGTCCTGTTAACCCCCCCCCCCCCCCCCCTTCCTTTTCCTCTCCGCTCACCTGCCTGCAAAGAATTTCTCTGGAAGTAATAACCGTCCTGTGTCGCTGTGAGAATATCGAAACATCGGAGGGCGTCCCCCTGGATGTGACCGGGGTGGCTCAGGTAATCCGATCCAGTCCAAGCAAACAATAAAAAAAAAAAAAAAAAAAACCCCCCAAAAAAAAAACAGACAAACAAATCCACTGGACTGAACGACAACAGCAGGGCAGATGGAGGCAAAATAAACAGTGTCAGCAGAAAGCTGGTCTGGAAATCTGTTTTCTCATGCGCATGTTTTTCTGCTTCCCCTGGTCTGGGCATACACACACTATTACTTACGCAGTGCTGCTTTTATGGTTTTCTTCTGTAGTGAAGGGGAAAGAGAGTCAGCTGTCACCAACACACTCTTGGCTTTTCTACACCATCAGGCATTAAGGAATTCCATGTGCACTGTCTACAGGGTAGATTTATACATCACACTGAAATAAATCCTGTATACTTATTTATCTATAAAATCATAAAGTGTAGTTTATTCATTTGCTGAGATGAGTCTGAGCATTCTACTACAGCTTATAGTCAGTGCACATGGATCACATGTCTGGAGTAAATGCTTTTTTTTTTTTTTTTTTTTTTTTTTTTTTTTTGGGGTGTGTATGTTTTCATATCCTCCCTTATCTATTGTTCTTCCTCCCTTCTTTCTTCCTCCATTCCTTTCCATAGACCATCAGCCCAATTTTTTTGGTTTGTTCTTTACTTTCTTTGCATCTCCCGCAGGATAACACTAGAGATTATGACCCTGCAGCCCAAGTGTGAGGATGTTGAGACAGCGGAGGGGGTAGCGATTACGGTCACAGGGGTGGCACAGGTAAACCCAGAGCACCTCCTCTTTTTAACAGGCTTTTTTTTTCCCCCCCTGTTTTGCCCTTCAACCTATCCAATTTTCTAGCTCCAGTGCCAGACTTATTCATTCAAGCAACAAAAAAAAAGCTGATCTTTGATTCTTGGTTTCTGATTGCACAGTTGGTCAGTGACTCATTTTCTGAGCACTGATTGGATGAATATAGAGTGAATTGGTTTATTAAAAGCTCACCAGCCCTAGCCAAGCATGCAGCCTTCGTGATCTGAAGCATAAATCATGTGCATTAATCTGATTAACTGATCAGTAGATAAACTTTATTTAAAGCATGGTTTACTGATGATTACAACTATAAATCAGTGTGAAAGGCAACCATAAAGAAACATTGATCAATTACATACATATTACAATGTCACTGATATTCATATATTTATGAAGTGATTGGTTTCTTTCCTTAACTGGAGGTCGGGCTTTGGACTGGATTTCACAGTGCAGTTTACTTGCTTTGTTAATTATTTCAAGGATGCCAAAAATCAGAAATCCTGAACATCAGCTCCAGGTCAAGGAAAGGGGCTGTCTGTGCAGCATCGATTTTAACTTGTTTATTTTATTTAATTTATTCCTTTTATTCCTGTCAAGTCTTGCTGCATGCTTGTTTATTCCAGCAGAAGTTTTGCTCTGCTTTATGGAACCAAATTTCCAACGAACGCATAGTCCAGTTCTGCTTCAATAAATTTGCATCTCATCTGATTGACAAAAAAAAAAATTACACACTCCAAGAGACTTCACAAAGCTAGACGAGTGCTTCCTGCATGAACGTCTTTTGTATTGTAGTACGTGACCCTGTGGTTTAAACTTTTGAAATTCTAGCTCAGTGGCACATTTTTCCACCGCCGTAAAACACGTTTTGATGATAATGATAAGCTAGTTAGAACAAACAGTATTAACAATGATAAATAATGTCGTAAATGATTATGGGGTCCAAGCACTATATGATAGACTGTGGCAGTGCAGACATTATGACGTGATCCTTATCCCCATCATGAGGATGGGACCAAATTTAGAAAATTAGGTGGAAGAGTAGCAAAAAATATTGTTACATGTCAAGATGGCGGACCTTCAACCAGCCATACCCTTAACCGTAAACTCATGAAAGAAGAAAATTGGAATAGTAATTCTGTGACAAGTTCCAGAGTTATGGACATTGGACAAATTGGTAAGAACACTTTTGGGACCATGCTGAATCTATATGGCAAATTTCATAAAAAAGTATGTGACTGGTTCTGTGAACTACCATAGCATGCATAAAAATAATAATAATAAAACCAATCACCTTCTGTGCTTGGACCCCTAACAAAACTGAGTACAAATAAGGAAATCAAAATCAGTTCAAATGAGCTTGAATATGTTTTTATTATAAAATGCTTGTATGAGTTAAGTCAGTTAATGATAAAGTAGAATTGTCTATACGCTGATGCAAGTACTATGTATTCATATTATCATCATCAACATTTAATGTTAATATTGATGATAATATGAATACATAATGGTTTATAAGTCCTTTATGCCCAGTGATGTGATCAAACTGGACAATAAGTCATCAGTAAGTGTAGTCACTTTTAAAGTGATGTTTCAGTGAGCAAGAATGACTGACTCATTTAGCAAACACATTTGCCATCAACTCCTCTTCTCTTTTTTTTTCCCCCCTTTCCTTGCATCCTGTAATATCAATACAGGGAGGAGCCAAGAAGCAAGGAAAGGAAATGAGGAAATGCAGATAAGCACTCGTAGGCTTCCTAACATACCCTAAGTGCAGCATGAAGGGGATCTAAGACAAGAAGAGCTTGCGCCGTAACCCCCTATCTTACCTATTTCATAAACAATAGCCAAACAGGGTGGGCCTGTTTTATTTCTTTTTGTCATATTATCTCATGGGTGTGTTGTTTCAGTTCCACCTCAAAAAAAAAAAAGAAAAAAAAAGAAAATACGATTTCTTCCCGCATGAAGAATTTCTAGCAATACCAGCAACAGACACAGATGAGCCCTGCCAAAAAGAAGACCAAAATTCATTTATTTTTTCCATTTCACTTATTTAAATGAATTTATTTTTCCCCCAGTTCTCTCACTTTTCTTTTATTCATTTTGCCCTTTCGTTTTGTTTGATCCTGTTGTGAGAATGATTGTGTTTGTACGTGATAGGGGTGGAGGGTTGTATCAAAACAGATGCATGCAGCTGTGATTTGAATGTCTGCCTGAGCCGTGCTCCCTCTGTAGACTAAAGTTGGTAGTGTATACTTTTCCATCGACACACAGGTTTCACTGGTTGGACCCACACGAATGAATGACCATAGAAGAAACTGAAATGACTCCCAATAAGATATTTTGAAAGAATTAATGTATTCAGCCTTTTTTCAATTCTAATTTGGACCACCACTGTTTTACGACATGAATATATGAATCGATTTAATCAGGCAAGCTGACGAGTCTTATCAACACCCTGTGCTACACTGGGAGTCATTTGGGACTTGCATGATGTTTCCATCACCCACATTTTCAGCATCTGTTCAAAAACACTAAAAAAGTTGTTTTTTTTTACTGGCTGCCCACTCTTTTCCACATTCACCTCGGCGTAAGTGGAAGGCTGCAGGATGCTGATCTGAGGCCAGCAAGTTGTGAGATGGCTTATGTAATTACAAATTGGATCAACTGGTCCCAGATCAGCGCAAAAGGAAAGCTCCTGCCTGAAGCCAGAAGTTTTGTTAGCACACCTACTTTTGATATGTATCTGTCCGAAGAACCAGCTCACTCTCTTCCCATTTCACAGCAGCGGAATTCAGTATTTAAAATCGTGTTATACAAGCTAAGCAATTCAGTTTACAAGGCAACACTAATACAGGCCTATCCCTTTATAGTGTTGGCTTATCTTACAGCAATGCTCCAGTGTTTTTCAAACTAATCTCAATATACCACGTCTTGCGAATGTGTGTGATTACCACAGACAAATGTTTTGAGGTTTCTTGTACCGAGAAAAGAACAGAAAAACCCATTTTCTTGAAACTTTTATAATGGGAGATAAAAGGGCAGTTGTTGAAACGGTCTGTAAATGCCAAACACACAGTATTTCTGTTGAACGCTTTATTGAATTCTCCAGTCATGCGTATTTGTAAGCTCTAAATCTCTACAATTTGTCGTTTTACAGAGAACTATTTCTAGGATTGGAAGAATTTATGAACTCTGGAACATAAACCCTCCTGATGGGGCTGTCTAGTGGCCCATGGTCACCAGCTGCAACTTTATAAATTTTCCTGTCTATCAAGCATTTGAGCGTGATTCAGTGGCTGGGTCAGAGTCTGTGAGCGTCGGCTCACTCGTATGGTGTAGGGCATCAGCTTTAGTATTCTTGCCACCTTGTCGGTATGATGTTATTAAATTAATAAGTGGCTATTTTCCCCCACTTGACCGTGCAAGGACCCATTGAGATACATTTTAAACATACTGTATTGCATGTACTGGTGATGAGTGAGCGTAGCGAAAGGGTGGAAGGGTAGATAGGGTATTGGCCTGACCAAATATTCATGGTGCCCTTTGGCTGTAAAGAAAATTTTCCACTCCACATTTTGATGGAGAGGTGTGGCAGAGAACAAAAGCATAAAACATGGCAATTATATGGAATAATTGACGTAATTCTCCTCTATATTCAAGCCAGTCATCATTTTTCTCGACAAATAAAAACTCAAACTGGCTGAAGATGTGGATGGATGATTAAACCCCTTATTGATCCACTTCCCTGTACACCTTATTTTGCAACATGGAAACAAGTAATATCTTGTATTTCCTTTTTTTGTGAGAGACTTCTGGTTTGATTTGTAAGAATTTACTTGTAAATGTAGTAAAGTAACCAAAGTACTGAGAGTTATTGTTGTTAGTTGTTATGACGATGCCGTTATTATTATAATAATTTTTTTTCTTCCCCTATTAAGGAGACCTGTGTGGGGGAAGACGTGAACTGCTAACTCATGTCTGCAGTCACTCAGTCTTCCTTAATAAAAACCCTCTTTCCTTTGACTTTTGATTCTTAAGGACATTTCCAAGTATTTTTGTACTTTAACTTAAGTAGAAGCATTAATTGAAAACCTTTTTGTGTTTTGTTAGCTGCAAACCGCGAGCGTAGCTGTTTGACTATGCAAGCTACTGTTATGAACAGACGTAATTAATACGTAGCTAAAACTGTCTGACGGTTATTTCAAAGAAAAAACAACTTTATGCGTGATTTATGGTCAAAACACACCCGCTCTAAGAAAAGTTTTCCTTTGTGCCAGTTATTAGGGCAGCCCCTAACTGCACAAACAAGACCGGTTTTCTGTGAATCCGTAACTATTAATGTTAACTGTGAGATATTAAACGGCAGTGTCGATAGACGCTGTGATGAATACAGAATAGTCAGCTGAAATAACCGGAAATGGCTAACCGGAAGTCTTGCACAAAAACCTTCAAGAACGAGTCCACCAGAACGCTGAAAATAAGGCGGATGACAACAGCTTCCTTGACAAAAATGGGACACTAAGGAGCATGGTGATGTAGGTCCAGGGCACAGTACCAGGCGCGATGGTGTGGAAGCTCTGTGAGGTGGAAGCATGCTTGTTTTCATGTTACCCAGCAGGATAGTAATGAATAGGAGTTAGACTAGGAAGTCAGTATGGCAGTTCCGTTTAAAGTTCCTCTTTGCTGAAACACTGTGATCAGAACGTGCTCATTCCAGCCGTTCTCATTCACCAAGGTACAGAAAGTGAGAGCGTTTTCAGCCATGGGTGCATTAACACCACAAAAACTTTTTTTAAGGCCATTAAGCAACCAAAATGACCCATTACTGTTCCAGTACTGGAAAGGTGGAAATACCGCATTAGCTTTGGTAACACGTTGTGTCATGTCTGTGTGGTCCCGTTTTGTTTTACAATTTGCATTATATATGGTCACATTTTAAACATTTTTGAAGAAATTCAACAACTGCCCTTTAGACTTGAATTATAAGTTTGTTTTGAATCAACAGGTTTTCTGTTCTTTCCTCAATACAGGGAAACACCAGTTCTTGTCCATTTGGCTAAAAGAGAGGGCATGGACTTTATGTACAGTGGTGATCGTATTTTTGTACACGGATCAGTTTGGAAACTTTTAGAACAATTAGAGTATTGCATATGTTTTCAACTGTAACTTTATATACAATATTAAACTATAGCACAAGTATCCAAGAGAGTCTTTCAATTTTTTATGTTTTGGAGTGTGTGAGTGTGAACAGAAATGTCCTTATCTATTTTTTCCAATGTGTGCGTGTGTGTACACAATTCTTTCAGGTCAAGGTAATGACAGACCACGAGCTACTATCTCTTGCCTGTGAACAGTTCCTCGGTAAATCAGTGATGGAAATTAAGGGGGTCATCCTGCAGACACTGGAGGGTCATCTGCGCTCCATTCTGGGTTAGTCAGCCCCGTGTACTTTATTTATATATATATATCTCGTATAAATCAAAACATGGGCTCCGGAGTGGTGCACTGTGGTCTAAGAGTGCCCATTTTGTCAGGAAATTGTGAATTTGTATCTTGTCCCTCATCTAAGAGAGTATATTGGTCCTGCTCCCTAGATGGGAGAGACAGTCTTTCTTCCTCTCTCCCCAGTTTGTCTGCCCTGTGACATTGCATAAGCATTACTTTGAAAGGATGCAATGGCGTCATGACTGACCTCAGCCCTGCTTTTCTAGGCACTCTGACAGTGGAGCAGATTTACCAGGACCGAGATCAGTTTGCCAGCCTGGTGAGGGAGGTGGCAGCTCCTGATGTGGGTAGGATGGGTATTGAGATTCTCAGCTTCACTATTAAGGTGAGCAGTTTGTAGCCAGGTTCTGTGTATTATGTAGTTGTAGAGCTGTGTGTTGCACTGAAAAATAAATAATATGTAATCCTGACCCTCCAAAATGCCATGAATGAAATGGACAATGCATTGCGCAAAGAAAAGAGAACAACAAAATATTGTTTTGTGTGATGGATCCTTTAGGTTTCAAAGGTGTGACATGATGTGTAAAACATTTTCTATTTTGTTGATTTTAGTTTATCTTTTTCTCCTGATGAACATTCAGGGGTGTGCATAATAATATTTTGTAGCAAACCCTCATAACGTTACTAAATCATGACATTCTTATTTTTTTAAACAGGCACAAGGGGCTTTAAGCACCTATAATTAGGGATTTCCTTCCATTTAAGCTCCTCAACCCATGTATGGGGAAACAATGTATGGACAAGCAATCAGGATATAGAGTTTGTGGAGCATTTAGGTGTTTTAACCTGCCTTAGTGGTGGCTTATATCTTGTGAATTTTGAGTTTCAAAGCCACCTATGCTAGCCTATAAATGGCTTATATATGGTATTGATATATTGATTGTATGTGTGTGTGTGTGTGTGTGTGTGATCTCCACTAATAGGATGTCTATGATAAAGTGGATTATCTGAGCTCGTTGGGAAAGACCCAGACAGCAGCTGTGCAGAGAGACGCAGACATTGGAGTAGCGGAGGCGGAGAGAGATGCTGGAATCAGGGTGTGTACGTGGTAGTTAAAAATCAATTGGGTTACATCGATTTTGTCTGCACTTCTGCTCATTCATGCTTCATCTCTTCTTCTCTTCAGGAAGCAGAATGCAAGAAGGAAATGATGGACGTTAAGTTCCTGGCAGACACTAAAATGGCCGACTCAAAGCGAGAGCTGGAGATGCAGAAAGCTGCTTTCAACCAGGAAGTCAATACAAAGGTATTGACGGATAGGATGTGTAGTTGGGTATCTGAAGATGGGAAATTTAACGCCATGAGTGATGTTGAGTTTGTCTCTCTAGGCTTCAGCTGAATTAACAAGCAATGTCCTAAGATGATTTTTGGTAGGGGCTTAAATTATGCATTGCAGGAACTATGCAAACTAAACAGGATGTCTCGTTTATGTGCAATTATCAGCTAACTTGGAGAATGTCGTATTACATATCCCAGACTGAAATGCACATCTCTGGTAGAGATTAGTAGGGCAGACCTACCTAAGCTTAGGGGAGAGAAAAAAAACAAAACATTGTGTGCCATTACTAAAACATTTTAAATGTAAAAACTGAGACGAAACATAAAACAAGGAAGGTGTTCTGTGTAAGCATTGCGGTTGCTATACCCAGGCCTTTGGGGTATTTGCTGTTGAGGCAGGGAATTCAGTGGGGAGATGCAAACTTAGCTTTTCCAGATGTGGTAAGATCAGAATCTCCACCACTGCAGGGCCTGGGGACTGTAATACAAAGTGCATCCATTATCTAAAGTGCATCCATTCCCTCTCTTTCTCGCTCTTTCAGAAAGCCGAGGCTCAGCTGGCATACGAACTGCAGGCAGCTAAGGAGCAGCAGAAGATCCGTTTAGAGGAGATCGAGATCGAAGTGGTGCAGAGAAAGAAACAGATCACCATTGAGGAGAAAGAAATCATCCGGACAGACAAAGAGCTGATCGCCACAGTGAAGAGGCCTGCTGAGGCTGAGGCCTACAGGATGCAGCAGCTGGCTGAAGGACAGAAGTATGTAGAGAGCGAGACATAGTGGGGTTCAACACAGAAGCTGTATGTACTCAGAGGCATTGTAATGTAGAAGAGCCTCAAGGTCAAGAGCAAGATTCTCCATTTTTTTTCTAACAGGGTGAAGAAGGTGCTGACAGCGCAGGCTGAAGCGGAGAAGATCAGGAACATCGGAGAGGCTGAAGCAGCCTCCATTGAAGCTGTGGGCAAAGCTGAAGCAGAGAAGATGAAGCTAAAAGCTGAAGCTTACCAGCAGTATGGACAGGCAGCAAAAACTGCACTGGTCCTCGAGGCATTGCCCAAGGTATAGATGAATAGATAAGTATAATACGTATGATTAATTGTTTATAGTTGTAGTCAGTATGATATTTGATTCTGTTTTGCTTCTGGATGCTGTGTAAAATGTAGCCAGGTGCGAAGGGATCTCATCAAATATTAATCTAAATATCTGTAAAGTAGAAACTACTGACCCTCAGAGAAAGTGCATGTCTGCTTTAGCTCTCCCAGGGTGCCTAGCTGTTGTATGATGGGGAAGAACTAGCTGAGTGGAAACGAACAGGGATTATGTGTAAAAAATAAAAATAAATAAATAAATAAATAAATAAATTCCCTGAAATACCCATCATGTTCAGTTTTGGATCAAACGGATTAACCAACCAGTGAGATGTCTTTTCACAGATTGCTGGAAAGGTGGCGGCTCCCTTGGGCAAGACCAGCGAGATTGTCATTCTGAGTGGCGATGGCAGCCGTGTGACCGGTGAAGTGAATCGTCTGTTGGCCGAGCTGCCGGTTACAGTTAACGCCCTCACAGGAGTCGACCTGTCAAAGGTAAAACACACAGACATCATAGGACATCACAGATATCAGTGCAACACACTATAAGAAATGATTCATTCAATTTAATTTTCAGCCACCTCCTACAATGACCTTGGGAGGATTGTGCATAGATACAAGTTTTAAAAAATTAATTGTCTTTAAAAAATTAAAGTCAAAAATAGTGATGCATGTTACAGTTTGTTTACTACTGTAATGCAATACAGTTTGTATTATTATTATTTTATGCATTTTTATTATCATCAGTTGATTTACCATGTTTTAACTATTTAAATCTGCTTAATTTTTTATATCTAGATGTTGAATTAGATAGATAGGGCCAGAATTGAGCTGTGATTATTATTATTATTATTATTATTATTATTATTATTATTATTATTATTATTATTATTTTAAACTGCCTAGTTAAAAAGCATTAACTGACTGTTTCCCCTTTTCAGATGCCTTTATTGCAGAAAATGACCAGTGCTCACGCATGAAGATTCTTCACCTCTTTGGCCTTTTAGACACAGATAAAAATGCACTCTTTAATGCCTTACCAGGTTATTGTGTCCTGGCTGAAAGGAGAGGTATTAATTTATCCTTAGTGCCATCTATGTGTAGGACCAGACTGTGCCCATTGTTTAGAATTTCCTGTGGTACTCTTCATCCTCTTTACTGTTTTTTTTTTAAAATTTTTTTATGCCACCAAAATAGTGAGGTTATAAACCAGCTCTTATTAACATTATCAAGTTTGAGCAATGCGTGGGGGAGAGTGTCCATCTGGGTTCAGTTTTGAACATTTTATCTTTTAACCTACATGATTTGGGCAGTGAGTTAATGAAAGTTATAATGACTGGCATATAGGAAAGGAGAGAGGTGATTTAAAAAAAAAAAACAGTTTTCACTTGAAAAAGGGATTAACCTCAGTTGTTACACTAACATCTATTCAACTAAACTGCATCAGGTTAATTCAGGTGTGAAAACACACCATTTTATTTTTCAGCTATTTTATTTTGCTCATTTTTGCATTTAAAAACTGCCTAAACCTGCCTAAAACTGCTAAAATTCAATATTATAAATATGCATACATATGCATACTGTAAAGCGAGACTCCAAATTCTACGTTTTTTGTGAAGTACATGTTCATGTCATTTGATCACATATTTGTATAATAGATTTTAAGTTGTTTAACTGTACTTTTAGCAACAGTCAATCTATAGCCAAAGTACAGGGTGTCCCAAAAGTCTCCATACATAGGGGACTATGTAAGCCAGCACAATGCCTTCGTCAGTGGATGTTCGTAAACGTCCACTTCCCGGTTGGTCTGCAGCACTTCCAGTCTTTTTGAATTTGTTAATAAGTTTGGCAAGTGTTTTGTGTGTGTGTGTGTGTGAGGTGCTTGCCACGTTTCCTGTGAAAGTCCATCACAACGTTGTGACAGCTTCCCGATTCAGTCATGAGAAAGATTTCAATATGTTCTTCTTTTGCAAAGTCATTCTTAAAGGCTATCTGAAAAAAAAATAAATAAAAAAACAACAACCATAAACTAAGTATGAAACATTTTAGAAGACATTTTGCTAAAAAATTTCCCCTATGTATGGAGACTTTTGGGACACCCTGTTCATCTACCTACAACTTAGTAGGTGTATGAAACTTAAACAGTCTTTATCTTTTTTTTTTTTTTTTAGAGTTTGAATTGTATGAGTGGTGTTTAGCATTTAATATTTGATGTGATCACTCTTTCAGTTAGACATTATGTTTAAAGTTATGTCAGGGTTAAACAAGGCTAGGACAAGGAAGTTGTGTATGAAATAGCCTAGAAGTGATTTGTTTCATTTGTTGCTGAATGTTGCAAAACAAATATCTCGTATGTTTTATATGTGTTGAAGATAAATGTTTGCTGTTGCTGTGTGCTTCTCCAGTTGTCTAGTGGTTTAATGTGAAAATCAGATATACAGTGCATCCTGTGCAGTTAATTGAATAAGTTTGGTAATGTAACCGATCCAAATACCGTATTGTGAAATTTGGGGGAAAACACACGGCTCTTTGAGAGTTCAGTCATGTAGAGGTTCTTTGACAGCCCAAGTTGGACCCAATATAAGCTCATTGTTTTGCTCTTTTTCAGTTCAGTAAATACTGAAGCAGTGTATTGAGAGGCCTAATGGCTAATGGACTTCAGTGCATGGTCTAATGGTCTTTTAATCTTGCTGAACCTTCACTGTTCTGCAGATGTTTTGCTTTTCTAAATGAGATGTTCAATTTGAGATACAAAAAAAGAAGTATTTAGGTCAGTACAATACTTTTATTTTGAATCCTTGAGAATTATAAATTAATTAATAAATATAAACTGAAATTGAAATTTCAGCCAAAATGCTGAAACTTTACATTGCAACTTTGCAACTGTACATTGGAAGCTCATCATCATCATCATCATCATCATTATCAATTTAAACCCATACATTTCAACCAACTATGTCAGGAATTTCTAACTTTTGCATATTATTTCTAATGAGTACTAGCAAAATGTAACTATACCTATAAATATATGACAAATATAGCTGTGTCTGCAATATATTAATATATTGGCTGTATAAAAAGTGACAAAGACTATGCAATATTTTGTAATAATCAGTGTGATACCTTGTTAGACTCGACTCGTGAACTAATGCTTGCATTTGACTTTCTCAACTATACTTTCTTTGTCCTTGATCAAGTCATGTTTAGTTAACGCTGAGACGACAAAATGTGAAATGCCTTTCGCTACTGTATACCTATACCTCACCCATATTAAAAAATATAACAATTTATGTAGAAACTCGTCTAAATATCTAATGAGAATAAAATGCTTACCAGAAATCTGCATTGTTTTTGTCTTAATGTAAAACCGTATTAGGTCATGTATGCAGATATATGAATAGCAGTAAACCCTAAATAACTCAAGTTTAACAAATATTAACCTTTACAGTTTTACATTAACCTTTTCTGTTAAATGTGTTATTGCTTGTCTAATGTCACAGTGACATTAGCCCATTTTTGTCGTCTGTGAGATCATGTACGCGAAAGAAGGGCAAATAGCGCTTTCCCCCACTGCTCTTTGATACAGCATGAGCATCAGTTTTTGAAAAGATGAGCTTGACATCTCTGAGGAAGCACGTATTAGCCTTCGCCCTCTCTGGCTGTTAGGTGCTGTGTGATAAGGAAGAACTGGCTGGTGGGTGGGAATTGGCAGGTGAACAAATTGGGGAGAAAAATGAAAGAAGAAAAATTATCTTCAGAAGATTTGATGAGGTACTGGTGGACTTCTTTGCCAGTACAAAGTCAACACGTTGCCAGTTGAGGTTCTTCCTAACAGAGCCGGACAGCCCACTGGAACAGGATCCCCTGGCCTCAAAACTGGTCTCACCACATGATATATTCTTTTTCTTTTCTGCCATTGATGCTGTATAGAATTTAGCAACTAGGCCCTGCACTGTGGGCCTGCGGTGGCCAGCGAAAGCCTAGCTCTAACTACTACTTTCACTCCCAGATCAGATCTGCTGTCTCACATGGACAGTGAGATTTGTTACCCTCAGCCAGATCACCTGTGTTTGCGGGTCTGGCTCCTCGGTTAGAATCACCAGTTGAGGATTGCGACCTTGCATTCTGAGAAACATTTCTAAACACAAGGGCCCCTAGCAGATCTGCTATCCCAAAAGAGCTCCTATGTCTGTGGTTCTGGCGCCTCAGTCAGAATCACCACCAGTGGTGACAAGTTCAGCTTGTTTTAATTGCAGTTGAGATTCCCTTTGGAAGCAGCAGAGGTCTCTAAACATCACAAACTGCTCCTTCGATAGTTAATAGTTGCACAATTAACTGAGTAGAAAATCAGACCTACAGAAAGGAGAAACACTGCAAACTTCAGATAACTTTATATTATCATCAAGCATGTGCCATCATAAAAAACTAATTGAGAAAAAAACACATTGATTTAAAGTTTTAATTTAAGGTTTTATTCATGTACCTACTACAAAAAAAAAAATCCCTAGTATATTCATGTCTTGTAAAATGCTCAGAGGAAGAATACTGATGTTTTATCTGAGTCCTTACTCTCTTTATTTCCCAGCAGCACTTTCTCCAGTGTATTCCCCCAGCTGTGAAAATACCACTGATCTGGGCTCAGTGCTACTCTGCCCTGTGTTCCCATTGAAAACAGGCCACTCTGTTGCATGGCCAGTGTATTGTTCAGTGCAAAATGCCGCACCACAGTCCTGGACAGCTGGGAAACTCAGGGCTTTCTCTTCTCTATTTGAGCCTGAGGCCGTCTGCTCGTGTTGGGGATTAATTTGTGAATCCTTGGCCACCACTCGTGCCCGGATTGTGTTGAAAATGTCAGACAGGGGCTTTGGATTCGAATCCAGACTCCTAAAGACACTTTCAGGCAGCTGCATTCGGCTGAGTTTGGGTGGCAGATGGAGGGACTGGTGGAGTTTGGCTTGGGTTGAGTAAATCTGGAGTACGGCTGGGGTCTGGATGTCTGGGCTGTGACATGGCTGCTGCTGGGGCATGGGGATTCGGGTGCTGTGGGCTTCTGGCAAAGAGGCACACACGTACTGGAGACTGTCATCAGGCCTGGACAAGAAGGGTACAGAGACAATTCAAGCATGTTAGACTACCTTTTATTGAATTTAAATAAATAAATATAAGCTATAAACAAGTTTATGAAGGATTAATAGTTGAGCGTTCTTCTGTTTCTGAAGGGGTTCAAACCATAGAAGGACTAACCAAAGGCTTCTACATTAAAAATAAATAAATAAATAAAAGATTAATAAAAATAAGCATGTAAAATAATTAAAGCTAGAAAGAAACTCTATTAGCTTTAAGATTATGAAATGTAATAACACGAATGACTTGTTTATTTAATTAGAAATTAATTATAATTAATAAGCTAAATAATTAAAGGGAACATTGATCATGAATAAATATGGTAGGTATTGCAAGAAGAAAGCCATGTAATAATTTATAAGTAAATAATCTATTCAATTTAATACTTTACATGTAAAATAATTAAAGCTAAATGAGTGTGATGTATCTTTAAAAAAAAACACCAAACATATCAAATAAGTCTTATTATTTTGCGTGTAGTACGACATCATCATCTCACCACCTGGAGTCTCTGTTTTTGCTGCTGAGTATATGCTGGGATTGATGGGAAATGGTGCTCTGGCTCAATCCCTCCTGGCCACAGGCCAGTCCAGCACCTCCACTCTTCATAAATGCTGATAAGAAAGGGTTGGAGACAGGCATGGGTGCAGCTTTCATGTGCGGTAGGCACAGTGCACCAGTGGACTCCACTGAGCTGGAGACTTGTTCATATTCCTCATCATCTGTGTCCAGTAGACTTGCTGAGAAGGCGAAAAATGATCATATACATTACTGAGAACTCTTTAAGATTTCCTGATAGTTTCCATGTGTTCTACTTATTTATTTGTTTGTTTATTTTAATCCTACATTCTTACAGGGCCCCCTGGTGGCTTGGGAAGTTGCTTACACAGCTTTATGTAATATAGCTAGATTGTGTTTTTATTAGATTTAGATATATATAAAACTTTAGCTTGCATTTAGATTTTGGATTCATTATTATTAAATTCAGTATTATAATAATAATTTTAAAAAAAACCACTAAAATGAGGAGAAAAAGATTAGTATGGAGGGAAAAAAGCTCTTTGGAGAAATTGTGAACAGAGCAAAAGTACCAAAAGCCTAACATCCAATATAAAGTAACAAAATTACACTTTTTCTCTTTTATTTATATCCTAGGACCAGTGAAAGGTTTAATGATTAATTATGAGATATATTTTGTATATATTTTTTATGTTTTGTTTTTTGTGTGTCAGGCTTAAGATGTCACTAAACAACTACTACTAAAAAGATAATGTTTTAAAGGGAATAGAGAATTTACTAAGCAATACCATTTGTACTTCACCAAAAAAAAAAAAATCTTTATCCAAAGTTTTTATATCGAGGTAACCATGCATGCATGATTGTGGTGTGTATGATGCTTTACAGATACCTTGATGATTTTGTGTCCTGTTCTGTTGCTGCCCTGAAACTGATTTCTGATGCATATCCTGGTCTCTAAACCTAATTGGGATCAAAAACATAAAGATTGCCCATGTCTGTCTTTCCTTTTACAAGAACATTTGTTTGTAAGCCTAGTCTTGTACATCTGTCACCTTTTCCTGCTAAGTCCGTTGTCACGAAAGCCTTTGGCAAAGGGGTTGTTGTCGATCTTCAGCTTGGTGATCTGGTGGAGAAAAGACAGATCTGTCACCACCTGTGCTAATGAACACTAATGAACACATGCTGATTCATCTGAATGTCCAAACAGACTGAGAAGGATCCAACTAATGACGGAGTACACCTCAAAGACACTGACCCATGTGAAAGCTTTAAACAATAAATGAATTTCAAATAAATTATGCTTACTCTGGAGCCAAGATCTCAAACCATTGCTTTGGTTTCACGTAAACCACTAGATGGCACTTTGACACTCACCCTAGGGTCTTCACATGTTCTCGTCAGTCTTTTAAGTTCTCTTTAAATGTCTTTGGATACTCAGAAGTTTAGAAATTGGCTTTACAATATTAAATTGCAATCATGTTTAAGAGTCTATTTGCACTTTTTGCGAAATGAATAAGTTACATATTTTTAAATATGATTTTTAGCACAATTGCTATTGCTATAAATTACAGTTGCTATAAAATGACCTGAGCCTCTGGGATGTCCATTGCTATGTGGTAAACAGATTATGGTTAAATAACCGAGGCCACCTCATGGTTCTGGTAGGATGTGACTGCTATGAAGGATGCCTCTGGGAAGGTGAATCGCAGGTATCCGCCACTGTGGCCTCCACAGGGGTCTGGAGCCTGAACTATGTGTAGACGAGGCTGGTATTTGTGCATGGAATGAAGCACCACCTGTTGGAAAATAAAAAAGACATCAATGCATAGAGGTTTTGGATCCAGGCATGTACCAAAAATGTATAATGTAATATATAAATACTGCACTGGTTCAGTATTACTGTGTACACTTCATATTGTTAGTAAGTGATATACACTGTATATGGCTCAGTGTTGTATGTTTGTATTTAAATTTCTTTTCATGTACCACTGGGTCCTAATTTGCACTTCTTCAAACCTAAACTTGTTTCATTTCTTCTTTACGTGAGTACAATATAAAGATAATACTTGATAAAACTGTAATATAATATAAACTGTAATGTTACAGTGATATGAAAATTTAACATCAGCACAATTTTTTTAAATAACAATCAGAGACTGTTACCAGTTAGTTAGTGTTAAAGCCTAAAACATGCAATATGGTGTCCCTCAAGGTTTTGTTTTAGGCTCCCTACTGTTCTACCGTTATATAAAACCCCTGAGACATGTAGTTGGAAGACATAAAAGCTTAAATGTATAAATTCTCAAACATAAGTACTGTTGGAAGTCTGGCCAGAATACTGTGGCTGATTTCACCCTTGAGGTTTTATGGCTATCATGTACAAGCATGTGCAATCTATAGTTAAAGGCCTGGGTGTAGCTTTTGATGCTTGTTATCATTTAATTCTCAGTGTTAGGTCTATAGGTGTTTTAAAATAGTACTTCTCATAGATTTATAGGTCCTTAATTCATTGTTGTTGATGTATTTTGAAAAGCTATTATTGTGCTTTTTTTATATAAATATTTACAGTATAAGATTTTACAAACCTGTGTAATAGTTTAATTTTAAGCTATTGAGCTTTAAAGTAAACCCATTTAATTCAAGTGAGCAGTCAGGTTAACATGTAACTATAATAATAATAATAATAATAATAATAATAACAACAACATAGTTATAATAGTGATCTCCACTACTGTAATGTAAAAAAAAAAAAAAAAAGAGCAAAAACAAATGTAGTGTGTATTACTTTGAGTGTCCTCACCAGGCCTTTGGAGTGGAGTGTGTTGTTGGTGAGCTTGAGTTTATGGAAGGAGATAGGATACTGCATCCACCTTTCTCCCAAAGCGGGTGAGTCCGGGTGGATGAAGAAGCGGTTTGGCAGGTGAGGTTCGGACTTGCTGCTCACCTCCCAGTGATCCTTGTTCCACTGCACAGATGATAGTCATGGTCAATCAAGTCAATTTTATTTTTAAAGCACACTTGAAAACAAGAGGTGTTGACCAATAGGTGTTTGTAACAGCAAAAATGCTAGATGATTTCCAGATGAAAACAAAAAAGTTATTTAAATTTTAAAATGACTAATAATAAGACCTCTGATAGAAACACGAGCGAGAGCAGGAGAGAGGTCATGGAACATCAAGCTGATTTTCACAGATCAAGGCCTGAAATACTGTACTTTCCCCCCAAAAGAAGTGGCTCGGAAATGTATTTTGTTTGCTTAGAGAAAAAAAAAAATCGGTAAAATAAATCACAAATCACTTTAATATACTAGCCATTGTACTTCCTGAAGTACTTCCAGCACTCTGTAGACTTGTATTTATCTTACTTAGTTTTGTTTTTGTCCTTTTCATGCTGCCATAATTCAGGGCTACACTTTCCTTCTTTTTCTTTATTTCTAAATAACAGACTACTGAATCTGTGTAAATGTTTTTTTGAAGTTCAATAATTCTAAATAAAATTGATAGACAAACAAGAAAGAAAACAAAGAAATGAATAAATGAAAGAAATATGTACTGTATTCACAAATATAATGTTTTTTTTAATGGTGGTATTAAGCTCATGGAAAGGAGTGTGTGTGTGTGTGTGTGTGTGTGTGTGTGTGTGTGTGTGTGTGTGTGTGTGTGTACTGAAGGGAAGGGCTGGGAGTTACCTTGTACTTGTTATTATCAAACGGCACCATGTCCATCATCAGCACATACTTGACTTTGGGGTTCAGCCCCACCACTGTGACTCTGCAGCTGGGAAACATGCGTCTGAAGAAATCAACATGACAGGAAAAATAAAACATGATTAAAACCACAGACACAATTCACATTACTGACACCATTATAATTAGTCTGCAAACTGAACAAGATGCATTTTTAGTGAAAGTTATTAAAGGTTGATTACAAAGCACAGGGCAGACAGCTCTGAAGAGCAGGATGTAAAACAAAATATTATATTGCAATTATATCAGTACAAATTGGAAATATATTATACTATACATTATTAAACATTTAATGCGACATGGTTAATGATTAATCATCTGCTTTTTGGGTTCATTTATATGCTACAATCTAGTATTGCCAGCCATTTTATTAGGAACACAATGCACAAAATCACACAAAAACAGGTCAAGAGCTTCATTTAATGTTTGGATGGTAGCATGGTTGCTGGTGCAGATTCGGTATTTCGATCTCCCGAGATTGTCACGCACATTAGTATTTAGAGTTTACACAGAATGGTGCGAAAAATTAAAACCATCCAGCAGCAGTTCTGCAGGCGGAAACATCTTAATGATGAGAGAGGTCAAAGGAGAATGGCCAGACTGGTTTGAGCTGAGAGAAAGGCTACAGTAACTCAGACAAAACCATGGTGAGCAGAAAAGCATCTCAGAATGCACAACACGCTGAACCTTGAGGCAGATGAACTACAACAGCAGAAGACTAAATCGGGTCCTGTCAGCCAAAAACAGGAATCTGATGCTACATTGGACACAGGTTCACCAAACCTGGACATCAAAATACTTATGATTTATGGTTGTCTGACTGGATTATTACATGAATGAACAGATGTACGTGTGTGAGTGTATATTTCATTTTATATTTGACTTTTTTTTTTTTTACATACAACAGAGTCTTTAAAAATTCTTAAGTTGTTGTCTATGACTTAAATGAGTTGTTATGAGTTAAAAAAAAAAAAAAAAAAAAAGACAAAAACATACCCATCAACATGAGGAAGATCAACAAGTCTTCATAAATCATGAAATGGCTACAAAACCAACTTCAGACTTGAAAATCTTTATATTAGCGCTCAGTTATCCTATTTGCCCTCATACACAGTCATGAGAACACAAACATTTTCCTAGAATCTTATTTGTAGGACCTGGTTGCATCATGGGGTCACCAAGTCTCCAGAACTACAATTACACACCACCATCATGCCAACAGAGAGCTTGCCAAAAGACTTGCTGGCTTGTTGTCAAACGGCAAGCACTAGTTAATGAGGTTACTGCTAAGCATTACTGAACTAGCTTCTAAGGTGGGATAGTGGCAGATCTATGATGTTGTGGGTCTGTTGTCTTTATAAAGAACCTACAAACCTTGCAAGTATACATGTATACATCCCGCGAATATACTGTATATGGACTCATGTATGAAGTACTGGGTGATTTGAGATGAAAAGCTGACTGCCTCTACCAGGAGAATAAGACTTGGTAACCTCAAATGCACACAAATATAGTTCATTGACTATTTTTATATGAATTTTCCTTTACTCTTTTTACCTCAAATAATTTTTCCTCACTGAATTGTTAGAGACCTTTCAGAGTTTCAAATTTTTAAGCAAAAAGGACTTTTTTTTAAAAATTTTGTTCATATTTACCAAGGGGGACCTATAATTCTGAAGAGCACTGTATAATTCTTTGGACAGCCTTATTTACCACCTATAAGAAGAACTGCATCTTTATAGACTTTTTAAGTCGAGAGACCTGAAGAGCATAAAAACTCTGAGATTCAGCACTGGATTTGTTAAGTGTATACTTTGCTTTTTTGCATCTGAACAGGAAAGAAAATTCCTTCTACCAATAACACAGATTAGTAACTTAGATTAGTTACCTGCCCGTTTTAGTGATGAGCATCTCAGTGCCAACATTGTTAAATTTGTCCCACAGTTCTCGCCCCTGAAGCGCTGCATGAACCGGAAGTGACATCAACTCTACTTCACCACAGCTTGGCCGGCAAACTGAATTCATCTGTCCTGTTAAATAAAAATGGATTTCTATGAACCAGTAATAAGATTTTTTTGTGTGAAAAACAGACATAAATTATATTTTATGTTTGGTCTGAGGATGCCATCGTATTCAGAAATTAATTGTCCGATGCTTTGCCATTTAGTCTACCAACACAAATATAAGAGACAAAATATTATGTCTGCTGGACCATGATACAATATATAAGACAAAACAAAAATGTACAAATAGCACAACAAATCTAATATGGGCAATGTTTACAACAACAGTAAACACAGCTGGATTTTTCAGCATTGACTCTCTGGTGTCTATAACCTTCAGAAGTATACCTCGCTTACCTTGTGGATAGTATCCATAGGTCTTGGTCAGGGGATTGAGTGGATAAGGGTAGTCCTCATGGACGTACATGGCCTTGAAGCTGGAGTCTCTGACCACTCTGGATTCTGTGGAGATGTGATGTGATGTGATGGAGCTCTTCCCAGGTGGATGCCCACCCTCTTCTCACATGAAAAAGGTGTGTATGTTGGCTAGAACATCAATCCGATGCTCTTTGATCTGCTTTCTTGTCTCACAGTTTGGGCCTTGTCCTGGTCATGGAGGTGTCTGGGAACTCCACTTTCTTGTTTTTAGGGAGAAGGAGGGAACCTCACTTCAGAGGCTTAAGTGTCTCCTCAGCCCCCATGTACGCCTCATGAGGTGTTAATCACCCAAACAGTTTGTCCCCTTATTACTGCAGGAAACTAGGTGCTGTCCATGCTACTTTATTAGCTCTGGGTAAAACGTCCTTTTGGCCTGCTCTCAGATCAGCCTTCCCAGGTCAAGTCTTAGCTTTATGCACTCTATGAACAACTTCAAGATTGATCTGGGACCAACAACAAAAGGCAACTTCCACCAAAAGCCTCTTTATTGGCCAGGCCTAGACAGAAGGCCTACAAGAAATGCTTGTAAATTGTAGGAAGTGTGGATAGTGACACAAGAGTGTTTTCCTCCACCTCGCTGTCTCTGGCTAACTTAACCATGTCAAACTCGTCACAGTTTATTCACAAGCAATAAAACTTGCCATTGGACTTTCATTCAAAGGAAAGGACTACATGGTGACCAACCACAGCAGGTGAGATATTAGCATATCAAAAATTGTATCTTTTATGTTGTATCCTCTTAAATCCCAAGCAATTAAGAAATGTTGTTGTAACGATTATAATCTACAGGAAATCCTGAGACATGGGCTAGTGTTTAGAGTCAAATTAAACTTAATGTCGAAGAGTGATCTGGGATCAACACCAAAAGCCTACAAGAAGTCTATAGAAATTATTGTAAATATTACATTGTTAAGATTTTCTGCATAAAATAAACTATAGTTTAGGACTAAAATTGTTTAAGGAAAGGTAACACTAATTTAGTATATTATATAACAAGTCCTGCCATCATTCATTTTAATCTCAGTGAACTAGACAACAACGATTAGACAACTAAATAATTTACAGTAACCACCCCATCCTGGTTAGGGTAATGGTGTATCCAGAGCCTATCCTGGGAATGCTGGGAACTCCCACCCCCAAGTGGGACGCCAGTTCATCACAGGGCACCATGAACACACATTCTCATATACAGCAATTTAGCATAGCCAATCAATCTACCTGCATGTTTTTGAACAGTAAGAGGAAACCAGACAACCCGGAGGAAACTCATGTGAACACAGGGAGAACATGTGAAACTCCACACAGACAGTACCCCAAATTCAGTACTGGGGATTCTGAAACTATGACCTGCTCAGTTAAGTTCATGGAATAATCTTGAAGATATTTTTCGAGTCATCTGAAGTAGTTTTAATTTAGACCTGGTACTGTATCAAATTACTAAGAGCTGTAAGTATCATGTAAGTTAACATGTCCATGTCCTACTCTCTGCATGGTCATGTCCACTTGTCCTCATGCCCTCATCTCCTTCCTGCGTAAGTGATCTCTGTTTCATGGAAAACGTTCACCGATTTAAGCAAGCAGATAAAGTTGCAGTGCCAGCGTTGGTGCCTTCTGGTGTAGCTCTGATAGGACTCTCCTCTTGCTTATCTGCCTGTCCCATATCTGTCCATCCCCACTCACCCCACCCAAGCTGAAGAGCCTGCAGCCATCACATGCAACTGGGGTCACTCCCAATGTCAGCCTATAGTCCTGCTAATGCAGGATGCAGAGATGTGTGCTGGTCTGGGATCAGGTTGGGTTTAGGAGGAACTGTGAAGGGCATCAGAAGGAGAAAGGTCAAAAAGTGATAGCAGACCTGTGTTGATACACTTCACACTAAATGATTTGTTCAGTATGTATTAGCTTTTATTCATAAACACCTGTATTGCTACATTGCTTGTGTTTTATGTGAAAATTAGTTGTGATAATGTGCAATCAACACTTTATTAAAACCTTGTTATACAAGCTATAGAGCATGAATTATTAACCTAAACTCACTTATTTAGATTTAGTTGTCTATGTTAGACCTTTAGGTTCTAGGTAGCATCCAGTGACTGCAGTTTATGTCTTTAAGTGTTCTATTCAGTGTCGTCTTGGTGTTGATCAGCTGACAGGGAAAAGGGCAGAACAATAAAATAAAACAATAATATAAACAATAAAAGAAAATACCTATTATTTCCCAAAGAAGATTCTCCCAGTGTCATTTGGAAAAGGTTATTCGTTCCTAAAGGGGCTCTACATGTGATGCTCTCTCATAGTGAAACACCCTGTTGTAGGGTTCTTTCGAGAACTCACTCGACAATCCAAAAGAACTCACAAAAGGTTCTAGATCCAACTCTAAGCGGCCTCTAAGGAACCTTAGTGATAAATGCAGTTCAAGGAGAATAAACGTTCAAATAAAAAGAGAGAAAAATGTTGGGAAGAATTAAAAAATGACCAAAAATCTTGCTTTCAAGTTTCAAAGACAAATAAGCTGACTGAAAAAAGAGTAGTTCAAGTGTAAATTTCTCCGCCGAACTGTACAGCAGCATTAAAAATAGTCTACAAGACCCAAGCTTTTATGTATTAAGAACAATGAACTGCATAACAAAAAACTTAACAGTTCACTTCATGTCATTGTAACATATGCATGTTTTAGACCCAGTGTAGGCAAGGAAAATGTTCAGCTTTGGAGATCAAATATAAATAAGCAGCCAAAAACAAGCACATCTAATAAACTGACTCATTAGTTTATAACTTTATTTTTGGTCCAATTCCAGGTTTAGCTGGAGTGATATGAAGGCGTGTCCTTCCACATGTACAGGCACACTAAAGTCAGGAGTTACTGTTAGGTGGTTGATAGAGGACAGGAATCTGATTGGTTGAAAGGCAAGAAAGGAGAGCCCAGATAAGAGCGAGACAACCCTCATGTCATCACCATATGCAAATGAGTAAAGGTCATTAAAACGCTGAGGGAAGGGAGTTATTTGACAGAACTCTGGGGGGGGGACGCTGGACAGAATGGAGACACCGAGCCTGCAGACAAATAGAAAGGAAGGAAAGATGACAAGGAAGGTGTCAAGCGAGTGTAATTAAGCTGTGTGTTAACACCTACTTCAAGGGAACTCGAAACAAGTGACCTTAAGGTGAGCAAAGCAACTTGCAGAAGTGAACAACAGGGTGTTGAAGAATTGGGCCACAAGTACGTATGATCTCAATGTTTAGAGAGGGTTTTCTTGTAAGTATCATAAAAAGGACAATTCGGGGTATAATAAAGATACTGAGCCTATTTTCTTCTGTTTTCTTCACAGGAATGATCCGGACATTTCTCACATAAAGGCTCTTGAGATCTTATATTGTCTTCTGGACAGGATATCATCATATACTGTAAGTTCATTATGGAGACACTACAGTATAGATGATGTACTATCCAGGATGGCATTCCTTCTCCTGTGGGATACCTCACACACACACACACAGTCTATAATAGAGGGAGGCGGTTAAACCGTTACCATTACTGAGTTTAGTAATGGTAAGGGTTCTCTTGCTTCTTCTCACTGACACCAACCATCGAAGACACCAAAAGGAATTAACTTCATATGAATATTTTGTAAATTTGTACAAAATATATTTGCACAATATTGTCATAACTGCATTGTAGTTTATGTATATATACACATATATATGAATGATTTCATTCTTATTTAATTTAATGGAACAGCTTGATGGGGAACTACACGCTGAATCTTGTCTAGATATTCATATTAGTATAAGTGAAATCAATGCTTAATTCAGTAAATGCATTTTAAAAAGTCTATTTTGCCTGCAGGCTGTGTTTATGATTGTCTATTTTGTGCATTATGAATGTTTTGAATTAACAATTCAATAGCATGTCAGTAGTAACTCCTTTCAGGCTGTAAATGTTTTATGTTGTGCTTTGGCGAATTGTTCTATTAATTCTCATAGCTATTCTTCACACATGTACCATACAAGACCATTTCAGGTCATCAAATTTGAGTTTTTTTTGTATTGGGTGCCTTGAGGAAGGAATTTGCAACCTCGACTGAGTATAGCTAATAGCAAATATTATATGCTGTCAATATTATCAATATTGCATGTACTATGTCTCAATAAACACATCCACCTGAATCAATAACTCTCCACATTCTTCAAATCCATATTTTATTTACACACAATATAGAGTGTAATATTTTTCCAGAAATAATTATTTTTAAAAAAAGGCCTTATTGTCAGTGACCTCAAATAACTCCGCAAGAAAAAGGGAGAGAGAGAGAGAGAGAGAGAGAGAGAGAGAGAGAGAGAGACCTTGCTTTGGGCTAGCTTATCTATGAATTAGCGATCCATCACCATGGCCTGGATAAGAAGTGACTGTCTGCCAGGTTCAACCACAGGGGAGGATACAAGAACAAATGCATCCCGGCCATTTTGTGCCTATTTTAGTGGCAGGTTAGAGCTCCATTAGAGGGGTAATGTAGCCCTGTGGGGCTGCGCCTTTAGTTAAGCTCCAGCAGCTATGAAAGACAAGCAGGAACTGAGAGAGGGAAGGACTACAAAGAGCTGGCAAAGAGCTAAATAAAAACCTTTGTAGCACATAAATACCTGCAGGGTACAGCTGGTAATATAACTAATATGATATGAGGGATATTACATTATATTTAACATCATTATACTATTTTACACGTATCATGGGTAATAATCAGGTGTTGGGGATTTTATGACTACACTGTATAAATAACTGATTGTAAGTTGAAATGTATTCCATTACCAACTGATTCATTTCATTAATTTTCCATATTCAGTACTTCAATCAGCGATGCACTGAAAGTTCAGCCAACAAAAAACATTCAGTCTAAAAAAGCTGCCCTGTTTCACACAAGAACTTGTCCGCTACATGTTTGAAACACTACTTGAAAGAATGACTTTCTGGTCAATGTCTAGTTTTATTATTTATTTTATGTGCTTGCTTTATTTACCTGCAGTGGAGTAATGTCCTACTGAAAGGACTGACTTTTCAGTAATAAGGTGTTTTTTTTTTTTTTCCCCCCCATTGTCTTTTTTTTTTTTTTCCCCTCATATATATATATATATATATATATATATATATATATATATATATATACACACA